>CM045758.1:142312094-142665303 GCA_025200525.1 Camellia lanceoleosa
TTTGCATCTTTTGCATGTGTTGCATTGCATACTTAGGATCGTACATGATTTCTAATGAGCTTACATTTTGGCTTGGAATTTCGGTGAGTTTCGCTTTAGCATCCTTGCATGTGTGTGAGTGTGCCATGAATAGCATGCTTACCATGAGGGCTAAATGTATGTGATATAACTACCTTGAATGCACATGTGGTGGAGGGTTGGGTTACTTGAGTGGGACAATTCATCAAATGTTTGTTTTAAGCCCACTAGATAGTAGCAAAAATCATGTTTTTTAAGACCCACCCCGAGGGTGCAGCAAATCCACGTCTTAGCCTACTGCTTGGTGCTTTCATCAAACCATTTTTCAAACAAACAAACATGCCAAATGTTTAGTTTCCAATTCAGCTGACTTCGATCTATACTTGTATCATGTCGCATCACATAATGTACCTAGGCTAATAATGTTTGGAATAAAAGACTCACAATGTTTTCAAAATAAGATATCATAGTTAGCGTAGAGGCGGTCTTTGTGCAGAATAATGCTCACAGTGACCTTCCCAATCGTCACCCAAGTTCTGGGCGAGAGCCGGGGCAACTTTGGTGATGAGCAAACCGTGGCCTTTGGTGCAGGAGTCGAAGTTTCTAAATTTTTCCATTATAAAATATTTAGAGTGGCGACTCTGCTGTATCGGCAGCAAAAGCGAGTCCATGTTTGGCGGCCTTCTTTCAAAATCTGTTTTCAAAAGCGACTTGCGGTTGGACTCTTTGGTTCAAGATTAAAGCAGTGAAATTTGAGTCCTTCAGGCTATGCTAGTGACCCAATATCGAACGAGCAGGGAGGATTCGCACTTTCCCTTTCCACGGGATCTGCGTTCGGGGGCGATCCACATTAGGCCTCTTTCTTCCTGGAAGCCTTGAAAGAACTTCGGCCACTTGACCTCTGCATTGTCTTTTCTTCGACTGCAAATCAAATCTTGAGCTTAGCCTTAGCTACCTTAACTGGTTTATACTTGGCTCTCATCTTAGCACCTCGGCGTTGTTAAGCCGATTTGAACAAGCTAAGCGACTCGCCTTGGTCTTCGCAGATAACTCCTTTATGTCTCGAAGGCACTGCATTGCGAAAAGAAAGGTGGGTGTCTTTGGATCGCTAGAAGAAATGGGAAAAAAAGACAAAAGTTAATAAAACTCTCTAAGTATTATGTGGAAAAAGCGAGAATGGAGAGTACTAAGTGTTAGGAAACCGCTTACTTATGCGAGTCTTTGCCAATGTCTTGAGCGAAATTCTCCGTATTCACTTGTGACCTCGGCATTGTGTTCGAGGTCTTGGAGAACAAAGAGAAGGTGAAAGAGAAGGCAACGTCGCCTTCAATATCGATTCTTGTTTGTCATGTAGACTCTGGTAGCAGCGTACCTCGGAAAATTAGATGATTGAAGGGGCCGGGGGCATCAGATTGAAGGACCCACGAGGTTGTAGTAGACTCAGGCCTGCGACTAACTTTACCGGATGGGTTAGAAGGCGCATGACCTCCTGCGAACCTCTTTTCGGTTTGGCGAGCACTTTTTACGCCTCGGCTATTTTTGAGATCGACAAGGTGTCCTTAGAGTCGATATGAGTCACCGATTGCCTTGGCTTGGGTTTTCTTCCGATTTTCTTTGGTTTTTAGGTTTTGGGTTGAGGCCCCGGGAAGGTGAGGGCGGGGCTGTGACAACGTTAGGGGATGTCGGCCAAGAGGTCTTCCGGCAACAACAGCTTCTTCGTCTCATCTTGTTCGGAGGATTGCGACAAGCTGTTGACTCTTGTCTGCGAAAGTGTGAATGCGGGTGAATTGGTAGGGCAATAGGAGGATTAGGCTAGATCATAAGAAGGACACCTCGGCGCCGGCGTCTTGACTCTGACGAGTCACTGCTTGTTGAGTGCGCAGTAGTGGAACTTCGATAGTCGATATTGGCGTTGAGAAGGTGGAATCAGTTGTGAAGCAGAGGTTGATGGTACATTACGGCCTTGGGTCATGATGACTTCGGATGCAGCCTTAAGAGTTATTCTTAAGAGTTGTGGAGACTTGCTCTTCTTCTGCCGAGCGTCCCGGGCATAATGGATTTGTATCTGAGGAATGTAAGCTAGCGACAAAGGGGTTTTCCGTTTGTCAATTAGCAAACCAACAATTTCTTGAAATCCTTCTTTTGGGGTAGAATGTCTTCTGCCGAAAGTCCTTGGGTGGTTGAGGAAGAGTACGCAAAGTAAACTTGACAACCATTAGAACATATCAGAGGAATAACGATAATAAGACTTGGCGAGAAAAAAGTGACACTTAAAATGCTCTTACCATCTCCCTCTCTGAACATTTAATTACGGCAGGGGTAAAGGTGAAGGTCATTCTCTGGAGGAACTCCCAATTGCGAAGACGATACAAGGAAATAATCGTCCTCCGGCACCCTTGTTGGAGTCTAGCAGTCGGCGACTGAGTTTGTATTATGCTGGATCCTAGGACTTAGGTAATATATGTAGCCACTCAACCCTTTACGACTTGAGACCACGTGGTGTACTTGATGACCGGATGTAAATCGGCTAGAGCTACCCTAGCATTTCCTCATTAGCTAGAGACAATTATACCATTCATAACTATCGGTAGAGTTAATATTGCAAAGTACGTAGAATTCGGTTTGCAATAGTGAAGGACTTCACGGAAGAGGATGTCAAGGGGAATCTAGCCCACACTCAATAAAGGCTACCTCTTGGAAGGCATGGGTCCCCATCGAGGCATAATGGAGTCTTCCTCTCACGCCTTAACCAACTAAGGTGGACATCGGCGAGGAATGGCAAACTCTGCTGAAGTATTCTAAGCATTTGATTGGGGTGTCTACCCTCCACTGAACATACCCATGACGTCGGTTAAGTAGGGAAAGTGTTGGATTCGAGGAAGGAAGAGGTTTGTTAGGTTTAAGGACCTTGGCTTAAACTCCGTCGAGAAAGGTAGGGAACCAAGGTTTTGAGGATCTAAGAAGATGCAGTTCAAAATTTTTCTTAAGGAAAGGGTTCTAGAACAAAACCCAAAGCCTAATCTATATAGAAGCAGAAGAATAAAAGGCAAGAATGGAAAACACAACAAGAAAATAGGGCAAAAAGCATGATTAGAGACTCAAGAAAGGTAGCGAGAGAAAAAATCAAAAGCATTGATGGTAGCTATCAAAACGTCAAGTGTATGAACAACATATGTGTTTGTTTGTGTGTTTGTTGTGTGTATACCCAAAAACAAATTGGACCAAAAAACAAACTTATGAAAGCAGAACATGTTTAAACATGCAAGGATGAAATTTAGAACACGGGCAAAAAGAAGCCGGAGAATATGAATACATTCACCATGGCGGTAAATAGCAACTAGCAGTGTGAGAGGCTGAAAATGGGGAAAATAGCAACTCATCGAACAAAATGAAGCGATGTGAAATGCAGCAAGGGGTCAAGCGGTGAAAATGGAAGCGTGAGTGGGAAGAAACTGATAAAAGCTTGGCGGATGAGGTTAGCGAAATTGGTTATAGATGCCCAAAGAGGTGACAATGGACGGATTTGGGAAAAGAAAGTTAGAGAGAAAGTTTGGAGAAAAGCGAAGATACCCAAAAAGTGAAAGCGGCGAAGAAGAGGGAGAGTGTTTTTGATCAAAACACGAAAGTAATGCATAATATACGCCAATTAGTGTGCCCGAGGACGAAATGTGTGTCTCGAGGGCGGCTGCGTAAATCTTGATCGCGACTGATATAATGGCGTGTCGATGCGGTTCAATAGGGAGAGATGCATGGCGTAAGCAGTTGAGTTCTTGTGGCGGCTTATGTCACGTGTAGAAACTCTTGGAATTCTTGATTTAATGAAGCAAAAGATCTCGGCTATAGGTATGATCTCGGCTAAGAACTTAAAAAACTTGGTTTTTGGTTCTAAGAGCATTGACAAAAAGCAGGACCTACTAAGTCTTGGTCATATGGGCCAAGCGAATAATGACCTCGGTAATGAAGGATATAGCAAGCTTAGCCGACGTGCTATATGGTCAAATGATATAGGTTCCATCACCTCAGGATACCAAGGTAATAAAACCTAGGGGCAGTTGTGGGGACATGTTTTTTGAATAAACAACACGTGGCCAGGTGGCATCAAAGTGCCGATCAAGGTGCCACGTGTCAGTCATGACACCAAGATGATCTTGGCTAGAAAATTTGAGGAGTTATCTGCGAGATACCGAAATCCAAGAGATGAAGCAGATAAAGGAACAAGAGTCCTAGAATGGGGAGGACCTCAGCCTAGATAAAGATAAAGCTCTTGAGGAGTTTATCTTTATCTATTGGAGAAGTCGAGGATAAACATGTTGAGCGAGTCCAAGAGGAGCTGAGGCTACTAGGGATCGAGGTTAGTCTTTGGCTATAAAGAAGGACACCCTCTCACGTGGATTTAAGATGCAGCTTTTTTGTATTTTGACTAGTGAGTTAAGCACTAATTATTATCTTTGAGAAATAAGCGAGTATTGACTTGATAAGTCGTGAAGTGTCCCACGGGTGGGCCAGACCACCATAGTCTTATCTTTTCAGCATGGGAGTCGTTCGTGTAGGCGCATCTATTTTGTCGATGTTCTGTTCCGGTGAGTACTGTTTGGCAATGTGGATTGAAAACATCACACCACGGTTTTGATAAATGTTTTGTTTTTGTTTTGGAAAAGTATTTGATCAAAGCATGAATGATTATTCCTTAGTTTTTGTATCAAGTATTATTTTTGTTTGATGACTTTCTTGAAAGGTCCTTAGTGCTAGGGACTTTAATGCAACTAGCACCCTTGTTTGAATATCTCCCTTGCCCGTAGAAGCAGTGGGCTTCTCTGTCGATTAAGGGTCAATTATTCCCTTGTTTTGTCGATGAATGTCATCCCTTATATTATGTAGATGTTATCCCTTGTATTATGTAGATGTTAGTAAACATACCTTGAAGCTTTGAAAGACTTGGAGTTGATAGACTTGGTTTTCATCCTTGTTTTTTACAAGTTATGATATGTATTGTGTTGACAAAATCTCGGATATCGATTCACATTTCAAACCTTTATTACTTATATCATTCTTTGAGTTTGTAGCTCACCCCTCCTTATATATATGTAGGTGAGTTAGAGCAGAGAAGCGGTGTCGTCTACTTTGTTGGAAGTTGTGTTTTCCTTTATGGTTTTGTATTAATCTTGAAAAGTATAGCTTCTTAGTTTACGTAGTTCATTTCTTTGTATGCTTTGGCTTGAAAGCCTTTCGATCAAGATATAATATGTACTGCTTTATTGGTATTATTGAGTTGTAAAACCATGTGAAGATGTATATCAATTCCATTTAATCTATGCCTACCGGCTCTTATAGACTAATTAGCTTGTAATTATTACTTCCGCACATATGTATGCCCCATATGTGCACTTTATTTAATGTGAATCTTTGTAAGTTGACCTTGATAATCTCGGATTCTTTTGGCCATCATCAGCATCATTCTATTAGAGGCCGGAATAGGGTTGTGACATGTTGGCACCAAATCATGTACACTCTAATGCACTTGATGGTGAGCCTCTAATAATTTATCACGACTTGACAAGGTGTGTTATAACTTTTATAGTAGCCACCTTTTGCCCGTCCTTCAATATCCATTATACAAAGATTTGATTACATCCAATAAAAAGATGAAAGCAGTTGCACAAAGTATCACAACAAGCTACCACAATCCCAATTGACTTGGCACTACAGGACTTACCAAATCATATGCTAAGCAAGCGCCTTGCTTTGTTGATGAGAAACCAATAGGGCAACAACCCAAGAGAAAAGAAATTACAAACACCACAAATCAACAAACCAAAGACCCACCAATGTCCAACACCAAAAGAAAAAGAAATTACAAGCAAAATCTATGTTTGAGACCATATCATGGATTGAAAAAAGGACACCCTTGAAACTTGATTTGGCCCACATTGCCACCTCTTACCTTTACAATCTCGATCACCTCGTAGAAAATTCGAATCAAGGTCATTGAATACACATTCATTTTACCTTCCAAGTGGACCACATTCATTCCTACCCTTCAAACTCTATAGATACTACACAAATAAATACATATATTCAAATAAAACTAATCACTCAAAATATGTAATTTTGAAAAGGATATATCAACAAGGAGTTGTAGCGAATGAATATATAAACTTACCACATCAAAGTCCTTGTTGACAGTTCTAAGAAAGTGATCAGATGGGTTCCTCATTGGTGGACATGGGAACCCATTCAAAGAAAAAAACTGCATCAAAACAATCCACAATTCATTAACCAATCCATGATGACTCCATTAAATTAATCAATCTAGAGTCAATCTAGCTAAGATGATTATTGATTGATTTGAATAGAGATTGATTAATGCAATACCTAAAAAAGAGTCTGAATTCTCTTCAGTGAAGCATCTGAACTGGGGACTACTGATGGGTTTCATGGACCGTTTTTTAATGATCTAAATTGTTTATTTTACATAGTCCTTCGAGTAAATTATCAATGAAAAAAATCAAATTGATCAAAAAACTATATCTATATGACCAAAACTGATTTGTTTTTAAAAAATGGATGACACAAATATGATTTTAAGAATTGACCTACTTTTTCTTTTTTTTTGAAAGATAAATATAAATCATATGATTATGATTGTTTTGATAAAAACTAATTTTGTACATGAATAACCATCTTGCAAGGCCTTAAAGATGGCGGTTTAATATCGTGGTAGAGTTTGGGGTTAGGCCTATGAAGCCCAACAACACTTTCCAATTGAGATCCTCGCTAAAAAGATTTTAAATAAATTATACAAAATGATGTGACCAAGGCGTAAGCCGAACAAAAAAACTCATCAATGATGTATTTTAATTACAAAAATAGCCCCATGGCATTACATCATTCTAATAGAAAATTATGTACGAAAAATTTTGAACAAATATAATTTTCCTTACCTTCTTTTTTGGATTAGTTTGGGCTCATGTAACCTCATTTGTAGTTGAAGTGGAACCAAAATAGACAAAAAGGCCTCCTTTAGATTATCTTATTGCTAGTTAATGGAGCACCTCTTGATGAATTCGAGTCCACAAAGGAGCTTAGACAAAGGGACTCTCTGTCCCCTTTCTTGTTTAATATAATGTAGAGGGTTTAAGTATCTTAATGTCTAGAGCCTTGGATTTGGAGTTGATACTAGGGTGTAGATTGGCTCGGTGGGGTAGTTCTTACTTACCTTCAATTTGCAAATGATACTTTAATATTGTGTGAAGTGATATATTGAAGTTAGTAATGTGAAGAGGATTCTTAGGTGTTTTGAGATGCTATACGGATTGAGGATAAACTACCATAAAAGCGTAGTTAGTGGAGTGGGTGTTCCAATTGAAGATTTGAATAGTATGCATCGGTGCTAAATTGCAAAGTTAAAAGTCTCCTTTCACTACTTAGGTCTACTGTGAGGGCCAACCCTAATAGAAAAGCATTTTAGAGACACCATGTTGGATAAAGTTAGAGGCAAATTAGCGGAGTTGGAAAGAAATTACTTTTCATTTGCGAGGAGGCTTACTTTAATAAAATCTGTTCTTTCTCCATTGCCTATATACTATTTGTCTTTGTATAAAGTGCCTCAAGGGGTTGGTGAGAAGCTGGATAAGCTTCGAGCCTCATTCCTTTGGGGAGGGTCTGAGGTAAGAATAAAGGTCCACCTTGTAAAATGGAAGGAAGTTTCCCAACCGATTGAGCAAGGGGATTAGAATAAGGGAGTTAAAGAGGTCAATGATTGCCTTTTATTGAAATGGTAGTGGAGGTTAGAATTGGAGAGCAAAGCATTGTGGAGAAGAATCATTTGTAGTAAATATAGAGTTAGTGGAGGGTGGTGGCCTTCATCTAGCCGTATAAATAGGGGTTCTAAACTCTGGAACGATATAGTTTCAAGAACTAAACAGAGTAGCAGACTGTTGAACTTTTATCTAGAAAATTGTAAGGTGAAAGTGGGTAATGGACATAGAGTAAATTTCTGGGTTGATAAATGGTGTGATAACTTATGTCTCAAAGATGAATTCCCACTCTTGTATAGATTGGTAGTGAATAAGGGAAAGTCTCTATATGAAATGGTAGAAAGGAATGAGGAAACTAGTGAGTGGTCGTTTCAGTTCAGAAGGGAATTATATGATTGGGAAAGAGTGGAGGCCACCAGATTGGTATGCCAGTTAGGGGCAGGTTTTGCTATGAGGCGATTCATAAATGATACTCTAGTTTGGGATGCGTCAAAATCTGGAATTTAGTTGATTCTGTTTATAATTTTATGGCAAGTGGCTTTGGTAGCCTTAGATCAATAAGTAAAAGGATTTGGGTCAAATTCATTCCCCCTAGAGTTCAATTTTTTGGTTGGCTTGCTTGGAAAGGAAGGTTAAAAACAGCAGATTTTCTCATCCGGATTGGTGCTGTGTCTGCTAATACATCATCAGTCTGCAGTCTGTGCAAATCAATGGATGAGTCAACTAACCATGTATTACTGTCATGTCCAGTTACTTGGAGAGTGTGGTCAGAAATGCTAAGATGGTAGGATGTACAAGGTGCACTGTCAGGCACAGTGAAGGCTACTCTTAATTGGTGGGCAGGGGTGAGGCTTAGCAAAAAAGAGAGAATGATGTGGAAGGCTATTCCATTGGTTGTAATGTGGTCTCTGTGGAATCATCGTAATGAATGCTTGTTTAGGGATGCTGTACCAAGTGTGGTAGGTGTGACTGATCTAATTAAGTTTAGATTGGTACATGTGGTTCAAGGAAGTGTTTAAGGATCATTTTTTCACAATGAATGATTTTATTTTCAATATAGAATTATGTGTAGGAGGTGGTTACAGGGGCGAGCTATAAGGTTGCATTGTGAGTGGGGTTGGGTTGCTTGACTTCTTACGTGAAGAAATCGAGTCGATTCTTAGTTTGTGGTGCGATTGATGTTTAGTCTCTGGCGATCTATCGAAAGTATGTGTCTAGTTTGGGGTTGGTTACGGTGGTTGGTTTGGAGCCTTAATGGGAGTTGGTTTGTTGATGTTTTGTTTTTGGTACTAGTCTTGGTCTGAACAGATTGCTTGATTCTTGATCTGGCGATGACTGAAGCAATGGATTGTTGTTGTTGATATACTATTGCTATTTAGGAATTTATTAAGGTTTCTTGATTTTGCTAGTTCTTTGGTGCTACAAAGGATTGTTCTCTTGGGTTGTTGCTAATTCTTTGGTTTCTTGATTAGTGGTTGTTTTCTTTGCTATTTTTTTAATGCTAATTGCTAAATAGAATTGAAGATTTTGAGTTATAATGTTTATTCTTGAGAAGACTTGGAAATTCATAAGAGGATGAATTGGGTGACCTTATTCACACTACAAGAAAAAGCATTTTGCGACCACTTTTAGCTACTAAAACCAATTTAGTCGCCAAAAGTCATGGAATTGGCTACCAAAAAAAAATTTTAGTCGGCAAAAGTCAACTTTTAGCTACTAATTTTTTTCGATGGGGAATGTTGATTATTGGCTACTAAAAAAAATTTAGTAGCTAAAGATATTACAATTGGCGACTAAAAAATTTTTAGTAGCTAAACATATCACAATTGGCGACTAAAAAAAAAATTTAGTAGTAGAGGTACCTTTAGCTACTAAATCTTTGGTAGTGAATGAAAATAAAAAAATTAATTTTTAATCTTTCTAGACCAAAGTTTTGGTGCCAAATATCAAGTTTACGACCAAATTTATTTTAGTCACTAAAACCTACTTTAACTACTAAATCTTTGGTAGCGAATGAAAATAAAAAAATTAATTTTAATCTTTCGACCAAAGTTTTGGTGCCAAATATCAAGTTTTAAATGACCAAATTTATTTTGATAAGCTAAAATACTTTCGGCTACTAAATCTTTGGTAGCCGAATGAAATGAAAAAAATTAATTATTTTTATTTTTATTTTTATTTTTATTTTTATTTTTATTTTTATTTTTATTTTTTTTATGAAGAGGTTATACACTCACCATCCAAAAATATTAATTTTAAAAAAAAAATTAATTATTAAAATAATATGAATTTCTTATTTTGTCCTTTTTTTTAAATCCATTAATAATAAAAAATTTACAATTATGACAATTGATATTTTTTAAAAAATATACTATGAAAAGGTAATTTTGATAAATTAATATTTTTAAAATGTAATAATTGTATTATAAAAAGAAATTAAATTACGAAAATAGACTATTATTTTAGGATAAAAAAGTACAATTAAACTATTTATACTTTTTATATCATCATATTTCAATAACACTAATAAATTAAGAATAAATCAAAATTCACAAATAAAAGAAAATATCCCAATTATTTATCATTTCAATAAATTTTTCAATATTATTACGATTACTAATAAAAGACAAAATATCCCAATTATTTGTAAGACTTATTGATATTATTTGATTTTAAATTTTTCTTAATTTTTAATAATTAATTTTTCAACTTTTAAAATTATTTTTTATGTTATACGGTTAACAATAATCAAACACTATTGTTAATTTAAATTTGGAGACATTTCTAATTTAAATTTGAGGATTTATAAAAGTAATAGGCGACTAAAAAACACGGTTTGAGTTGGCTCGAAATTTTTTAAAATTTTTTCCTTCTTTTATTTTTAATTTTGTTTCTTTCTTTTCTTTCTTATTATATATATATATATATATAATATAAGAATATAAGAATATAAAAATTTTAAATATATTATTATATTTTTAAGTAAAAAAAATATTATGACAAATATTTAAGATAATTTAATATTTGTAATTTATAATTTGATTACTTATATTTTTATTTAAATATAATTTTAATATATTTGTTACTTTTATTTAAAAAATATATAAATTAAAGCCAAATCAAATTTTACTACAAAATTTTGTCCTAAATTGAAATTTCTTTTCAATATTTAAAACAAACCGTCCAAAATTTTGGCTAAATTAAAATTCCCTCCTTAAATTTTGCCTAAAGAAAAAGAGGGGGAAAAACAGAGCAAAAAATACAACAATTTGGAGAGGCGAAAGCAGGTCCTTGAGTTACCTCCTTGACCAGTTAGTCTTGGCTTCTCCCTCGCTCGGCGAAGACCCTCAAGCAAGCAAGCGGGCGTCTCCTCTCCCCTCGGTAGGAGCTCTCTCACCTCCTTCCCTTTGCCCAATTCGGGTCCATGTTGAGATATTAGGGTTTTGAGTTTTGATTTGAGGCTTTTCAATTTAAAATTAGGGTCTAGGGTTTTCCAATTTCAAAATTTGGGGCTTTTCAATTTGGGGTTTAGTGTTTAACTTGGATGCTCGATCTGAATGTTTAAATGGGACTTAATAATGTCAATTTACTAAGTCTCTTCAACTTCAATTGTTTTGGTATTGATTTACGTTAAGTTTTTTATGAAGGTTTCAATTCTTTGCCAAGACTTCGATTAGTGCTTCAAGAGAGAAAACACGTATTGTCCATATTTACAAACTAACTATTTATGGTATTTGATATCATTTATTCTTATAGCTCTTCTTTGGGATCATCATTACGCTGGAAATAATGAAATGCTTGTGTTACATTCCATTTGACTTTCTTAGTATGGATGCCTTTTGGTTGAGAATCATTGTTTCCAAACAAATAAAAACAATTTGCTTTGCCAATGATGAAGTGAAGCAATCTGTACAATTCTTCGACTTCAAAGGACCATTGCTAATGTAGATGACCTCTCCAACTTACTATAGTTTATAGAAAACCTTGCAACAAGGTTAACGGTATGATGCCATTGCCATGAAAATGATCACGATGTTTTAATCATCATCACAGTACATGATCTCATGAAATATTGGTGAGGTTGCCTCTATATTTTTGATTGCTCTAGGTTTAAAGTGGTCGTGAGATGACCTCTATGTTTCTTGTAAGTATTGTACTTTTTTTTAATTTTTATTTTATATTGTTGGAAAAAAATTTGCATTGATATAAAGTGGACCAACGGCCACAAATTACGCAATCATACTTTGTGTTTATTGAAATCATACTTCATGTTTATATCAAATTGGGTTATAAGATGTTCTTTTTCAAGTTTGCTTGGCAAAACATTGAGATGTGATATTGAAATATTTCCTTTTGTTCTAATTCAAGTTTACTTATTGCAAAATTCACTTCCTCAAACATTCAGAAACTTCTAGAAGTTTTACATAGAGCCCATGCAACAGTGTAATTCAATTAGGACTTCATTACATTTTAAAGTCTCTGACCATAAAATAATATTAATTTATCTTTGGCTATTGCAAATAGAAAATAATTTCCAAACTAAATTTTTATATGTAAAATTCATAAAATGATGAGATGGTTCTAATGATTTCACTTTTTCACTTTTGTATTCTAATCTTTGATCTAGGCGAGTCTTAGTGTATATTTTTTTTTCTTGGTTTGTTTGGTATTGAATCTTGGGGACACCAAGAGAGGAAATTAAGTGCATGAATCTGAACTATATTGAATTCAAGTTTCCTGAGATCAAAGCTCACCCATGGCACAAGGTTGATTAGAAAATCTTTGAGGATCATGTATCTTTTAACACAATGTAGGCGTCCGAGCATCCGGGAAAGAGTCTGAGTCCCCGTTACGGTTCGATATTGGGTCACTATAGTTGAAGGACTCAAAGCGTCCACGGTTCTCAATCTTGAACCAAAGAGTCCAAATCCGCAAATCGTTTGAAAAGATTAAAAGTGCCAAACATGGATTTGTACGCCGAAATCTGAGTCGCCACCTAAATGTTTTTTTAAATGGGAAATTTAGGACCACGACTCGGTGCCAAAAGGCCGCGTGTCGTCATCACCAAAGTTGCCTCGGCTCGGGAACTTGGATACGATTAGGAAGGTCGCCGTGAGCACCCTTCGCCAGTCAAAGACCGGCCTCTACTAACCATGATATCGATTTTGAAAATATTTGTGAGTTCTTATTAGGTTATTAGCCTAGGTTACTATGTGATGCGCCTGACATACAAGTATAAATGAATACTTTGAATTGGAACAAAACACTTCATGTTTGTTTGTTTGAAAATGGTTTGATGGTGCTACCTTAAGTAGGCTAAGGCGTGGATTTGCCACCCTCGTGGGCTTAGAAAACATGATTTTGCCACTATCTAATGGGCATAAAACAAACATTTGATGAATTGTCCCAATTCAAATAACTCAACCTCCACCCACAGGCATTCAAAGCGGTTATATCACATAAACATTTAGCCTCATGGTAAGCATGCTATTCATGGCGATCACTCACATGCATGCAAGGATGCTAAAGCATAAAACTCACCAGTATTCCAAGCCAAAAGCGAAGCTAGTTAGAAATCCATGTATGGTCCTAAGTATCTGAAATTGCCTAATGCAACGCATGCAAAGATGCAAACTATAGCGAGCTCGGTTATTCTAAACATGGTATATGAAATGATACAATTATCACGTACTCAATTTGGAATTGAGATACAAATGCGATTTGTATGATGTTTAGCGCCCTCAAAATAATAACATAAAACCCAACAATATAGACATGCATTAATATATAAAAAGATCACGTTCTTCCATTAGCGAGTTTCCTTACAAAAGTATTACATGTTAACAACAAAAGCAAATGCCCTAAGGGCTTTGACTTTCCAAGTTAACACTTGGTTACAAAAGATAGAGTGCTAACTCATTTACACATTAAGCCCTTGGCGAATTTACATGTAATATATCAAAAAGGACAATAAAAGTGCGCCCCCTAGCCTCCCAAGCTATGTCCTTGGAGGTGGCATGATGCTGTACCTAAAAATGATGTTCCCATATAGGGTGAGCCTGACCAGTGAAATATACTAAACGAGTTATGAATAATGACTACAAGATTAAGTTGATAGATGGTCACCCTTTTACACTCCTTCATAACACATTACGGTTCCAAGACTTTCAAGCCTATGTTCAATTTAATCTCCATTCATAATACATGGCTCGAACACAGCCACACAATTCATATGAGACAATAACTCATATTAACCACTTACAATTTCATTACTTCCTGAGATATGCAAATTAGCTATATCACATTCCCAAGACAAGCATATGAGCTCTATCTCACGGAGTCCATCCCTATCTTCTCCCAACAACATCCGGTTTAGAGGTACATCCCTATCTTCCCTAAACCGCGGAGTACATCCCCTATCTTCTCCAACACAACACAATGCATACAAACAATAATTATACACATCACAAATCAATACATAAAGGTAATGTATTCTTCAAGCTGTCATACTCAATGACACATTTCAATGATTAGTTTTAGTTTACCTAATCATCATGCATTGTCTACAACAATCAAGACTATCCTCCACCGATAGCCCAAAGCGAGATATTTCTAAACAGAAAATAAATGCACAAAATGGATATTAAATCAACATTTCCACTTCAATTCCTCACTTCTCATAATTAATCATACCAATTAATTAATCAATGTAATTATAGCATTTTCCATAATTAACATTCAACCCCTAAGGTTCCATTTTCATCAATGATTCCACATTAATCTCATGTTTTTATACCAAACATGCCTCTAGGTTCATTACAAATAAAATCCCAACTTTTGTAAAATTACACAAAGGCCCAAAGTTCCTCAAAATTACACTACAACTTCAACACATCAAAATGCTAAAATTGAAAGACAAAATCCATAAAGAGAAGTAGGGTATCCCTACCTCAAAGTTTGAGCTCAAAGGAGATGAAGACCCAACACCCAACTTGCTCCAATGCCAAATCTTTTGATTAGATCGAAGCCCACGACAACCTCTACCTTTTAACAAAGCAAGAAGGAAGGAAATGATCCTAGATAGATCAAACCTTAGAGAGTGTAAAGTTAGAGAGAAGCTCTCAGATCTTGAAGATTTGGACAAAAGTTATAAAAATCTAACTTAAAACTTCGCTTTATCGCCTTGATATAAGCAGGCTCGCTCGGCGAAGACTTGGTCGCTCGGCGACGGAACCTGGCTGGCTCGAGCCAAGAAGGTCTCGCTCGAGCCAACAACCAGCTTCGCTCGGCGAAGAAAAGCTCGCTCGAGCGAGAACTCGACCGCCAGTGCAGCTAGGCGCTTGCGCTCGGCGACAAAGCTTTCGCTTCGGCGAAGAAAAAGCTCGCTCGAGCGAAATCATAGTGTTGGTCAGTGCAGTTAGCGATCGCTCGCTCGCGAAGCCACTCAGCTCAACCCACGGACACAAAACTCAAAGCTCGCTCGGCGACCAACTCCTCGCTTCGGCGAAGGACAAAAATTAAGGCAACCCTTGGTTCCCAAACACAACCAACTGAAACAAACACCAACACATCCTATAACTCAAATACAATATAGAAAAGGATGTAAACAAGACAACAATCCACTACCAACATCCACGGACACATGTGGATCACTTTACTAACAAGGGTAAGCAGGGATCGCTATAATCTTGAGCAGTGCGTGCGTGCAAAATAGATGAATGATGCCAACATGCTGTCATACTGTATGCTATTTGAAATATGCCCTATATCTAACCATCATAAGCGGGTAAATAAAAGAGAAGAAAGAAGTAGGGGTTGGAAGACATACATCACACTCACCCACACTAAATACAATTTTGTCCTCGCGCAGAGGGTAGAATAAATAATGTCTGTCCGAAATAAAAGAACAATACAGTCCGAATAATATACAAATTCCTAATTAATTATCAAATTAACTAAGAAAAACTGTAAACTGGCATGCAAGCCAGGGGGCTGCCTTGACTCCGCTCCGGATAATGAGATGATGCATGTTTGGGCTGCTTTGCGCGGAAATCCACTAGGATGCCCCAATTAGCCTCTGTTTGCAATGTCCCTCGAAATTCGTGCAAGACTCCGAAAAGTTGCTAATCCTCATTTTTGCTGCATCAGAGAGCAAGAAAGGGCATAGCAATGTATTTCACAAATATATGCATGCCTCGATCCTCGTGCCATCAATCACGCATATCGATGCATGATGGCGAGAATCGGATTGCACAACTCAATGTAGGATGAATGCGATGAATGCTCTGACAAAACCTAACTCCATCATGGATAATCCGAGTGTCGGTGACTTGGGAATTGAGACCCGTTCCGTCACTCGGAGTACGAAACGTGCCTCGTTTTCCGTGCCCAAGCTAACTCCTACCCCGAACACGATGCAATATGCATGATATGCACGAATCGACTAAAATACAATCTAAGCGTGCACAATGCTATGAAAATGAGATGCCTCGAAATCGTGCAGCGGACCGCAAACCGGCGATGATCCTAAGGCATGTGATGGCATCGCAATGCGATTGGACTTACACTAACACGAGTGGACTTGACCACACTCACATAAGAGGCCATCGGATAAAGTGAAGTGCCTCAAAATCGTGCACAGGCACGCATAACCGAAGCAATGGCATAAAGGCATGAAACGGCACGAAATATGATATACAATGAGCCTAAAATGAGATGTCTCGAAATCGTGCCCAGGCACGTAAATCGAAAAATGGCATCTGAGATGTAGCGGGACTAAAATGAGATATGCGATGCAATATGGGCTTACACCAACATGAGAGGGCCTCGGCCACACTCACACGGAGGCCATCGGATAAAGTGAAGTGCCTCGAAATCGTGCACAGACGCATAAACCGAGGCAATGGCATAAGAATGCAATGATGCTAAAATGGCATACGAGGATGCGAAATGGACTTATGCTAACATGAGTGAGCCTCGGCACACTCACATAAGAAGAGAGATGAAAAATGAGATGCCTCGAAATCGTGCTGCAGACGCAAACCGAGGCAATGACATCTGGAATGAAATGGCATACACAATGCAAATTGGGCTTACACTAACATGAGAAGGCCTCGTCCACACTCACATAAGAGGCCGATGGATAAAATGAGGCGCCTCGAAATCGTGCAGACGCACGAAAGCCGAGGCGATGTATTAAAACATGAAATGATATAGGGAATGGTATGCAAACATGCCAATGGATTTTCAGCACTCACAAATGATGCAAAACAGTCCCGAAAGGCGGGGAAATGACACCAAATGCACAGAATGGTCCCGAAATGCGATATTAAGCACCCGAAATGGCCTACAGCCATACTAAATATGCATAATTGGTACATGACATGCAAAACAGTAGAAAGGCAGCCCCAAAATAGCATTTTTTACAATACAAGACATGGCGAAATAGTGAGCATAGATAGGACAACAATGGCATGCAAAAATGGGGGCCAAGAGAGGGGTATTGAAGCAAGTGATGTATGCGATGCTCAAACTGAAAATTTTAATTCTACAATACTGAAGAAGGGCTAAAAATATGCACATTTACAGTTTATGACAACCCTCAAATCAGTATGAAAACTTGCTAAAAATGTCATGCAAGAATGAAGCCAACAAAGGCTAGAACATGAAGTATGCCTTACATTCATCAAACATCCTTGGACCCTTAACAAAACATGACAAGAAGGAAAAAATATGGATATTTTCAGTACTGATGATGGCCAAAAACAGAAGCTAGATAGGCCTAACAAAGCATGCAAAAATGGGGGCCAAAGAGAGATATAAAGACAAGCATAATCATGGAGACCCCCAACAAGGTTGATCCCTTCTACAATGTTGTAGAAGGACACAAAATAAACTTACTCACAGTTCATGACATGCTCCAAAACAGACTACATGTAGGTCAAACAAATCATGCAAATTTACGGTAAATTGGAGGAATTGTGAAGCAAGTGCATGATAGGGAGGCCAAACAGGGTTGAGCCCTTCTTCAATGTTGAAGAGGGGCTCAAAAGAGGCCCACTCAAAATTTACATTATGCTCTGAAACAGATCACACATAGGCCAAATATTCAATGCAAAACAATGGCATATAAGAGGATATTGAAACAAGTGCAAGATGGAGGGCTCAAACAGGGTTGAGCCCTTGAACAAACATGAAGAATAGCTCAAAATAGACCTAGTTTAAGTTAAGGTCGGAGCTCAAAACAATAAGCAAATAGGCTTAAGAAATGAAGCAAGAAAATGCTACAAAAGAGGGAAATGAAGACTTACCCTTGTAGACAAGTCTTGGCTCCCTTTTGCTTGAAGAATGGATGCCTCCTAGCTGCTGGGAAGCTCTCCTAGCTTCTGGAATGGAGTTGTGGTGGTAGAGCTTGGAGATGATGAAGAAATGGCACCAAAACTTGAAGAAAATGGAGTTGTATGTATATGTATGCTCTAACCAAAGCTTGTGTTCTCTTCTCTTGAGTTGGGAGGACACCAAAATGTGCAAGAGAGGGAGAGAGGAGTCCTTTCAAAAGTGGAGGGAAATGAGCTCTTATTTCCCTCCAAAGGGGTCCCCCGGATGAGATATTTTTGGGGGAAAATCAAAGCACAGCTGGAATGCACACATCCCAAGGAAGCAGGCCGGCTAGCCACCTTTATTGGAGGTGGCCGGCCGGCCACCAAAGGTTGGTGTCCTCCCATGTGTGTACAACAAGGCTCTATGGTTGGAATTTGGCAACTTTGAAACAGGAGAAACAACATGCCACTTTTAGAAGGGGTTCAAAAGGGTCAATGAGAGTTCTTGGCGGCCATGTGTTTTAGGGTCCTCCCATGTGTGTACAACACAAATATGTGGTTTTTTCATGAAAATGGCCCTAAGGTGTTCAACATTAGGAAGTGTAGAAAAAAGCAGGCCAGGGGCGCCGAGGAGCATCTTGGTTCTTTGAGACAATTCTTGGCCTCCACCCTCTAGTGACCTTCCTTATGATAAAGCAGAGTACGACAAAAATGAACAAAAATCGATGCAAAAGCAGAATGCTCGGGGCCAAAACGCAGTTAAGGTCGAAAATCGGCCGTTAAGCACCGAAAGTGGTGTTTGGCTGCGAAGTGGATATCTAAGACCCCAGTGTCCCTCAAAAGGGAGTAAATGAGATGCATGCCAGAAACCGGAGGAATCGGAGATGGTTGGTGGTCCCGAACAAGGCACCTGACGGCTGACTCAGCGGAGCTCGAAATGGGCAAAATGGCCTCTGACCACAAAAAGTAGACCCAGCGAGAGATGGTCTCTGGGACCTCTCCCTCCCCTCGAGGAAAAAAAGAGAAAACCGAGTGCAGTTATAAGCGAGGCAAGGCCAGAAGAGGTTGAAGTCAGGAGGCAAGCGCCGCAGCCGCGACTCGAGACTACGAGCACAATATGCAACATCACCGGCGCTCAATCGGTGGCGTCTGAATCTTAAGGTCGGTCGAAAATGGGGTGTCTCTGATTGCCCCTCTTTGTGAGAACTTCGGAAGTCAAGTGGCGGGAGTGAATGTCAAAGCCGAGCGACCCATATTTGGCAAGGAAAACTTAGACAATCATACAAGATAAGCAGAGATATGTGCCTTGAGGCGAAGGGCAAAATGCAAGCGACATGCCTGAGCCAAATGATCATGCAAATCGACAAGCTATAATGAGGCAAGTATTCGCAAATAGATGCAGTTTTAAGCAAGAATGCAAAGCAACAACTACATTTCATGTAGTTAGAAATGGAGAATCATTCAATTCTTGTCGCGTCTCACACGGAGAGGATACGATACTTGCGATTAAATGCAGTCGCACCGACCTCAAATGAACCGTACATACAATATCGTGCTGCAAAGAGAAATTCAACAAGAACAATATGCTAACAACATATATTCGATGTGATTCCTGTGGTTTCGAAAGTTTGACACACGCAGTGTCGGCAAGTGAATGCATCGCAATGCGAGAAAGGAACATGCGTGACAACGCATCCTCAAGCACAGAGGTATGGTACATCAAGAAATCATGCATGATAATGCAAAATGCTCATAACAATGCAAGTTATATGCAAAACAATGCAAATTGAGCATAAATCGAGCTTGTTTGTTCTTGAAACAACGAAGTGGAAAGCAGCGCATTTCGTGAACAACTTGATCCGACCTCTGATTCACCACGGAGAGGTTACAACATGTTCAAAAGGATACACCTTGATTTTGATGAGTGATGATGAGACACATGTCGAAATTGCAATTTGAAGTTCGTGAAGCAATTTTGCTTGAGAAAGTATACTTTTCTTGAACTTTTGGTCCGGGAACTCCGATCTTCCTCAAAATTTGCAGAGAGCTAGAGGGGTGGGGACCACCACCGGCCAGGTGGTTGCCCTAGGGAGGCCAAGGCTAGGGATAAAAAGCAGATGGCGGCCGACTAGAAAGGTGGCCGACCACTAATCCAAAAGCGAGGGCAATTTGTCATTTTGCTCATTTCTATATATCCCCTCCATTCATTCCAAAATCACTCCCAAATGCAAAAACTCCTTCCTTGCTCCCCAAACCATTTTTCTCTTGAGATCTGCACTTTATCTAGCGGTTTTCGGCCTTCCGTAAGTTGTTTTAGCGAAATCTTTGATTTTAAGCACTTTAAATGATTAAATTTTGATTCGGGGCTTCTTTTCTCATTTCACCACTTGAGGTAAGTTTGTCTCAATATTTGGAAGATTTTCTCGAGTTATTGTTGTTGACTTTTCCAATTTGGCTCATTTTGCTCCTTTTTGAGATCTCTTGAAATAGCGGGCGATTACCCTTATGGCGGAGGTCCTCAGTGCGGAGATGATTTTGATGTCATGACATTGCCTCAGAGTCCGCCCTTTCATTCAGGGAATCATGCCGGTACATATGCTTCATGGCGTTTCGCCGTTTCACGGGTTCAATAAGGGCACCGGGATTCTTCTGCGAGCGGGGCGACACCTCTCTCACGATGCACGAGGTATTTTACTTTATTTTACGCATTTTTCGTGCGTAGCTTTGCCATGCTTGAACACAGTTTTAGCTTATGACATAGTACTTTGCTGCATCTGAACATGTAATTTAAACACTTGAATTCTTGAACACACGGCTCATTGGTGATTGATTGTGAGCATACGGTACACATTAGTTAGAATTGAACACTGCGGCTCAAACAACGATTTGTTGAACACCTGACCTAAATTTTGAAAGTGAACACCACACCTTGACTAAGAGTAGAACCATGACCCAAACTCGATTTTACGAACACAGTTCAAGTTGATGGTGAACACCGGCCCTGCTTGATTGAGAGTAGAGAGTAAACGCGATCCCAAACTCCGATTTTACGAACACGCAGTTCAAGTTGATGGTGAACACACGGCCCTGCTTGATTAAGAGTAGAACACACGGTCCCAAACTCAATTTTTACGAACACGCGGTCCAAGTTGATGGTGAACACGGCCCCTGCGATTAAGAGTAGAACACCTGACCCTAAACTCGATTTTACGAACACGGGTCCAAGTTGATGGTGAACACCTGACCCACACGATTGAGAGTAGAACACTGACCCTAAACTTTGATTTTTACGAACCGCGGCCCAGTTGAAGTGAACACCTGACCCTGCGATTGAGAGTAAAACACCTGACCCTAAACTTGATTTTCTAAACACCTGCCAGTTGAAGTGAACACCTGACCCTGCGATTGAGAGTAGAACGCACAGCCCTAAACTTCGATTTTCTGAACACATAGCCTAGATTTGAAGTGAACACACAGCCCACACTGATTGAGAGTAGAACACATAGCTCTAAACTTGATTTCTGAACAAGCGGCCAGTTGAAGTGAACACCACATTTGAGTAAGATTTGAACATGACCCAAACCACAGTTCTTGAACCACATGACCCAGTTTGAAGTGAACACCACCAGCTAAGTAGGATTTGAACCATGACCCAAAACCGCAGTTATTGAACCTTGACCCAGTTTCAAGTGAACACCTGACCCACTAAGTAAGCATTTGAACCATGACCCAACAGGAGTTCTTGAACCTGACCCAAATTTGAAATGAACACCATTGCTTGATTAAGGATTTGAACCATGACCCAAAACACGAGTTCTTGAACATGACCCAGTTGAAGTGAACACCATTGCTTGATTAAGGATTTGAACCATGACCCAAAACACGAGTTATTGAACCATGACCCAAAACAGGAGTTCTTGAACCATGACCCAGTTTGGAAGTGAACACCTGACCCACTAATTAAGGATTTGAACCATGACCCAAAACACGAGTTCTTGAACCATGACCCAGTTGAAGTGAACACACGGCATTGATTAAGGTTTGAACCTGACCCAAAACAGAGTTACTAAACCATGACCCATATTTGGAAGTGAACACCATTGCCTTGATTAAGGATTTGAACATGACCCAAAACACGAGTTCTTGAACCATGAATACAGTGAGTGAACACCACCAGCAGTGATTGAACATACGCGGCTTGCATTTTATTTGCACCTGACTACTTCATTTCATTTGCACAACTTGCATTTTATTGTGTCTTGAACACATGTATTCATTACGAATGCGAGTTGGCTCTTACTGCCGTCGAGGATCTGGCTCTACCATGCGAGGCTGTTGAGCTTCGAGGTTGTCAGGATCTGGTTGATCTAGCGGGGTTGAACGTGCGTGGGATTATCACGTTGTCTGCGGCGAGGACTTTGTTAATTGCTTTGGTAGAGAGATGGTGGGACACCACCAATTCCTTCCACTTTTACGCCCGCAGGATATGACCATGACCCGCTAGACTGTTGTGCTCACCGGCCTAGACATAGGCGGTTGGCCCATACCTTCTGACGAGGATATGGGAGAGTGGGAGGCGCATGGATACACTGTTGGGGGCCCGTCCACTGTGAAACGAGCTTAGGAGAGTCGGTACACTTGGTTCTCTTCCCATTTTGAATGCGGAGATGGAGCCTAAGTCTCAGGAGGTTGAGTAGTACACGTGGCTTCCTTATGTTCCTCTTTGGCACCACTCTGTTTGCCGATAGGGGAATTCTTGTTGGGTTATATCTTGAGGTGCTGGTGGACCTATCACAGGGTCGGTCGGTATGGTATTGGCGGCCTTTGGCTACCCTCTATTGTTACATGAGTGTAGCCTCTCATGAGGCGGGGAGACTTGCTGGCGGCTATTGGAAACTGGAGTGCGATTCTGCCCTCTTGATTTACATTTCTGCTCCTCATTACTTGTTCATTACACACACGGCGCACTTTGCACTCTGTATTCTACTTTTAGCACTTTGTATTCACATTCTGCACTACTTTTCTCAGCTATGGGTGTACGTATATTTTCCCACATTAGCCCCGGAGATGGAGGTGGCAGGACTCCTTATGACTCCGTTTTCATTAGTATTCGAGGGCGAGCACCGAGCGAGACCTCGGGAGACTCTCTTCTACCTGCGACAGTATTTTGATACTGTGCGGACGACACAGGTATTTCAAAACTCTCAGTTCCTTTCATTTTCATCTTTGATTTGCCCTGTATACTCCTGATTTCTGATTGATTTATGCACTGGTTATCCGCAGATTACTTGGCAGCCCTAGGCGGTCTTTGGTGATGGTCTCCGACATCAGTATCCCGGAGGATTGAGTAATTCTCAGTATAGGTTCCTGCTCGAAGGACCAGTTGGTAGGGCATGGTTCTTGGGGGAACGCTTCCTGCGCCAGGTGTGGGGGTACGATTCTCAGGACCCTCCTGCTGTACCTCCAGCCACTATGCGGACTGCTGATAGACTCTCTACCCATGAGGTCATTAGTGCTATGCAGGGCACCGATGCTTTGTTACATCTCATGGATGGGGACTACGCCACCTATCGTCGTATATATCTGATGCCCCCCTTGACGGGAGTGCGTGCTCCGTCACGGAGGCCTACTGGTGTACCATCTTCAAGTCGTGCCGGTGCTATGGATATCCCCTCCTCTAGCAGGGCTGGTGCACCTAGGGGTAGAGGTAGTTCGATTCCTCCAATCCCTCCATCTCTTCATTATCCTGGGTGGCCAGACATGCCGACCGAGTTGACGAGTTGGCGGTTCGGGACTCCTTACCAAGTCCCGCTAGAGCCTCCTCTTCCTGACCACAGATATGTCAGAGACCCTAATTCGCCCCCGGTATGTTTTTTAGCTTTGATTTATCAGTCAAATTACTTGGACATTCATTCCCTCACTGATAGTTTTGCATTTGTATCTGTAGCCTCCAGTTGAGTACACGGATGAGCTGCTCGAGATGCTGGCCACATTCGAGGGCATGATCTTACGGAGGGAGGCACAGATGGCCATCATGGGCGTGCAGGTATTATCCATCTTTCCTGTATTTAGCATATTTTTAATGATACACTAGTTTTGAACATCCTGCTGTATTGATAGACTGTGTAGAGCACATCTGACACACACCACACTCGCATAGTATACTTGCATCTACTTTTCATATTTGAACTGATGTATTTGAACTTTTCATTTTCAGATGCCTCCCGTGTATGCTCCGTCGAGTAGGACCACAGGCCTTCTCGGGGGTCAGTCTTGGACTGTTCATAGTCTTGGGCCATCGGGCCTTTTCGAGTGGGCCATCGAGCCTTCTCGGGGAGGGCCATCTGGCCTTTTCGAGGAGCTCGGCGGGGTCGTCATGAGCGTGGGGCACCCATTATTGAGGAGGAGGAGGAGGAGGTCATGAGACCATGAGTCGAAGACATCCATTTGGGGAGGAGGCTCGGTCTTGGTTCGGGAGTGGAGGCAGGCTGAGGATCCGGATGATGGCTCGGCCGGATGGTGATGATGGTGCAGAGGTTATCCCGCAGAAGAGGATGAGAGGGCCTCCTCATTCCCGTTCCCGAGGAGATTGATGCCATTTCCTGCTTTATTTTACTTTTTTTGCTAGTAGTTTGTAGCACTTTGCATATTGTTAGGCAGTTTTATTTCCTGTAAAACTTGTACCTTTATTTTGTTGTAAAACATGATGGAATGAAACAGCTTTTGAAAAAGCGTTTGTATTTGAAACTCTTAGCATCGCATCGCATCATTTTGCACAAAATGGAATTGAATGAAAATGTGCTTTGTGTATTTAAGAATTAGGGTAATGAACCGGCAACAAATCAAAACTCGGTTCACTAAGACAATAACAGAATCTTAGCAAGTTTACAACTCGAATAAGTAAAGTACAACAATGTTAACGACTCGATAAACAAGACTTAACAAAATTGTGTAAACAAAAAGTAACCACTCAAAACACAAAATGTGACAGCTCGACAAAACTTACAACTCGATAAACAAAGCAACAACTCGATAAGCAAAAATACAACTAAGCGTATTTCGGACGGACGATCTGGATGATGGAACGTATCCGAAACTGAGAGAAATGGAGGCCTTGGCGTTCGATGCCTAGAAATGCCTCAAACTTCCTTCAGGAGCAAAAGCAGGACCAATCGTGGCGAACATATTTTGCATCTGGAGATTAGAGGGTGGTGGCCTACTAGAATAGATGGCGGCGGCCACCTCTCCATAACCCCGAAATTTTGACCGTGTCCTTTGAATAGTGTTTTACCCCTCTATAAAAGCTGACCGGCCTTGGAACTTATTTATTTCATCACCGTTTCTCACAAAAATGGAGGCATTTCTCATGAAAATCTCACATCTTGGATCTCGTCTCTAGGCGGCTCGGAAAAGTTGAACTTAGGGGTTTAAATGCACTATTCACGCTGGGCCGGACTCCGCTACATCTTCCTTTCCTCCATGCCGCAGTGAGATTTTGGAACCCGGCGACGCATGTCTTCAGCTTCGGAGGGCAAGAGGTATGTCCTACTTTTGAAGATTTTCAAGCTTTGATGGAGTCTGAACGCTCGGAAGAGATCTTTCCTCAGTCTCGTTTTGGCCATGCCCAAGCTTTAGGGCGGATGTGCGGTCTCAACGCGCATGATGCTCGATCTCTGATTGGTAATGGCATGTTGGATATCCCGAGCCTGATTTACCGATTCTCTGATGCCGGTGACCGCAGCAACCATCATTGGCAAGGTTTCCGACAACATGCCCTCTACTTGTGCATGCTATCTCATTTTCTGTTTGTCTCGAGCTCCGGAGGGACTAGCATCCGTTTGATTGAAGTCGCTCAAGGCTTGAGGGAAGGAAAGAGCTATATCGCCATGACATTGGCCGAGACACTGCTAGGTTTGGATGCCTTCTACCGCCAAGAGACAACCAGGTTTGCGGGGAGTCCACTACTACTGCAGGTAATGTTTCCCACCCAAGCTCACATATGTGTTTGCTCACATCACTCGGCCCTCAGGCTCGATTTTTCTCACAAAACCCTCATCTCACTTTTTTCTCATCGCACATCTCTCTATTCTTTATTCTCTCATTTTTCATCCTTTCCCAGATATGGTTGATGGATAAATTGCAAGTTGTGGACTCTTGCCACCTTACTCGGCCCGGCTACTTCTTTCGACAACGCCTGGTCGACGTCCTTGATGAGGGATGGTGGTTTGAATGGATGTGCAACTTGTCAGCTGAACACATTGCTTGGCGCTGTCCTTGGCTTAACCTTCCGGCGATGAGCTATAGCATGTTCCAGGACACTGGGATCCGGTTGATCGGCTTCACTCACTGTGTATTCTATTTCCCATTTCGCATCCTGCGCCAATTTGGTCATGACCAGACTTGCCCTCCGGAGGGGATTGAATATCCGGCTACATTTCCGGTTCGAGGCGCATAGTTGGCTCGGCAAGCCGCAGCATGGAGAATCAGAGAACTCTTGGCTCCTGCTCCCACTTTTAGTTGCACTTTGTCTGATAAATGCTGGGATTGGCTCAATGAAGCCTGAGTTGGGCCTAGGTTGGCATCGAGGCTTCAACCGGCTCTGGGGAGGCGCGAGGACACTGACTTGACTATGCCCCAGTTTATTGCTTTACTAGTACTTTCAAGTTTTCGTTATGAGTGTAATAAAACAACTTCAATTGTATGTAAGAGCAAAGAGAACTACTTTTGAAATCTATGAAATTGAAGGTTGTGGTCTTGAAAATTCTCCGTTTTGGTCAAAAATGGTCTTAGTTGTGAAAAGATTAATTTGAACAAAGTCAACTTTTATTAAAACTTTTCAAAACTATTTTCGATATGGATCGAGCTGGACACGCCTAAGATCATCCTGAGATGCACAACCCGGATCTTAGCTGGAAAGTTGCCCCTAGTTTGAAAAAGTACCTCGGCGATTCATAGCGGAAAGTTGTCCCTAGCTTTGGATGGTGCGCAACACTTCATTACAGCGGAAAGTTGCCCTAGTCTGAATGACAACATGCTGGGAGATCACGATAGATCTTGATGAATAGAGATGGTGAGATGACCAAATGGACAAAGTTCATCGGGGAAAAGATTGAAATTTGAACTTGATGAAGGCGCCTCGTATCCCATAGATGGGAATCAAGCCTTACGTAGTTCAGGCTTGGGTTCGCTCAGGTATTTTTACTCTCCTTTTGCGCTCTAATTTTGCCAAGGCCGCCCTTTGCGGGTTTTCAACCTTGCGAGCTCAGTTTTTATAATTTCAAATTTTCTATGCTCTGAATTTTGCCTAGGTCGCCCTTTCGGGTTTTCGGCCTAGCGAGCCTCTCAGGGGTAATATTTCTTCAACTTGTCCATATTGATTGGTTGAGAAAACTCTAAGCCATCTAGGTCCATCAGAACCACAGCTCCACCTGACCAGATTGACTTGATAATGTAGGGACCAGTCCAATTGGGTCTGAACTTGCCCCTTGGGTCATGGATGGGAACTCGGTTGTCTTTGAGTACCAAATCTCCTTCTTTCAAGTTCCTGGACTTAACCTTCTTGTTAAAAGCCCGGGCGATTCTGCGTTGATAACCTTGGACATGGTACAGTGCTTTCAGCCTTCTTTCATCGAAAAGCATGAGTTCCTTCATCTGTTTCTTGCCAATCTGCTTGACTATCGGCACTCGGCCAATACTAAATAGCAGCCGGGACCTCAATCTCAATAGGCAAAAGCGGCTTCCATCCATAAACCAATAGTCTGAGTCGCCCGGTAGAAGTTCGATCGAAGTCTGTAGCCTGAGCGAGCGGCTTATCCCCGATGTCGATAGGTTTCCACCATCTTCGTAGTATCGCTTGATGTTCTTGTTGGCGGCCTCAAGCGCTGCCGTTGGTTTCTTGGCGGTAAGTAAACGACTTATGAAAAGCCACATTGTATTTCTCCAACAAGTCGATCACCTCCTTTTGAAGTGGGAACCATTATGCGAAGCGATTTCATTTGGGACTCCGTGGCGAGATAATGTTGTTTACGATAAATTTTTGCTACGTCGAAGCTTTCAACCTGCGTAGATTGGGCCTCAACCCACTTTGTGAAATAATCTATCGCTACCAAGATGAACTCATGCCCATTCGACCCTTTTGGCGTATGACTCGATTACATCAATTCCCAAACAAAGCGGCCATGGCGAAGTCATGTTGTCTGACTTTGTGGCGGAATGTTCATGCGATTTGCATGAATTTGACACTGTGACATCGCGGACGAAACCAATACAATCCTCCTCCATGGTGGACCCGATAATAACCTTGTCTAAGGATCTTGGTGCCAACATTACCCCATTCATGTGTGCACCACATTCACCCCGTGGATGGCTTCCATCGAGCGCTTTGACTCTTGGCATCAACACACGGTTTATGCATTCCCGGATGACCTCGTTTATCTGATTTACCCATGAGATGATGGGCGAAGCGCCATTCTTCTGATTGCCCTCTTGTCCTTGGCATTTACCCCTAGCGGGTATGCTTCTTTCTCCAAGAAGTTCCAAATGTCGTAATACCAGGGGTGTTCGTCCTGAACTTCATCTATGGCTGCAATCGACTCATAGGCAGGTGCAAATTTCTGGTCAATGATGACCGGACACATTCGGACTCCACACGGGATGTCTATCATAGAAGATAGAGTTGCTAAAGAATCTGCGAACCTATTATTCTCTCTTAGTAGATGAGTAAAACTTAGCTTCTCAAACCGAGGAATCAGCAAATCCAAGGTTTGGTGATACATCATCATCTTTTCCTCTTTTACTTTCCAGTCTCCTTTAGCTTGAGACACAACAAGGTTCGAATCCCCAATGGCGTCGGTAGTCTTGCCCCTAGTTCGAGTGCTTCTAGACCGGCGATACCGCCTCGTGATACCTTCATTGTTCGAGACTTTGAACCGGAGTTTGAAGGCGAGAGGGATACGGGAATCATCGGGTGCTATCAGCAACACTCTTATCCCATACCCATGTTGATTTGACGCTCCGTCAAAGTACATAAATCAAGTTTCTTCGTCGATATGCGAATTGATTCATCAGGAATAGGTACTCGACCGCTTCATCCCCCTCAACGGGTGGTCGGCAGGAACTCTGCCCTGCTCTTCCTTTCAGCGACTTGCGTGTCACATATGTGAGATCAAATTGGAGAAACGACAACCAACGAGCTAGCCTACGTAATGGCTGGTTTCTCGAAGAGATATTTAATGGGATCAAGTCGTGAAACCAACATTACGAGTGAGCTAACGGTAGTGCAGCGACTTCTGGTAGCCTATACGAGCTAAGCAAGCCTTTTCGGCCGGTGTATGTCGGGTCTCATACTCCAACATCTTTTGCTCAAATAGTAGATGGCCTTTTCCACCTTATCTTGATTCTTGTGCAAGCATGCAGCCCATTGTAGTTTGATCAGCAGCGGATACAAAATCAACGGTTTCCACAGTTACGGTGGCGATAAAGCGGGTGGAGTTACGTAGATATTCTTTGATTTGTTCAAATGACTTGACATCGGCCGTCCCATTGGAACTTCTTTCCTTTCTTGAGAAGGCCAAAAAGTGGTTCTAAGTCGAGGTTAATTTTGAAATAAACCGTCTTATGAATTGCACTTTAGGAAAGCCTCGCACCTCCTTTTAGGTCCTTGGTGGTGGCATTTCTAAGATGGCCTTGATTTTGGAAGAATCGACCTCGATGCCTTTGTGTGTCGAAACTGACATTTTTCCCTGTAACACCAAATGTACATTTCGAGGGTTTAGCATAGCGGAATTCCCTGATCCTTTGAAAAAACTTGTGCAAGGCGGTGTAGTGGCCCTCTCTTTCTTTGGACTTGACAATCATGTCATCCACATACACCTCAACCTCTTTGTGGATCATATCATGTAGTATTGTGGTCGCGGCCCGTTGATAAGTAGCTCCAGCGTTCTTCAACCCAAACGGCATTACCCGGTAGCAGTATGTCCCCCACGGGGTGGTGAATGCAGTCTTTTCCCTGTCTTCTGGTGCCATCACTATCTGGTTGTATCCCGAGAAGCCATCCATGAATGAGAGCAATGCATGCCCTACTATGAAATCTACCAACTCATCGATGTGCGGTAAGGGAAAGTCGTCCTTCGGACTAGCTCTGTTCAAATCCCTGAAGTCTACACACACCCGGATCCTGCCATCTTTCTTTGGCACCGGAACAATGTTGGCCAACCAAGTCGGATATTCAGATACCAGCAGGAAGCTTGCGTCGATTTCCTTGGTGACCTCTTCCTTGATCTTAAGAGCCCAATCCAGGCGGATCCTTCTGAGTTTCTGCTTGACAGGTCGGGCCTTGGGGTCAAGGGGGATCCGATGCTGTACAATCTCAGGATCGATTCCAGGCATGTCTTCGTAGGACCACGCGAAAACATCTTTGAAATCTTTTAATAAAGCGACTAGGCGCTCGCGTTCCTCTGAAGACAACGTGGACCCGATCTGGACGGCCGGGTCCTCCTCAGTACCAATGTTCACGGTAATGATTTCATCCATTAATGGTTTAACAAATCTCTCTTGCTCTTGCTCAATTAAACGTTGTAAAACCGGAGGAACTTCATCCTCGTCGTTTTGATCAAAATTTTGAAAGTTTGAATTAATGCAATAAATTAGGGACACAGAAAAGTACTCAGAAACCACAAATAGTTCATTCTCATTAGGCACATCCAAATCATCCGATTCATTGGTTACAACAGACTCAAATGAAAAGGAAAAAACGACACAGACGGGCTGTGGCATCCGGGTTAACATTCCCAAGAGTACCAGACTTAGACTCAGTCGAGCTGGAACCTGATTCCGACTCATAGGACTCGGTGGAATCAAATTCCGGCTCACTACGACCGGTCTTTGGACAAAAATCCTCCTCGTACTACCAAGTGAGAGGTGCGATTGATGCATCAAGATAGGCTGGCTGGTCATGGCCGTTCATCCTCAATCATGGAAACCACGAAGTTATCCCCAAGCACTCTTGGTCGTCGGAGGATCGAGAGAGAGACATGCGGTGCTACCCCATTTCCAATTATGTGCCCTCGGGATCCTTGCCTTATACGCTCAACCTCGGTTGTTGGAGTGCATGCGCTCCGTGGCAACACCATCCTTGGATAGTTGCAGGTCGAAGAAGATTTCGAAACCTGGTACACGCTTCTTCTCCGCGTTTAACCATGGCTCTGGGAAGCCGCAAAATGGAAAGTCCTCCCCCTCCCGGACGAAGCGTCCGTTCAGGGTACCCTGAATGGGCTTGTGCATTAAGTCAAAAGGCTTCCCAGCCTGCTTCGCTCTGGCTCTGCCGGCCATTTCCTTTCCTTTCCTCACCCAGTCTTCTTTGGTGGGAAGATAACCCAGCCCAAAGGTATGTGGGTTGTGTGGCACTTCGGCCAATGCTGCGACTCATTTCCTGCCGCTTCTTCCTAATCCCATCCCGGGAATATGTTGTAGCTTGTTCATGAGGTAGACGGATTGGGCACTGACGTACACACCTTCATTCATAGCCATGATGTTCTGCACTACCCGGGCTTCTGCCAAAGTGAACCCTAACAAAAACACATCCTCCGTGCCGTGCTCGATTTCCAAAATTGGCGTAGACACTTCTGGCGGCGGATGGATGGATGAATTTCCGAAAACAAATGCTACCCCCTTCCCGTGAGGGTATTTCAACTTATCTGATGCAGTGGAAGAAGCTGCTTTCACTTGGTGCAACCACGCCACCCAAGAGCAAGTTGAAGGTTGCAAACGTCCAAGACATGAAATTCAATGTTGTCTTTGTCCTAGGCCAACTGGTGCGAATCTTAGCAGTCCCCATCACTTCCCTCTTGGTATTATCATAAGTTACGATCACTGAGTGGTTGGTATGAAGTCGCGAGTTTCAACCCGATTGCATATGCCGTTAATTGGGCGGAACATTGATAGCTTGAACCGGTATCAACAAGTACCACCGGTATCCATAACTCTACACTCACGGAGATGTAGAGAGGTTTATTATGATTCACGCCCTCGGCGACAATTCCTTATGCGAAAAAGGTTAATCTTGGGGAACCTCCTCCGGAAAAACCAAACCAACCATTTGCTCTGGCGTAGTTTCGATGGAGAGTTTGGCCTTGTCCATAGCGAATGGGACGACTGTCTATGTACCCTTGATGCCATGAGCGGTCCCAGATGGAGATATGCTTGTATCTTCTTTACTTGTCTCGATCTGACTTCTTCTTCAATTTGCTTCTCTCTCTGCTTTTCTGCCTCTTTATCTTTCCTAGATGTCTTAGGTTGGTCAAGGTGTGGGGGCTTGAAATACCGCCCACTCCTGGTCATGTGGTCCACCTCATCGAGGTACCAAGTATCATCTGGTTGAGCACCTGCCCAATCTTCATCCGTGTGGGCAAGACATAAGTCATCGTCTTCCCACCACATCCCACTAACGTTCAACAGACACCTATCTGGTTCTGGCAAGTTTGTACTCTCGGTACTTTCATCTCATATGCTCACAGCATGTCCTGCTCTTGTGCTCGCAGCACTTTCAACCTCTTCATGGTTCTTGGCTTCCTGGATTCTCTCAGAATTCCACTTCTTCTCTTGCTCCTCCTGTGTTAATAGGGTTTGTTGTTCGATTTTCACAATATCTTGATCCCGAGCGAAATTCTTTGTACCGGCGCTCTCTGGCAATTCATTCTGACTCTCGGCCCTTCCGGCCATCATTGATATCCCTACCCCTGCCGGGCCTTGCTCTGGCTGAATTTCCACAACATCTGGCTGGTCATCTAACCACCCGGTAATTTCTGCCGACTCCTCATATTCAAACCAATTGATTGTTGCATTCCCTGCTTCTTGGTCGTTGAAGAACTGGAGGTTAGCAAAATCTTCTTCCACCGTTGTCAGATCATCGACCCCTTGTTCTAGTCCGTCCCCCCGAATCATGCACAATTGACTTTTACGGCACCTCACACTCGGCTCGGTAGCTCCTTGATAAGATATATCGCTTGGATCATAAGCTCTTCGGCACAATTCGGTGTGCCATCGGACTCACCAATTCTGCTCTCCTCTGAAACCTACCAGATTCGATCTTGGAGGTCACCATACAGCTCGGATTGGGTTGTGAAGGTGTCCAACATGCACAAGTCGGTGCAATCGGAAGGATCACCTCGGCTTGGGTAGGTGAGAGGAGTAATATAGATACTAGGATCGTAAGCGACCCAGTTTGGATGAAGTTGACTCTTTTGGGTGGTGGATCTTGGTTATGTGCGAGAGTGGGTTAGTTGTGACGTTGGGTCTTCGGGTGCGATGATATTCTTGTCAACGAGGTCTTGAATCTCGTGACGCAGTCGAAAACATTGATCTGTGTCATGGCCATGCTGCTGGTGGTACGCACAGTACTTGGCTGGGTTGTGGGAAGGGGGGAGTGGATTCGGTAGTGGCCTCGGTTCCAGGGGTGTCAGATGCTTCTTCCGGATTAACACCCCCAAAGCCTTGGACAAGGGCATATATAGTGGAGTGAAGGTTCTTTGGCCTCTGGATTGATACCTCGGGGCTTGGCTACTGCTCCGGAAATCTTGGAAAAGGGGTGTGGCAGCTGAGCCTTGGTTGGAAAGGAGTAGTGGTGACCATACCGACCTCAAAGTCCTTGTGTTTCTTGGCGCCACTTTCAGACTGCGTTATTATTGCGGTTGAATGTCCTTCGGGGCTGCTCTCGATCCTGGTCGATCAAACCTTGCTTCATCGCATCCTCGATTTGTACCCCCATCTCGTGTAAATCTGAGAAGGTGGGGAAAGGGAGTACGATCATTTTCTGCATTAACTTCGGTTGGAGATTGCGTACAATCATCCGAATTTTATCTTTATCTGTTGGCCTCAAGGTCATCATCGATGCCTTTGCTCTCCACCGAGTTACAAAATCAGAGAAAGTCTCTTTTTGTTCCCGCATCGTTGTTTCGAGATCACGTGTTGTAATCTCGATCTATGAATACTGTGCAACGAAGGCCTCAGCTAGCTCATCCCAATTTCTCTTCACATCATCTTCCAACTTTGCGTACCAGATGGCCGCCACCCCCGACAAAGTTCTGCCAAATAAAGAAAGCTTTTGTGGTCGGGTTAGGTCCATTGGCCTCAAGATGTCTGAAAATAGCCGGAGATGGACCATAGGATCCCCTAATCCGTCAAAACGGTCAATCTGTGGCATCTTAAATCTGTCCGGCAATGTCACGGCCACGTCAGTGTAGCCATCTTCAATATCTGGGACGGCCTTCACTCCCTGTGATTTCTTGAAAAGCTTTTCCAGCTTACTCAGCTTCAGAGCTGTATGATCTACCTCGAACTCAAATGGAGGGTCCGGGTGGTTAGGTGTAAGATTCTTGGACAGTTGCGGCAGAAGCGGGGCGGAGCCGGCCCCGTTGGAAGACCTATGTCCTCTTGAGTGTTCCGGACATCGGGTAAGGCATTCTGGGTGTTCGGGAGGATACTCGAAGGATTTGGCAAGGTATTCTGACCAGTGGATGCCTGCTCAGGTAGTGGAGCCGCTGGAGGAGGAGCCTGATGTGAAGCGAGTAGCTGCGTTCTGCATTGCGACCTAATGTCGGCTTCGACTTCTTTGGGCCATGGCGTAACTTGTTGTTTGGAAAATTCCGCTTGGCGGATGGCATCATCTTGCATCTGTTTCATGCTCCCATGCATCTGGCGTATCATTGCCTCCATCCCTGATGTATTCTGCTGTTCCATCTGAATGGCCGGTAAATGCACCTCTACGGCAGACACAGAAATCTCAACCTGATTGTTTACTATCGAAGCAGCCCTCTGTCCCGGTAATCCCTGTTCCGACACACTGCGCCTTCTCGGCCTTCTTCTGATAACTGGGGGTAGAGAGTGGAACACTGGATGTCCGTCAACGAGATCCTCGGATCGGTTGAGTCGGCGACCTCGTGTCCAAAGTGCTTGTGGGTATCTCTTTGGTTGGAAGCAATCGTGCTAAAAGCGCCCTAGCAAAAAGATAATAAGCGAAATAAATAAATAACCACAAAAGCAGGCAGCATAACAGCTTAAATTAAATACCGACAACACACGATTGGGCATACAACCGCCTGATTTGACAAAATGAAAATACATCCTCAATTCGATCCTTTGTTCCTGCATCACTATTCCCCAAAACTGAATCGGATATCCACAGACAATTGATTCTCAAATAACTGACTGATGCCCGCAGGCCTGATGCCCAAACTCAACTGATACATGCATTCCCTGTAGAGGCACACTCTAACAAGCACATAGCAGATAAGTGAGAGCTGAAAACACCCCTATGTTGAGGTAGGGTTTCCCTGTCCTATTTTGTCAGGAACTAGGGTTTCACTACGCATGCAGCGGCTTCAAACAACCTATAAACGGGTAAGCAACTTTGTCCTAGTTTGGAATGGTCACTATGGATCGAATATGCACTAGGTCGAATGGTCAAAGGGTGCCGGTGAAACCGGGTTTGTGTTCTATCTTGGAAGAGCCCATAACGGACCTTATGGACAAGCCTTGACAAGACAAGCCTCCGGCAAACCGCTCAGGAATAGCAGATGGCAAACACGGTGTCCTAGGCGCACCGATGCAAATGCAATGCAAAGAGACACACAAGTGCAGTCAAAACCAGATATCACGAGTTCGAGTCAAGTTCTCTAAATCCCCAGCAAAGTCACGAAGCTGAGGCGTCCCCGAGCATCCGGAAAGGAAGTGCGAGTCCCCGTTACGGTTCGATATTGGGTGACTACTGATTCGAAGGACTCAAATGTCACAGTTCTTAATCAAGCAAATCGTTTTGAAAGCAATTTAAGAAGTGCCAAACATGAGCGCCGCCCGGATCTGAGTCGCCACCTAAATGTTTTTTAAATGGGAAATTTAGGAAACCACGACTCGGCGCCAAAAGGCCCGCGTGTCCGTCATCACCAAAGTTGCCTCGGCTTGGGAACTTAGATACGATTAGAAGGTCGCCGTGAGCACCCACTTCGCCGATCAAAGACCGGCCTCTACTAACCATGATATCTGATTTTGAAAATATTTGTGAGTTCTTATTCCGGTTATTAGCCTAGGTTACTATGTGATGCGCACAGCATACAAGTATAGACTGAATCGCCTGAATTGGAACAAAACACTTCATGTTTGTTTGTTTGAAAATGGTTTGATGGTGCTACCCGCAAGTAGGCTAAGATGTGGATTTGCCACCCTCGGGTGGGCTTAGAAAACATGATTTTGCCACTATCTAGTGGGCTTAAAACAAACATTTGATGAATTGCCCCAATTCAAATAACTCAACCTCCACCCACAGGCATTCAAGGCAGTTATATCACATAAGCATTTAGCCTCATGGTAAGCATGCTATTCATGGCAGTCACTCACACGCATGCAAGGATGCTAAAGCATAAAACTCACCGAGTACTCCAAGCCAAAACAGAAGCTCGTTAGAAATCCATGTATGGTCCTAAGTATACAGAATTGCCTAATGCAACGCATGCAAAGATGCAAACTATAGCAGGCTCGGCTATTCTAAACATGGTATATGAAATGCTACAATTATCACGTACTCAATTTGCAATTGAGATACAAATGCAGTTTTTATGATGTGCCGAGCCCGGTGCGTGCAAAACAGATGAATGATGCCAACATGCTGTCATACTGTATGCTATTTGAAATATGCCCTATATCTAACCATCATAAGCGGGTAACTAAAAGGGAAGAAAGAAGTAGGGGTTGGAAGACATACATCACACTCACCCACACTTATTACAATTTTGTCCTCGCGCAGAGGGTCCGAATAAATAATAATACAGTCTGAAATAAAAGAACAATACAATCCGAAATATATAGTCCGAATAATATACAAATTCCTAATTAATTATCAAATTAACTAAGAAAAACTGTAAACTGGCATGCAAGCCAGGGGGCTGCCTTGACTCCGCTCCGGATAATGAGATGATGCATGTTTGGGCTGCCTTGCGCGGAAATCCACTGGGATGCCCCAATTAGCCTCTGTTTGCAATGTCCCTCGAAATTCGTGCCAGACTCCGAAAAGTTGCTAATCCTCATTTTTGCTGCATCAGAGAGCAGGAAAGGGGCATAGCAATGTATTTCACAAATATATGCATGCCTCGATCCTCGTGCCACCAATCACGCATATCGATGCATGATGGCCGAGGAATCGGATTACACAACTCAATGTAGGATGAATGCAGATGAATGCTATAGCAAAACCTAACTCCATCATGGATAATCCGGAGTGTCGGTGACTTGGGAATTGAGACCCGTTCCGTCACTCGGAGTACGAAACATGCCTCGTTTCCCGTGCCCGGGCTAACTCCTACCCCGAACACGATGCAATATGCATGATATGCCTGAATGCAACTAAAATACAATCCTAGCGTGCACAATGCTATGAAAATGAGATGCCTCGAAATGCGTGCACGCGGGCACGCAAACCGAGGCGATGATCCTAAGGCATGTAATGGCATACGCAATGCGATTGGACTTACACTAACACGAGTGGACTTCAGCCACACTCACATAAGAGGCCGTCGGATAAAGGTGAAGTGTCTCGAAATGCGTGCACACGGGCACGCAAACCGAGGCAATGGCATAAAGGCATGAAACGGCCTGAAATATAATATACAATGAGCCTAAAATGAGATGTCTCGAAATGCGTTCCCACGGGTACGTAAACCGAGAAAATGGCATACGGATGTAACGGGACTAAAATGAGATATGCGATGCAATATGGGCTTACACCAACATAAGAGGGCCTCAGCCACACTCACACAGGAGGCCATCGGATAAAAGTGAAGTGCCTCAAAATGCGTGCTGCAGACGCATAAACCAAGGCAATGGCATAAAGAATGCAATGATGCTAAAATGGCATACAGGATGCGAAATGGACTTATGCTAACATGAGTGAGCCTCAGCCACACTCACATAAGAAGCCGAGAGATGAAAAATAAGATGCCTCGAAATGCATGCACACGGGCACGCAAACCGAGGCAATGACATACGGAATGAAATGGCATACACAATGCAAATTGGGCTTACACTAACATGAGAAGGCCTCATCCACACTCACATAAGAGGCCGATGGATAAAAATGAGGCGCCTCGAAATACGTGCACACGGGCACGCAAACTGAGGCGATGTATTAAAACATGAAATGATATAGGGAATGGTATGCAAACATGCCAATGGATTTTCAGCGCTCACAAATGATGCAAAACAGTCGAAGGCGGAAATGACACCAAATGCGGAATGGTCGAAATGCGATATTAAGCACCGAAATGGCCTCTGACCATACTAAATATGCATAATTGGTACATGACATGCAAAACAGTAGCAAGGCAGCCCCAAAATAGCATTTTTTACAATACAAGACATGGCGAAATAGTGAGCATAGATAGGACAACAATGGCATGCAAAAATGGGGGCCAAGAGGGGGGTATTGAAGCAAGTGATGTATGCGATGCTCAAAATAAAAATTTTCCTTCTACAATACTGAAGAAGGGCTAAAAATATGCACATTTACAGTTTATGACAACCCTCAAATCAGTATGAAAACTTGCTAAAAATGTCATGCAAGAATGAAGCCAACAAAGGCTAGAACATGAAGTATGCCTTACATTCATCAAACAGCCTTGGACCCTTAACAAAACATGACAAGAAGGCCAAAATATGGATATTTTCAGTACTGATGATGGCCGAAAACAGAAGCTAGATAGGCCTAACAAAGCATGCAAAAATGGGGGCCAAAGAGAGATATAAAGACAAGCATAATCATGGAGACCCCCAACAAGGTTGATCCCTTCTACAATGTTGTATAGGGACACAAAATAAGCTTACTCACAGTTCATGACATGCTCCAAAACAGACTACATGTAGGTCAAACAAATCATGCAAATTTACGGTAAATTGGAGGAATTGTGAAGCAAGTGCATGATAGGGAGGCCAAACAGGGTTGAGCCCTTCTTCAATGTTGAAGAGGGACTCAAAATAGGCCCACTCACAATTTACATTATGCTCGGAAACAGATCACACATAGGCGAAATATGCAATGCAAAACAATGACATATAAGAGGATATTGAAACAAGTGCAAGATGGAGGGCTCAAACAGGGTTGAGCCCTTGAAAAAACATGAATAATAGCTCAAAATAGACCTAGTTTCAGTTAAGGTCGGAGCTCAAAACAATAAGCAAATAGGCTTAAGAAATGAAGCAAGAAAATGCTACAAAAGAGGGAAATGAAGACTTACCCTTGTAGACAAGTCTTGGCTCCCTTTTGCTTGAAGAATGGGTGCCTCCTAGTTGCTGGGAAGCTCTCCTAGTTGCTGGAATGGAGTTGTGGTGGTAGAGCTTGGAGATGATGAAGAAATGGCACCAAAACTTGAAGAAAATGGAGTTGTATGTATATGTATGCTCTAACCAAAGCTTGTGTTCTCTTCTCTTGAGTTGGGAGGACACCAAAATGTGCAAGAGAGAGAGAGAGGAGTCCTTGCAAAAGTGGAGGGAAATGAGCTCTTATTTCCCTCCAAAGGGGTCCCCCGGATGAGATATTTTTTGGGAAAAATCAAAGCAATTTGGAATGCACCCATCCCAAGGAGCCGGGCCGGCAAGCCCCCTTTATTGGAGGTGCCCGCCCCGCCACCCCCCATGGCCGGCCGGCCAAGGGCAAAAATGAAAAGTGAGAATTTCTGGCCGGCCACCAAAGGTTGGTGTCCTCCTATGTGTGTACAACAAGGCTCTGTGGTTGGAATTTGGCAACTTTGAAACAGGAGAAATAACATGCCACTTTTAGAAGGGGTTCAAAAGGGTCAATGAGAGTTCTTGGCAGCCATGTGTTTTAGGGTCCTCCATGTGTGTACAACACAAATATGTGGTTTTGGCTCGGAGAAAATGGCCCTAGGGTGTTCAACATTAGCCCGGAGGAGCATAGCAGTTCTTTGAGACAATTGATGGCCTCCACCCTCCGGTGACCTTCTTTATGATAAAATAGAGGTACTGCCAAAAATGAACAAAACCGATGCAAAAGCGAATGCTCGGGGGCCAAAACACGCAGATTGGGTCCGGGAGCTGCCGTTAAGCACCGAAAGTGGTGTTTGGTGTGAAGTGGGTGTCTAAGACCCGTGTCCCTCGAAAGGAGTAAATGAGATGCATGCGAGCCGGAGGAATCGGAGATGGTTGGGTGGTCGAAAGGCACACGGCCTGACGGCTCAAAGCCGAGAAGGGCTCGAAATGGGCAAAATGGCCTCTGACCCGAAAAGTAGCCCACGACCTTTGAGAGATGGTCTACGGACCTCTCCTCCCTCAAGAAAAGCAGAGAAAATCGAGTCTGGTTATAACCGAGGCAAGGCCTGAAGAGGGTTCGAAAGTCGGGAGGCGGGCGCCTGACGCGACTCGAGACTACGAGCGAGCACAATATGCAACATCACCGAGTGCTCAATCGGTGGCGTCACGAGTCTTAAGGTCGATCGAAAATGGGGTGTCTACACACAACTTCATCAATGATGGGCTCATTACTTTAATTATAGCCAAACCTAATGAAATTGTGTCTTATAGGTATTTCTGGCGAATGCCACGAGGCGATTGATCTTGTATCAAGGATGCTCGATTCACCAAATCTCGTTGCATTGCGGTATGAAATTTGAGCTTTACTTACTATATATCAAAATTGAAAATTGAGATCAATCATTTTGAACAACAATGCTTGGTTTTGTAGTAGTAGCTTGAACAAAATTGAGATCAATCGTTCACGATGCATCATAACTTGAACAATGCTTGGTTTTTGTAGTAGTAGCTTGTATATAGAAGTGCTCTTATTTTCTTAATATGTTATTATACAGTTTTTGAGAGGTTGCCTCTATTTTCTTGTTTTGACTATAATTTTTAATAGATTGTTGTAATTCTTGTGAGAAAATCATAGCTAAGTTGATTGATTGAGAACATCGTTTTACAATTTTCTGAATTTACTTTCGGGTTAAACATTAGGGAATATTTGTTTAAAAGAGATGGTATAAGGAAATGATCATACAATGCACAAATTCGCCAACTTGCCCTTTCCTCACTCTGGTTTTGTCGATTTTCTTGCTCACAATGCAGATGTGAACTATGGAGAGAGATTTGGCGAATCTAAATACACCAGACTCTCAATTAGAGGCCCAGAAAAAAAATTTGAGAACAGTTAAGGTATGGTACATTATGTGCTGATCTTTTATCATTTGCCCTCTGTTATGAAATGATTCATCCTATATCTCTTTTATGTTTTTATCCTTTATTCAACTGCTTTGACATCATGATTTATTCCTAGAGTTTCCATAATCACCGTTTGCGTAGCTCAAGATTTTATAACCTCCCTCTATATCACTAATCGATTACCTGTTACTCGTGAAAAAATGAATTGGTTACTTGTTCCCTGTATAATTTATTGGTGAGACATTTCCTATTTTTGTCTTTGTGTTGGATAATAAATGCAGGGTTTTACGGTTTGTGAATGTATGTATAAAAGCATCTATGTTTCCATGCATTATACATATATATGGAGAGAGGGAGGGAGGAAGGTTTTCTATTTTTAATAGGTGACATGTACCTATCACTTTCCTTTCTTCTTTAATAGGTGACATGTACCTATCATAAAAGTTGTATCATAAAAGTTGACATGTACAAATTATATGTTGGTTATTTTGGTATTAAACGCTATTAAAAGTTGTATTATGTCATTTTCACTAAAAACATGGAGAAAAAAATAGTCGAAAATATGCCGGACACAATAATTTAAAAAATTACATGAATCATAAAAAGTGAATTGAATCGTAAATCGATTGTGAATCGTGCGATTCACTAGAGATTTACTTCCAAAATAGATTCACCCATAGATTTGTATCGATTTTGTAAAAAATTTGAATTGAATTGTGAATCGAATCGCAAATCGTAAGATTTTGATAAAAGAGAGATTCACCCATAGATTCATATCGATTTTGCAAAAATTGTGAATCGAATCGTGAATCGTAAGATTCTGATAACAGAGCTCATAAAAATATCTGCATATGTTTGTCTGTGTCCTCTATATTTTAAGAAACAAATGTTCTCATTCCCCTGTTTAATATTCTAGGGATGTGATCTTTATAAATATCAGATTTGGTTAGGGTTCCACTAAATTGTATATAATGACAATTGTTTGAGTTTTATTTATTTATTTATTTATTTTGTGCAGTGAATGGTGTGCCTTTCTATCCATGCTCTTTTTTTTTCTCATCTGAACCAGTCAAAAAAAGCCAAATAACTTGATTTTGTTTTTCTATCTTGACCTGACCACTTTCTCCCATTTATTTACAATAGATGTTTAGCAACGACTCCACCTTGTACAAAATTCAAGAGAGAAAAGCATGGACACAACTGTGTGACATCTTGACTACAAAGGAAAGGCGGTTGCATCATCATCTTCATCGTGTGTTTGGATTGTGGTGACATGGAGAGAGTGAAGAAGCAGAGAAGAGATAGATATATGTATTATTTTGTTTAAATCTGAGTTCATTTGATGTAGAATTTTGTGTATAGAGGACATCTTACATGTATGATGGTGTTTGTATGGAATTATTATTTTGGGTTGGATTGTATTTGATTTGTATACAATTTGATGTTAATTGAATTAATTTTTGTATTGTTGAAACGAAATAGAAATAGATATATGTATTATTTTGTTTAAATACAGGATTCAGGTTGCACGAAATAAATACAAGTTGTGAACAAATTAATTATAATAAAAAAAACACAAAATAAAGTTTTTGGCAATTAAATGTTTAGTAGCGAAAAAAAAAAAGAAGTGAATTTGTTAATGACTAACCAATTGGTAGCCAAAAAGGAAATCAATATTTTTAGTGACTAAATATTTGGTAGCCATAAAGAACCCAAAGAGTTTTGGTGACTAAAAAGTTAGTAGCTAAAAATAAATAAAGACTTTCCGCTACCAAAATTTTTAGTCGCTGAAAATCAAATTAATTTTATTCGAACACTTTTGGCGACTAAATATTTAGTCGCCAAATATCCCCTTTGCCGACTAAGCAGACTTTAGTAGCCAAATGTTCACTTTTGGGGACTAATATTTTAGTCGCCAAAAGATACCCTTTGCTGACTAAGCAGACTTTAGTAGCCAAATGTTCACTTTTGGCGACTAATATTTTAGTCACCAAAAGATAACCTTTGCCGACTAAGCAGACTTTAGTAGCCAAAACATTCACTTTCAGCGACCAATAATAGTTTAGTCGCCAATACTATCGCCGACAGAGTATAGGCGACGACTTTGGCGACCAAAAAAAGTAGTCGCTAATCACATTTGGCGACCAAAAATGGGGCTTTTGGCGACCAATATTTTGGTCGCCAAAAGTGTCGTTTCCTGTAGTGTCAGCTGCATTCCCCTTATCTGATATGCTTCCAAGAGGTTACTTTGAATATCTATGACATTTTTCAACAATCTAGTTGGTGGAAATTGTACCGTTGCTTAGTTTCAAATGAAATGGCATATACAAGTCGAGCCTTCTGTATGCAAATACTCTAAGGTTGCCTTTAGTCAAAAATTGCTTTGCTGTTGTTGGAAGCTCATTGGTTGGGAGTTGGTGATGAATTAGAAATTGGGACATATGGAAGCTGAATTGCTGCTAAGTATGCTGGTGTTGGTTGCTGGTGTGTGATGCTGATTTGAGTTGCTGTTATGAGGCTGCTCCTGGTGGTGCTGTTATGAGGCTGCTCTCCTGGCGTGTGCTGCTGATATGAGCTGCTGATATGCTGATTGTTGCTTTTTCTTCGCCCAGAGTTATTTTTGCTTTTTATTGGCCCAAAGTTATTTCTTGGTCTTAGGAGTGACAATGCTTTGGTGTATTGGTGCTGCTGTTGTATTGCTATTTTTGTTTTTTTTTTTTTTGTTCTTTCTTTTGTTGGTTGCTTTTGATTGGTTTCTCACCAATCTTGGGTCAAGTGTTAGCACATGATTTTGCTTCCTTTGCGATGCCAACCTAGTTGGGATTGTTAAGGTTAGCTTTGATGCTTAGTACACTTCCCTTCTTTGTTGATGTATTTTTGCATGAATTGTGCTTTTTTCATCAACAAAGTTTTATTTTGCTGATATATATATATATATAAGTAGACAATCCTACCAGAGGACAGAAGGCAGAGATTATGAAAGAGCTCAAAGACTTCATTACTTGGCTATTGAATAGATGCAATCATAGTCCTCCTATCTTGCTTTGCAAGTTTGATGATACGATTCATGACATGGTATGATGCAGCATTATCAAGCCTGCTGGTAGGCTCATCGAGGAAGAGAAGCTTAGGACGTGACAAGATTTCGATGCAAATGCTAACTCTCCTCTTTTGTCTACCGTTGAGGCCTTTTGATGTCCACACCCTGATCCTTGTGTTCATGGAGTCTTGCAAACCCATCTTTCTTACAGTGCTCTCTACTTTTTCCTTTTTCTTGGATCTTGACATGGAATCCAGAAGTTGGAGTTGAGTAGAGTAGTACACGATTTCTTTTACCGTTAGGTTGTCATTAATGTGCCATATTAAGTCACATAGGCCTAAAATCAAGCAACATGAATATAAAATAAAATAAAATAAAATTGAGGGACTATAGAATTTTAATGAATATGTAAATTTATGTTTAAGATTATTATTGACTCATTTTATATATATGAGATAAATTAAAAAGGCCATAGAGATTTAACAGAAGTTTCTAAGGTTCCATTTTGAAGAGCCGAGTCATCTGTCTTACTTCTCTCATTTTCTGTATCATACTTTTCTCATATTATGAGATCACACCAAAATTAATGGTTAAAGTGTGAGATGAAAGATAAAACAAGAAGTGTGATAGATGATATTATGCCTATCATCAGGTTGAAAAAGTTCTCATTGTGAGTTAAAAAGTTGATTAATTAGTGAAACAATCTCAGGAAATAACAAACTCCTTTTCATTTTTAAAAATAAAAACACAATTAGAGAAATCCTAACATCTATTTCATAGGAGGACATATATATATTTATATATATTTTATTACTCGGTATCTTATTTTCTGAATCGACTAATTCGGAGAACTAATCCCATCATCCACTAGTGGAGGATCTCAATTAAAGTCAGGGCAAAACTTTGTATGGTCCCAATAAATTATTTGTAGGCAGCAAATTTTAAATCTGAAACCATGGAGAGAACACACCCCAAGTCTTAAGCCTTGACCACTAAGCCAATCTCTTAGAATTCATTGGAGGACATATAAAATGAGGCACTAAATCAAGGCCGACCTTGAGTTTTGTTGGCCCTAAGGCCAAGTTTGGCTATCCTAAATAAGTACATACTTTTTATCTTTTTATCTTTTTTCCATCACATCATCTCTCTACTTTTCTGCACATTTTTTCATAAAAAGACAAAAAGTACACTTATTTATGTCATCTCAAACAACCCCTAAGTGAACTTAGAAATAGGGCCTCTATACTTACTAAAATAAATTATTAGTAAAATAGAATGTATGCATATTTTTTTTTTTTTGTTAATATTCACACCAAGTTTTCTTGCATATATATATTCATTAAAATTTACTTATATAGATTAAGATAAAAACGCATCATTGGAAGATTAAAAAAAAAAAAACTTATCTTGTTGCTTTCAAGCTCAAAAAGTAATGAATTTGCATAATCTAACTTATGTACACCATATTTTTCAATAGATAGCATAATTAATTTATTCAATGTTTCCAAGCGTTGTGCAAACTAAGACTTTTAAGGAACCCAAGTAATTATGTCAAGCTTATGGGGTGTATTTTTTTTGCTCGGATAGATTAGTGTAATTTACCCTTTAGACTAAAAGAAATGGCACACTTCATTATACTAGGAACATGTAGAATAGTAACACAAATTACAATTACAACTTTCTTTTTTTGCATAAGTCTCACACTCAGAACAAAAGCTACTCCAACCATTGACACCCTGTTCCTACTTATCACTCACAAAATACATTACTCACACCATTATCAGACCAACAAGTCATTGATTAGGAACATAATTACAATACTTTTGATTAATGTAGTGGTGTCGAATAAGGATCTTCCACATGTGTCGACTGATTAGAAGAAGAAGCCATGAGAGACCTGAGAATGGGCTTCACTTTCTCAACAGTCTTTATAATTCCTAAAAACATGAGCCTGTATAGAGCCACCATCCCCAACAAAATACCCACATCAACCCACTTGGAGTAACCCATCTCTACTTGCCAAGTACTTCTCAATATCTCCTCTCCACTAATGGATCCTCCTGTTGGGTTAGGAAAAGTGAGTCCTTCAAACTCATTCTTGTAGAACCCTTGGTTTGCATACTTGTGGAAAGCAATGTAGTACATTGGGTATCTCCAAAATGGCTTTGGAAGATCATTTGGCAATCGAAAGAAGCCTCCGTTCAACATCATCACGCCTTGAATTCCAGCTCCTGTCATTCAAAATATAAATAATTAAATTATTCCTCTTTTTAATAGTTTAGGTTTGCAAATTAGTTGGTAGTTAATAATTTAATGTAGTAGTAAAGAAAATAATAGATCTTATGTTCACACTTTATTGCTTATATAATCATTAAAATATTGAGCAAAATTCAATTTATCCCTTTGTGGTTTGGTCGCGGAGCACTTTACTCCCATATTGTTGAAATATAGGTAGAAAACACTCTTAAATTGCAATTCTAACTCTATTAAAAATATATGTAAAATGACCAAAATATCCCTCCAATTTGTCGTCTCATTCTTCTTCTTCTTCTTCTTCTTCTTTTTATTTTTTTTATATACTTAATTTCTAAACTAAACAACATTAGTTTTCCAAATTAACTCAATTATATCACAAATAAATCTTATATCTTTTATTCTAAATCCTAACTTTTTAAGTTAATATTCATTTAATTATATATTAACAAGCAGTTACATAAATATATATGCACACTAAGCAAATTATAATAATATAATCATATTGTAATATGTATATATACATAATATGTATTTTCTAATCATACATAATGGACCATATTGTAATAAATATATATACATAATGGATGTAAAATTATACAGAACGAATGACAAAAGTGATAATCAAGCGATGAAGCACCCAAAATGAAGTAATCAAGGTATGGACACTGCCGACAATGGTTAAGAATATGAGAGGACGCAGAGGCGATGGTCGGAAAGGTGTAAAGAAGTGGTTACAATGGTAGGATAGAGGAGAATAGAAGATAGCGGTGACTAGGGAAAGGAGAAGAGGTGACGACGATGGTCAGTAGTGAAAGAGGTGATGGGTAAGGGTTACAGTTTTTGGATCTAGGAATGAAGGAGGTAGATGGTGGATTTGGAAATCAATAAGGAAGATAAGGGTATAATTGTCATTTTTTAATTTAATTTAATTTAATTTATTTTTGAAATGATGCCCACTCTTGAATTTGGCGAGTGGATTACACACTCCGTTAGATTAGATAGAAAATGTGGCAGTTGTAATTTAGTCTAACACCATAAGGGGATTTTCTATCTATATTATAACGATAAGGGGGTAAAGTGTTCCAACGCCAAACCACAAGAGAGCAAAATTAAATTTTGCCCTAAAATATTTGCACAAGTTTAGGCCATTTATAAATGAGAGTCTGGCCACATCTGAAAAGCATGTTGAGAATATAAATAACATAAAGTTATTCTCTCTCTAGAGATTGAAGCTTTTAATGAGTTTATTAAAAGCAAAGTCAGATGGGAAACAACATATTAATAATTTAATACCTGTTATGATTCCCATGAGAAAATCAGGAACAATGCTGGCGACAATCATCATTAGGCTTTCGACCAGCAACATGCATGCGAAGAGCATAACAACAAAGTAGACAAAATGATCAAGTCCTTTTTGAAGTCCAGTGAGGTAATAAGCCATTGCCCCAGGGATTACGGAGATCATAAACAAGTATGGCATGGAAGAAAATGTGTTTCCCACAACAAAAGCACCAACCCCATAGTGTCCGTTTAACCTTTCTCGGGTGAAAATCTGATTTTCACAGGGAAATAAAGAGAGGAAAAAAAAATCAAACTAATGTCCAAATGAGCAATGCTATGCAAATAAACAAATTTTATAAAATTTTCTTTGTCAATGATGACACAACTGTCATATTATAAGAAACATGTGTAATACTAATTGTTAGTTTGTATAGTAGTTTCTTGTCAAATTATACTAAATTAAAGTTCAAGAAGCAATATTATGCACATCGAGAAAGGTATTATCGAGGGAGCCCCATATAATTTGGGAGTCATGAACTTGGTAAATGTCAATACATTATCAATGTATTTTTTGACACACACAAACTTTTCCCATAATAATAACAATAATAATAATTCTAGGTGCTCACAAAAAAAAAAAAAATTAAATTAAATTAAATTAAATTTTACCAAGAAAAATAGTGACGTTCAAATTTATTTTAAATGTAGACCTTACCCAATGTATTTCTAATATGTTAGTAGGGCCCACACAGTGTGGGAACGACCAACATGTGAAAGGTCGGTATATTTTCAAAATTAAGAGTCGAAAATGTGTGATCTAGATTTATACAGTACCTTCATGTCCTCGACAAAAGAAGGAAATCCACCGATAGCCATGAAAGTCAAGAATGCTGCAACAAACATGAGCATTGAACCTCTAGCCTACATAAATTAGAAGCAAATAAATAGTTCATTACTTGTTTGTGGATCAACATGCTGATAAAAACAAATCAAATGCGTACATATTAGCTTGGTTAGCAATATATATAGTTAGTTACCTGAATGGAGCCAAAACTGGAGCCAATGTTATGGTAGATAGTCCCAACACACAAACACAGTGCTATGTAAATTGCAAGGCGAAGCCAGTAATAACCCAGATCACGATACATGTTTACAAAAGATCTCCTTGTAAGAACAAGGCATTGATTAATAAACCCTGCTTGACTTCCCTTCTTCTCCATTGTTCCTCCATTCTACACATAACAAAACCAAAAAAATAAAACAAAATAGAATAAAAGCCTTTTAAAACACGTCCTTCCATTTCAGTCTATTATGACTATGACCCTTTTAGTTCCATTCAAAGTTCTATACTATGCATAATTTTGCCTATCCAAATTAAATTACATTTGAAATGTCTAAATTGCAATGTAGCAATATTATATATAGGTTCGATTTGACAATTATTTTAATGTTAAAAATTCTATATACATATATATATATATATATGTATTTGTGTAATTGGGAAAGTTTAAGTAAGTTAATTTTTTCTTTAGAAAAAAAATTTCTTGCAGACTAAAAAGACTTGAAAAGTAAAAACTTTAATGCAAAAACTTTAAAAACTTTCACTAAAAAAAATAAACAATATTATTTTTAAACCATTGTAAAAAGCATAGATGAATTTTGTAAAAAATTAATTTTATCACAATTACAACTTAAAAAAATCATAGCCAAATAATTTATTTTTTTTTAATTTTTAATAAAGTGTGGATTTCATCGCAATGAATGCAGTGTTGTGAGAGGCATTATTTTGGGGGAATTGGCTCCTCTTTGGTCTATGTTTGAGCCAGTAGGATTTATGATGAGTTCTATATTAATAATTCAAACTGTTTGTTTTTATCAAACCCTTCATATATATTATTCATAAGAAAAACTAAGTCAATCTAATAATTATAAATTATTCAATTTACCACATTTGTTTATGAAAAAATGATTGGCAAGTGCATTTTTAAAAATAGATCATTTTTTTGTTTGTGATAAACACGATAAATTGAATAAAGTACAAATATTATAACATGCACCAATAAATTCTAAATTAATAACTTATGCACTGTTTAGTCCTAAAAGTTTTCTTATAGACTAAAAGGTCCCATTACAATGTTAATAACATCAGATACAATGTTAATAACATCAGAGTCATGTTACAAACATTAGATTTCAAACATCTAATTAGATTTCAAACATCTAATGTTCATCAAATTTCAATAATGTTTGAAAATATAGGATGAAAAACATCTAATGTTCATCAGATTTCAATAAATTTTGAAATTATAGAATGAAACATCAGATCATTTACATCATTTACATCATGCTGATGTAAAAATAGGACTAAATTGAGCATAAAAAAACTTTTAGGACTTAATGGTTCAACGTTTCAAAAACTAAGACTTATGGGTAAATTTTCCTTTATTTTTTTATATAGATGATATACACAAAAGATCTGACGAAATAAATAATTTGAATTATTAAAATAAAATTCGTAATCGACTCTGCGAAGCCGAACAAGACCCTCCAGATCATGAACTTGACAGGATCCAAGTCCTTATTTTTTGGACAATTTTGTGAAAATTTTATTCAGTCGTTATTGTTTTCCTAAATTTGCGGGCAGTGATGAGTTGTGTACCTGTTGGCATAAACCGCGTACACTCTGTTGAACTTGATGATGAGCCTCTGATAATTTGTATGACTTGACAAGTGTGTTAATAGCTTCTATAGTCGTCATCCTTCCGCCGCATCCTTGTTCAACATCCTATTGAATTGCAAACAATTCATCAAACTCTATGGATACTACACACATACACACATATATACGAATAAAACTAACCACTCAAAATATGTAATTTTGAAAAGTATAACCAACGAGGAGTTGTAGTGACTGAATATATAAACTTACCACATCAAAGTCCTTATTGACAGTTCTAAGAAAGTGATCAGATGGGTTCCTCATTGGTGGACATGGGAACCCATTCCAAGCAAAAAACTGCATCAAAACAATCCACAATTCATTAACCAATCCATGATGACTCCATTGAATAAATCAATCTAAAGGCAATCTTGCTAAGATTATTATTAGTTGATTGATTATTTATTCCGGACAAATTATATTTGTAATCTTTGCATTTTGTCTTTTGTATCATTTTAATCCTGTTAGTTTGATTAGTTCGATTTTAATCATTAATTTTAAAATTTGTGTCAATTTGTTCTAATTAATAACACTGATTAACATTTTTGAATGTAGGTCACTGAGTTTGTTGAGATTAACTCACTAAGATGAACAAATTTACAATTTTACCTATAAAAACATCACCTCTCACTTATTTGCATAGTTTTCATAAATAAATAAAAAATACTAAAAATTGTAATCAATTAGACCAAATTAAGACAAATCATAAATTTAAGGTCAAAATTGATTCAATTGAATTACAATGATCAAAATAACACAAAGACCAAAGTATAAGAACCAGAGTAATTTATTTATTTATTTGTTATTATTTTGTTTTTGAACAAATATTGATTAGTGCGACACCAAAAAAAAAAAAAAAATCAAATTTTTATACTGAATCGACCGACCTGTGGCCTCTCATTTTAAACTCATCATTTTATTTACGAAAATACCACCACAACACCATCCCATTCACATAAATAAATAAATAAATATTATAAAAAAAAAGAAGAGAAAATTAAAAATTGGTGGTATTTCTACAAAATATTTACAAAGTTATGAAAAAATTTGTAATTTTAATTATTAGAATAGATATATTTTTTCACTAATTTGTAATTTTTTTAAAAAACTTGCACTGAAGTGCAATTTGCCTTAAAAAAAGTTGTATAACAATTTTGTGAAAATATTATTTTCTTTGTTTAATGTATTTATTTATTTTTATTTTTAAGTTTTGGGCTCATGTTACCTCATTTGCAGTTGAAGTGGAACCAAAATAGACAGTTCTACCAGAGGAGAGAAGGCAGAGATTATGAAAGAGCTCAAAGACTTCACTACTTGGCTGGTGAATAGATGCAATCACAGTCCTCCTATCTTGCTTTGCAAGTTTGATGATACGGTTCATCACATGGTACGACGCAGCACTATCAAGCCCGCTGGTAGGTTCATCGAGGAAGAGAAGCTTAGGGCGTGTCAAGATTTCAATGCAAATACTAACTCTCCTCTTCTGTCCACCGCTGAGGCCTTTTGATGTCCACCCTCCGATCCTCGTGTTCATGGAGTCTTGCAAACCCATCTCTCTTATCGTGCTCTCTGCTCTTTCTTTCTTCTCGGATCTTGACATGGAATCCGGAAGTTGGAGCTGAGCAGAGTAGTACACGGCTTCTTTTACCGTTAGGGTTGTCATTAGTGTGTCATCTTGAGTCACATAGGCCTAAAATCATGACCACCAGCCAAAATAATTAATGAGGGAATAAATAATTTTAAGGAAGATTAATCAAATAATTGAAGTTGTAAATTTATGTTTTAAGATTATTATTGACTCATTTTATATGAAATATTCGTTTGGGAACAGATTATTTTAATAATTTTTAATTAAAATATGAAATAAAAAAAATTATTATGTTTGGAATGATTTTGACTTTTTGTGAAAAAAATTTACAAAAAGTAAAAAGAAAAGAAAATTTTTGATTTTTTTTTTTTAATAGTTTGTTGACTTTTTGACATTTTTAATAACTTTTTAACTTTTAGATTAAAATACCAACTCCCAAATTAAAAGAGCAATAGAGCTTTAATAGAAGTTTTTAAGGTTCCATTTTGAAGAGCCGAGTCATCTGTCTTACTTATTCTCTTGTTTTTTGTATCATACTTTCCTCATATTATGATCACACCAAAATTAATGGTTAAAGTATGAGACAAGATAAAACAAGAAATGTGATCGATGATCTTATGCCTATTATCAGGTTGAAAATGTTCTCATTTTGATTTAAAAGGTTGATTAATTATTGAAACAATCTCAAGACACAACAAAAAACTGTTTTTTTAATTTTAAAGATACAAACACTATTAAAGAAGTCCTAACATCTCTCTCATAGGAGGGCATATATATGTGTTGTTACTCTGTAACTGATCCTTTAAATCAACTAATTCAAATAATCAATCCCACCATTCATTAGTGGGTGATTCCAACTAAAGTCAGGGAAAAACTCCGTAGGTAGTGGTCCCAATAAATTATTTGCAATTAGAAAATTTTGAATTTGAAACCATGGAAACAATACACGCCAAGTCTTAAATCTTGACCACTAAGGCCTCGTTTGGCAAGAGGCTAAAATAGCCAATTAGCCAAAAAGCCAACAACCTTTTTAATACCAAAAAGTCAAAAAAGTTGGCCCAAACATACAGGTTTTTCTTACTAACCTTTTTAGCCAATTAGCCAAAAAGTTACTAAATTAGCCTGTTCCCAAACGAGGCCTAAATCAATCCTTCAAAATTCATTGGAGGACATATAAAATGAGGCACTAAATCAGGGTCAGCCCTGAGTTTTGTTGGGCCCTAAGCAAACCGTAGAAATCGGGCCTCTATACTTGTTAAAATATATTATTAGTAAAATAGTATGTATGCATATTTTTTTTAAAAAATGTTTGATAGTTCAAAATTTTGTGGTTCAAATAGTTTAAATTTGTCAAAATGACGTCGTTTTACACTCATTTACACTCAAAATGACGTCGTTTTAAGTGATTTGAGTCATTTGAGTCACAAAATTTTGAGCTATCTAGCATTGTTGATTTTTTTATTTGTTAATATTCACACAAAGTTTGCTTGGATATATATACATATATATTTATTAAAATTATGTATTAAAATTTATTTATATAGATTAATATAAAAACACATCATTACAAGTCAAAAAGATTAAATAATAAAATAAAATAAAATAAAAAAATTGATTTTGTTGCTTTAGAACTCAAAAAATATATACTAATTGAATTTACATAATCTAATTTATGTACTACATATTTTTTAATAGATGATATAATAATTTATTTTATTGTGATAGCTAATTTATTCAATGTTTCTTATGATATGATTGAGTGAATATAAAATTTGATTAACTTCAACTTTAAAATTTTTATTTTTCCATAGGTAATTGTAGTTGACAAATTCAACAATATTTATATAAACAATCACTCATTGTTTTTAAATTATTCACCACTTGAGTTGTTTTTTAATTGTTTCGATAAAACATCATTTTTTAAAATAAAAAAAACTATTGATACAGTAATGTTATGCTTGATTATCTAGAATGAAAGAGAAATGGAATGAAATGCTCAGTCTCTACATGAAATGATCATTCACTTACATGATAAATAATAATTCTATTTACAATATGTTTTTTATTATTTTTTTGATAAACTAAGGCCAAGTTTGGCATACACAAAATAATCCATCTTTTTATCTTTTTTTCATCAAATCACTTCTCTATTTTTCTGTATATCTTTTCGTAAAAAGACAAAAAGTACACTTATTTAAGTCATCCCAAACAACCCCTAAACATGGTAGTGGCCATTAAGAATAAAACGATCCTTTCATTTCATTTTCATTATAATGAATCAAACACTATCTAAATCTGAAAATATTTAAAAATCGTAATTTTTATACAAATTTTGAGAGCCAAGACGACCCCCTTGTCGCCTACCCTCGGGGCCCTATGCACATAAATAAAAGTTAATTAATTATTATGTTTCCACCATGACTCTCCATGACACTTTTTTTTATACTAAACATATCATATGTCATGGCAAACTGGCTTCATAGTTCACACTCCATGACACGTTTTTCTTCGTCAGGCGGTTGTTGTTACATTATTCTATATTTACACAAATAAATTTTGTTCACAAGTAATGACCCTACTGTCTACAAGTCAATACCTATATAACTTGAATTGAGAAATTTGAGACCGTTAATACGTAAGCTCGTTCTGTTACAAGGCCGACAATAATTCTTTCTCTAAAATTTCTGATTCCCATGTCTTAAGAATTTTGAAATAATTTCTCTCAATTCTACTATTTGAACTATTCATCTCATACGTTTCGCAGTAAAGACAAATTATACAAAAATTCAGTTTCATTGAAAATCACAAAGCATATGAACAAATTATATATATATTTTTTTTAAATAGACAATAATTATGAGTTTAAACTTAAGTCATCTATTTTATCAAACAAAATGTGATTTGTTCATCTATTTATTGATATTTAATAAAATTAATTTTTTACACAGATGGCTTTCACTGCGAGATTTAGAAAATAAACCTTTTGGATCATCATTGTGAATTCAAAATAGGACTCACAAAATGAAGAAGTGTAGAGGATAGTGGTATGAATTAGAATTACATCATAAGCCATTTTTTTGGAGTTGCATATGATTGGTTTTGCTTTGGGGATCAACATAGTTGGAATTATTATTAAAGTTACCGAAGGAATTATTATTAAAGTTACCGAAGTGCCAAAGGCTAGGGTTTGTTTGCGGCCATTGATGAGGATCTCTCCAGTCTGCCTTGTGTTTGAACCTAATCTCCCTGCAATTAGTCGTTCATCAAAGTCATGAAGTGTTACCAGTTCCAAAAAAAAAGTCATGAAGTGTTCTTAAACACGTCACGTTATTAAATCAAACTAACTAGGTAGAGTAATTCAAAACTTGAGAAAAATGAAGAAACGGACAAGAGACAATACACAAGAGATTTCATGTTTTTTCTTTCCATTTGTCTCTCTCTGTACATGTTTATATGAATTAAAGTCAACTCATTGAGAGAATAATAGTAGTAGGTACGTATATATATATTGTTTTGAAAGTCTTTAAGTAAAATGAAGGGAAACATAGTAAGTAATTATTGCGATTTTATAGGAAAGAAAAAAAAAAAGAAAAAAGAAAAAAAAAAAAGAAGAATGAAATTGTAGTATATATTTTTTTTCAAAATTTATTTTAAGGTAAATTATAAATAATTTATAAGATTTGTTTTAAATACAAATTGATGCGGAGTGTTTGGTTATAGAGATTTTGAAACTCGTGGACAAACATGGTAAAGGCAAAAGGTACTATAGGCGCAAAATGACATATGTTTGAAATGGCATAAAATTTGGCCGATATATAAAAAATAATGTAGCATAATACCCATCACTTTGTCATGTCCTATGATAGATTTTGAGCAAATTCCAATATTTAGGTCTTCCATTTCACAATTTTGTCATTTTTGAAAGTAATTTTATTTATTTATTTATTTTTTTTATTATTATTTTTTTTGAAACGAATCCAATTGGGATTAGATTTTTTCTAGTATGCTTAATTTTCATTATAGTATTTGAATTTGAACCAAACTCAAATATTTCATTTTTGTTTTTTTTTTTTTTTTTAAAATTATTTGATTTCATCTTGGTTAGCAAGTAATTAGCCTAAGAGTTTCCCTTTTTTCTTTAGCCCTTCTCTAGTATAAATTGGCATGTACGCCTCATTACAAATCAGTTTCTTTTGGATAATTAGGCTAAGTTTGGGAAGTCCCAAATAAGCCAAAAAGTTAAAAAGTTACTCAAAAAGTTAAAAAGTTAATACTATTCACCAAAAGTCAACAATTACGGCTCACAACTCTCAATTCAAATTTTCCTCTAAAAACTAATTTTTACAATTTTTTATTACACATTTTTTCATAAAAAGTTAAAAAGTTAACCCAAACATCTATATTTTCAACCTCATTTTTTTAGTCAAAAAAGACAAAAAGTACACTTAGGCCAAGTTTGGGAAGACTAAATAAGTGTACTTTTTGACTTTTCTTGTATTATGTGTAGAAAAAGTAGAGAGGAGATGTTGATTGATGTGACCTAAAAAAGATAAAAAGATGAAATAAGTGCACTTTTTTAGTTTAGCCAAACTTGGCCTTATTTAGTCTTCCCAAACAAGGCCTTAATATTATTATAAGAGAGTATTTATTTTTATGAAATTTGTGATTGTTCTTTGTAATTGAGTGTTCATCTCATTACCTTCCCTGCATCATACCCTATAGTTCTAGAAATTACAAATATTCTCTTATCAGAATTTTTCATTTAATAAAATTGACAAAAAAAATAAAATTTCTAACTATTTTCCTATATAATAATGAAACTATTATAACTATTAATTGAAATATATTGCTGATATTATTAAAAATTGTTAACTGACTTTATATTTGATTAATGAAAGAGGTTATTGTTACGAGGTGAGATGTAATTTCTAAAATTACAAAGAAAAAAAATATTTTAAACCAATCTCAAAAATTGTATATGAAATTCACCTTTTTTTTTTTATTAGAAAGGTCAATATAGTGGATGGCAATTATACATCTCTAACAAGTTTTTTTGATGCGATGAGGTTTGAAAAGTTGACTTGTTTTAGTAATTTGACCAAGGTATTAGGTTAATATACATGGAATTAATTAGGTATAGGTCAATTAGAGTGGATGGTACGTGGTCCTAAACATGTTTCTAATTATGAGGTTTGACAAGTTTCAATTTATACTATCCTCGAAAAAATATCATTCCCATTTGTTAGGTAAAAATTTGGAAAATTTTAGCACCAACACCATTTTGGGAAATTTATTGAGGGCTTAGGAATATTTTTAATCAATCAAAACACTTAAAAAAATTAAGAATTTAGAGATCAAAATTTGGAGACAAAATTATCTTTTAGAGACCAAATAATTTTGTTGCGAAAAGTGTAGTTATTATATTTTTAGCAACAAAAATTAGACATTATTAATGAATTATTATCCTTTTGGACCAAATTTTTTGTCTCAAAAAATAAACCATTTTGAGACCAAATTGTTTTGTTCCTAAAAGTTTATTTATTAGTAACGTTTTCAAAATTTTGTCGCTAAAAGCCTTGTTTTTGACTTTTCGAGATGACATTTTAATGACTGTCCTCATGACGATAAAAATTGGTCCCTAAATGTCTTTTGCAACAAAATTTTTCTTTTTAGAGACCAAAATATTAGTCTCTAAAATACTTATATATTGTAGTGAAAAAATCTATGCCTCTCCCATTATCTTTCAATTACCAACACAAATATGTGAAAATTACTCCCATGTTTTGATTACAACATTGCATGTAACTTAAACAACCCATGGCTATTAGCACTCCATTTTAGAACCAATATACTATTTTTTTTCTTTATTTGAAATAAGAAGACAATCCAAGTCCATAATGATTTTAAGTGTGAATGTCTTTTTATATATTTTTTAGTACATAACGATTGTGCTTGTGGGCTATGTGTATAGGCAACACAAGTTCATTCCAACATGAAATTAACGTCTAGAAATAAATTACTAAATTAAATACAATCCTCTCAAAGTAGGTCTTACTTTTTCTTTTGTGAGTTGTACTAACATATGAAAAAAATATTTTTTGATCGGTGAACATATGAGAGAAATATATATGATCTTCTAGTTAATTTATTTTGCAAAATAAAAGTATTGAAGTCTGATAGTTATATTTTGAGTCGTGCTAAGGATGAATTTTGTGGGTTCCGCAAATATATGGGTAGGCTCACATGATCCGCAAATGTTTTTTTGTTTATTTATTTATTTTTTTGTTACCCGTTTCAATTAAATTATGTGTCATGACAATATTTTTAGTATTCATTTTAAACAATTTTTTTTCTATACCAACCGTGTTTTGTTTTGTTTCGTTTTTTTCAAAAGTGCACCCAAAATAATAATAATAATAATAATAATAATAATAATAATAATAATCATTTCGACGTTTGCAAGACTGTAACAAATTAACAAATGCAAGAATCAGTGCTGAAAAAAACTAAAACATTAAAAAAATAATAATAATAAAATAAAAAAAAGAAAGAAAGAAAGAGAGGAGTACCTGCTAAAGCATCAAGAAGGGTGGACTTGCCACAACCAGAAGGACCCATGATGGCCAAGACCTCTCCTGGTTCAACATAACCAGTCACCCCCTCCAAAATGGCCCTCCTCCCACCATTCTTCTCTGGCACCGTCACCCACAATTCCTTCCACGTCAAGTAAATTTCAGTCCCCTTCTTCGACCCGCCTTCCTCCCCACCCACATGATTGTTAAATCTTACTACGTAGTCTTCTCGCTGTGGCGGCGGTGGTGGTGGCTCAACAACATGAACTCTCTCCACCTCCAACGACCTTTTGATCTCTGCCTCCACCACCCTCAGTGATGGTGCTTCAATGGCGCCAACATGAGGTGGTGGTGGAGATGGAGGATCAGAAGAGATGGTAATGGTAGTAGGAGGAGGGAGAGAAGGGCCAGTGCTAAATGGAAAATTGGTTTTTTTGATGTTGTTGAAAGGCAAGTCATCTTCCTCAGAAGCCAAGCTTTCTATTTCTACATCATCATCATCAATAACACTCTTTTTTCTTGTTGGCTCTGTTAAGAGTGTTCTTGATGGACTTGGGGTTGGTGTCCATCTTGGCACGTTAACTGGAGGATCCATGCTACAGAGAGAGAGAGAGAGAGAGAGAGAGAGGTATGTATGTATGTTTGTATTGAAGAAATAGGGAATGAATGAGAAGTGAGTTGTGGAAAGGCCAGATATTTATAGGCAGGGAGGGAAGGCTCTATGCAGTGAAAGACTGATAACTAAATGGGTAATTAGTGGTAAAATAAGGTTTCCACGCGTTTTACTTGGAGCATAGAATAATTGACTTTATAAGCGCTGGAAGCTGTTTTTCTTCATTTACGTACACATTCCTGTGTGGGAACTTTGGGTTGGAGAGCTTTTTTTTTTTTTTTTTTTTTTTGGCTAAAATATAAAATATGTTAAAATAATTAATAAGATAAAATATTATATTTAAATTATAATTATTTTATTTTTTCTCTCAACCATCAAATTAGCTACAAAAAAAATAAATAAATTATCATTCGAAACATAACTTTTTTAGCTAATTTAAAATAATCAAAATTATAAAACTAACCAAAATAATCAAGTTTTCAAATGAGCCCTCGTTATTGTCTCTTAATCTTGGAAAATTATATGACAGTCTTACGGCAAGTCTATGTAATGTTTAATTTGATTTTTATTGATTAAAATAACAAATTTTAATATTTTTGTATTAGTTTTGAAAGGCAACACGATACGTGTCATATGATAAAAAGTATGAAGCAATATTTGAAAATCACTAAGATAACCTCTCTTACACGTCGATGTTGGTCTTCGTTCTTTGGTTTAGGAATTGTGAAACCCAAACAACGAATGAAAGCTTTTTGACGGCCGCCTATTCAGGGGATTTAGTGAAGATTTAAAAATTGAATTCTATAACTCTATTTTGATTTACCCGCAGTTCAACGGTCAAGCCGAGGCTTCGAACAAGACCATTCTTGATGGACTGAAGAAGAGGCTTGAGAAAGCCAAAGGAAAGTGGGCTGAGGAACTCCCTCGTGTCCTTTGGGCATACCGAACAACCCCGCGGCGATCTACTGGGAAAATTCCTTTTGCTTTGGCATATGGTATGGAGACGGTAATCCCTTTAGAAGTCGGTATACCCACCCTCAGAAGTGAAAGTTTTGAGCCCGAGTTGAATGCCGAAGTCATTGCCTTGGAATTGGACCTAGTGGAAGAATGTCGAGAAAAAGGCTCTCATCTATGTGGCCGCCTACCAACAAGAGCTTTCAAGGAAATACAACAAAACCATGCACCCCAGACCATTCAAAATAGGTGATTGGGTCTTGAGGAAGGTCATGGGCAATACCCTGGTGCCAGGTAAAGGCAAACTAAAGGCAAATTGGGAAGAACCCTACAAGATAATCGGTCTGGCGGGCAAGGGGGCATACCATTTGGAGGATTTGGATGGTAGAGGAATACCCCGGCCATGGAATGCGGCCAACCTCAAACTGTATTATTTCTAGCTTTTGCTTTCTTTTCGTGCAAAGGAATTTTTTGCCCTACGCTTCAGAATGTAACATTCTTTTTGTCAATATATAGAAGTGCCTCATCTTTGCCTTAGCATTTTGATTGTTGCTTTTAAAATGGGACTTGCAACCGAGATGATTTACTCCGGTTAAACGAGTTGATGATTTGCTCAACTTCTAGATTGCAACCGAGATGATTTACTCCGGTTGAACGAGTTGATGATTGCTCAACTCTGAGAACGCAACCGAGATGATTTATTCCGGTTGAACGAGTTGATGATTTGCTCAACTTTCAGATCATAACCGAGATGATTTACTCTGGTTGAACGAGTTGATGATTTGTTTAACTATGGGATCGCAACCGAGATGATTTATGCCGGTTGAACGAGTTGATGTTTTGTTCAACTTTGAGTATGACAACCGAGATGTTTTATTCCGGTTGGCTCTGTTAATGATTTGCACAACTTTTGTATTTAAGCCGAGATGTACTGTTCTGATTAAAACAGTTGCCGCTTTACTCAACTATAGGCCTGAAACTGAGATGACTTTTCTGGTTAATTATTTTGAGCAAGATGATTAGCCTATCCGAGGTATTTTTTTCGGTTGAAGTTACTTCGATTGAAAACCGTACAAACACTTGATGCAATTAGAGCTTTTTCATTAATGTGAAAATAAATACAAAAGATGGGGAACTTAGCCCGGTTACATGTTCAGACGAAAAACAAGAAAAAGAAAACTAAGCCAAGGGGGAAAGGTTAGTGAATTCATCCTCGGTTGCCTCCAAGTTGACCGTTGGTGATTGGTCTTGGACTCCAGTCTCAGTTTGGCCCGGCTGCTCTTGCTCTTGGCGGTCCTGTTCCTCAGCATTTGCCTCAGTTTCTTCTTCGAGTCCTTCCTCGGCCTCAACCTGCAACGCGCTGAAGACGTCATTGGCATATGGCACAAGATAGGTCGGTAGGAAGGCAGCCGGCGGAGAGGCAAACACATCAGTCCCAGGACCTTGGCTGAGCTGATCGCAAGCAGACTTCTAACCCGCTTTGAAGTATATATCTTGGGTGGCAAAGACTTGCTTTTTGTAGCTGTCCTCGGCCTCCTTGAAACCGGCATTATTTTCATCCTCCAGCTCTTTCTCCTTGGACTTTTTCAGTGCATCTAGCTCGGCCTGGAGCGCATCCCTCTTTTTTTCGGCGTCTCCAAGTTAGCCAAGCAACCGAGAGTTGTCCGCGTTTGCTATCTATGGTGAAGACTTTGCTTGACCGAGCTCGGTTTAAAGGCTTTGAACTTGGCTGGCAGTGTCATTCGCCTTCTGCCGCAATCGATGAATTCGTTCCATGACCAAGTGTTGCTTCTGGATGGCCTGCAAGAAGAAAGATTGATCAGAGAGGAAACCGTGCAAACACTTGTGAAAATTTGTGTAGAAGTTTGAGACTCTTACCCTAGTCATGGACTTCACAGCCGACTTCACCAACCGGGGTGTCTGGAACATGGTCGCTGCCGACCATGTCGCTCAGTAGGAGAAGGGCCTTGGAGAGGTCAAAGGCGAGAAGATGTTCTTTGTCGCCCTTCACGGAAGCTGTTGTAGGGATCTCCTTACCCCAGTGTTTGAGCTGCGGTCGCCACGCCGGTGTTGGGTTGACTATGACGGCGAGTTGCTCGGTAGTCAGCTCTTCAACCAACTCGGCAAAGGGGTCTGCACGAGGCCTTTTCCCAGCCCGGCGGTTGTCTTGACTGGCTTGACCGGCAGCTGGAGACGCTAGCGCAACCACAGCCCCGCTGGATTAACCAGCAGTTGGAGAGCGGGTGATGACGCTCGGTATCTCGGCGGAAGTTGCTGTGAGGAGGTTCTTGATACGGCTTCGTTTTTCCATCTCTTTTTCTTCGGTTAACCGAATTAGGGGCACGTCTGGCAGTGTTGGATCTGGAGGAGGCGACGGAGTACAGAGAAAGTCTGTGACCTTACTCCGGCGTGGAGCTGAGTATCGGTATGTGGGAGTGTAGCCAAGCAGCTCGTTACAATCCCGGTGGCGGTAGCGGAGCACGGTCCGAATGGCTTCTTCGTTAGGGTATTGGTAGTTGGCTTGCAAGGCTTGAATCGCTGCAAAGGAAAGAGGAAAAATGTCAAGTATAGAATAATATGGAAAGGCAATTGACCGAGCAAGTTAGCACGGCTTACTTGTGGAACCGAAATTCTTGCTAATGAACCAGCCCGGTACGTCGGCTGTTTCATAGTTACCAAACACCCAGAAAAAGTCGTCGTCGTGTAAGTCCTTATCTGGGGTGCCGGTCACTATCTTTTCTTTACCTGGTCGAATTTTTAAATAATAGGTGAAGCCATCGCTGGTGTGCCCAAGGGTGTATTGTCGCAATATCTTGGTTAAACCTAAGTTTGTGCCTAGCCGGTTGTTTAGCTCATGCACGCCATTGATTATTCGGTAGGTATTGGTTGAGACTTGGATGGGTGCTAGCTCGGTGCGGCGTAGGAATTCGGTCATCAGTGGGTTGACCGGGAAGCGGAGGCCTCCCTCAATCATAGACAACACGGTGAAGGGGCACTGGTCTAATTTGCCCCAAGGGATTGTCTCACTCTCGGCGAGCTCTAATTGAATGTCTGCCGGGATACCATACTCTTCCCGGAAAGCGGCCAAGGTAGCCGGAATGTCCACAAGGAAGCGGAAGCGCCCCATGTGTGGCCGTCTAAGTTACCTCGGTTGATGAGGTTTGGCAGACTGGTGATTGATGGCTGCTCGTCTTTGAGAGCCTCGGTAATGGTATGTGGTCCCCTTGGACTCTGCAGGAAAAGGATGGCAAGTGTAAGAGGGAGCGTGGTTGCACAAAACAAACTTGACTTTAGCTCGATCATGAAAAGTGCCAAACCACCTCGGTCGTTAAGGCTGACCAAGGAGCCCAGTCGCTCAAGCAGACCAGATGTTAGCCTGGTTGAACGGCCAAGTCCTCTGGCTATCCCGGTTTCTACTAAGGTTGGGACAAACTGGTCATTTGGTCGGTCTGAATGATTTCTTGGATCAAAGGAAGACCTGGAGCCCGGTCCGCCCCAGATCTTCAGTATTCATCAGAGAAAATGAAGAACAACAAGGAGAGTGAGTGGTTAGGGACGGTTTTGGGTGCCTAATGTCCTAAAACCTACGGATTTAGTGCCCTAATATGTGAAATACCAACTGAAATAGCAAAAACGAGGCTCGAAGAACTTACCAGGAGAGGGCAAAGGCTTCTTCTTCGAACACGAACTCAGCAATGGCAAGCAAGGGAGGGCAGGAGCTCTGGATCGACAAGGAGGAAAGAGAGTCAGTAAGGTTGGAATGAAAGAAGGTTCAACATGTTTATAGAGATGAAGAAGACCGCCAAAAATTTGAATTTGAACGGACCTGATGTTTGGCTGCTCAAGGCTAATCAACACACGACACGTGTCCCTATTGACAGCGGCATCATTATTGAAGAGACAGGATGGTGAATCGAGGCATCGACCGGGCAAGTTTTGAAGACAGGCAGGTCAACTAGCCCGGTCACCGTATTGCAGACCGAGGACCGAGGAAGTGTTACCCCGGTCAGAATAGGTAATCCCAGTCACGCTTGCGCGGACGGAATTAAGGGACAATTGAGAAGGAGATTTATGATCTGGATTGGGCCGAGGTAATGGTCGGACAGATTTGGGCCGAACAAGATTGGGCCGAGGTCGCGCGACCCTGTCAGAAAGGATTTGCTTGGTTAAGGCAAAGCGTAGTTGGACCGAGCTACTTGGCTTCATGGTGTAGAGGCCGATCAAGTGAGATGACCGGCGCCAGGAAAGGTGTGGTTGTTCCACGGTTCATGAGTTAGCCCAGAAGGAAGGCCGACGGCAAACCAGCATAAGCTGTCCCGAGCTCGGCTATGCCGGGATGGCTCTGAGCTCGGTCCTCATTGAGCACGGCGAGCGGAGCGCTCTGGCCAGCTGCACAGCATGGCCGTTGATAACCGAGAAGATACAGCCCGGCTGCCGAGCTCCCAATAGAGTGGGCTGGCAGTTTGGTTAGGTGGTGTTCAGCAAGATTTGTGTTGACAGATGGGATAACTACACCACGTGTCGAGAGACTAATGGGAGTGGATTTAGGGCGCAGAAGGTATATAAGCGAGTCTGCGCCCCCCATGCTAAGACAGAGGAACATTTAGTGAGATATACTAAACACAACTCAGCCCTCTCTCTCTCTCTCTCTCTCTCTCTCTCTCTCTCTCTCTCTATCCCTGTGTGTGTTCTAACTTGATCGTCGGAGGGGTTTTCCGGCCACACACTGCCGGGTAGCTCACCACCATTGTGTACGTAGGTCGATCGGACGGGCTAGAGCTTGGAAGAAAGGAGTGCGGGATTGCTTGAATATTTGCTCCCCGCACAATTGGCGCTGTCTGTGAAAACTTTGCAGACAAAACCTTGTCTACCAGGCTCATCTGATCGCCGTTTATGGCGAACAACGATGAGATTCTGTTGTCTGCCATCGACGGAGTTACGCCGAAGTCAGGCAGACGGAGAGAGGAACATTTGGTAGGATACACTAAACATAACTCAGTCCTCTCTCTCTCTCTCTCTCTCTCTCTCTCTCTCTCTCTCTATCCCTGTGTGTGTTCTAACTTGATCGTCGGAGGGGTTTTCCAGCCACACACCGTCGGTTAGCTCACCGCCGTTGTGTACGCAGGTTGATCAGACAGGCTGGAGCTTGGAAGAAAGGAGTGTGGGCTTGCCTGAATATTTGCTCCCCGCACAGTCTTCGTTCTTTGGTTTACGAATTGTGGAACCCAAACAACGAATGGAAGCTTTTTGCTTTTAGGAAATTTGAGTCAGTTAATGAATATTTGATTTGATAACTTGATCAAATGTGAATATGATTAATTGGATTATTGCCTGATTGGATTTGGATAAATTTTATTTGGTTCGATTATTAATTCAATCTTATTTTCACACTTTTACTCTTTTGTATGAATATATACTAGTGTAATAGCACGGTTTTAAATAAATAAATAATAATTAATTTTAAAATTAAAATTAAAATTAAACAATAAAAAAATACAACGAATAAAATTTTAACTATTTTTATTACAATTTCGCTTACGGTTTTTTTTCCCCTGCCATTAATGCTACGTTTTTATGTTTTAAGTTCTAAATAACAATAACATGAATCATAATGTAATGGAAAATGATTGAGGCCCCCAGTGGGCGTGACCCCCACCACCCCCACTATTTGCGAGTGCTGGGGGTCACCTCCCACTGGGGGTCCCAGCACTGTTGTAATGTAATTAGAAAAAATTAAACAAAAATTTTGGTAAATTATAAATTGCACCTTTAATTTTTATTTTTAGAAACAAAAATTACACCTATGATAAAATATAAATACATTTCTATTTTTCTAATGGTTTCATAATTTTAGTTTGCTATATATTAGATGATATTAGATGATATCATAATTTTAGTTTGCCATATATTAGATGATATCATCCCAGAACTCTCAACGAATTCCTATCAGAAACCACGTTGATCAGGCGTCTTTCTAATAAGGCCTCAAAGCAAATTCACCAGCTATAAGTACTATGCAAGAAACTTAATCCCATACTCACATAAATGCAACATATAAGTCCTAACACTTATCCTAACCATATGCAACGTCCTTACCACACATAGCAAACCCATTGTGGTAAAAATCACTTTCCTCGAGCACAAAGTATTCAAACTTGGCTCTGATACCAAATTGTAACACCTCACTTTTTTTATTTCACGAATACCATTACCAAATCCTTTATTATAATATAATTTCAGAAATAATGTATGGAACTTCAATACATTAATAAGGACAATTAAGTAATGGTTCTCTCATTCTAATACATAATGAATGCAACATGAGTTATAATTAAATGAATTATCCGCAAGCTTACATTATTACATATAAAAGAAACGGGTCAACCTTTTTTACAACAACGGCGTTCCACTAACAATTAAAAGGTCCCGTGGGCAACAAATACAGAAGATGCACGATCTTGAACAACTTCTCGACATTCACTTGAAAAATGACTAGCAACGTGAGATAAACATAATATCCAGTAGGGATCCTAACATGATCCTAAACAGTAACAACTTACAAATAGCTATGATCATGAATGCTTCATCTCATACGATATAGATAATGTGGCGATTTATAAATGAAGTATACTTACATAAATACTTTTTCAAAATCATCCAATTTATTAAACAATACAGACCGTACGTATTTCCTTCTCATTTCCCATTTCAAAAATATTGCCTAATAACTATTTTTGTTTTGAAAATATGTTCACTAAAATCCAATTTCCTTCACATTACTTATAAACCAATACACGAACCACGCCCAACTCCAACACGTTCATCACATTTCCTAGTCTTAAACCCAAAGACAAAGAGATACATTCAACAACTAACTCGTTACACCCACATGTACGCACAAACATCTAACACGAAAAAAAAAAAAATTAAAAAAAAAAATAACAAACACCCAACAACTACCTACTCCATATATATATATGACAACTTGGCCTTCCCGAACCATAACCACCATAACGCATACTATATTCAGATACATCGAGATAATAACAAGAAAACAAAACCAAGGAAATGCTCCACCTATCTTAAGCATAGTAATTCAATGATACACATTTCCATAACAAAATGCCAATTTACCAAACAACGCCGAAAGGTAATGGTACATCTGCCAAGTTCTCCAAGCGCCAGCTAGAAGGTACTAGTACCTCTCATTCTAAGTGCAATCAATTCTCCAGGCACTAGCTGGAAGGTAATGGTACCTCTCATTCTCAGCCCAGTATACATTACCAACCATCACAACATATTAAAAATATAAATAACATAAGTGTAATACATACACATAATCTATTCAACATGATAGTGTCATCCTCCACCGATGACCAAAGACCAAGGACAAAACCTCCAAACACTTGTATTTGGTACACGTAATATCATACTCCAATTCTCATGAGACTTTATGTCCCACAACAACAAATAATAAATACAGTGTTGATAATCCAACTTCATGTTCATTTCTAAAATTCACAAAGTCTTATGATTTCCTTCTCTTTTCAAAAATCAATTCTTTTATTTTCCAAGTTAACATACTCCAATTTTTATCCAAAATCTATCCTTTTCATTTCACAAAACTACGTCCATAGATATCAAAGCCACAACCCAACCTAACTTAATATGATCAATCCAAAATAACTCCAATGCCATAGTTAACTCTCCATTTTAGCTATTAACACATTTACACAATCCATATTAACAAAATGTAAATATTATTCAACTTTACCCTTTTTTAATTCACCAAGTCAAAATATTAAATTAGGATTTTTTTCTCTTTTTCAACATAAACAAGTTAGACTACTTCCCAATTAACCCAAACAACCATCAATTTAATAATCTCATTCACAAATATCAAACCCTAGATCCCCTTTCATGACTTAATGGATAAATTTACCACATATCTATCTATAGGCGGGCTATTGAAAATGAGTAAAGAAATCCCAACCTTAAGCAATGAAGAGAAAAAGGCTCAAAAATTCAACTTCAATGAAAACACGATCTGCTCAGATTAAATGGAAGCCCTCATCAAGCTCTACATTTTGGTATGTCGAACTAGGGGTCAAAGATGTGTAGAAATAGAAGAAATCAAGGCTAAAAGGCTTAAAAACTCAAAAATGGCGGAATGAGAGAGAAAATGGAGTGAAAAGTGAAAAGATTTGACCCAAAAAATGACTTTTAAAGATATAATTATAGACAATTTGGTCGAGCATTCAAAAGTGTGTTTGAGCAGTGAATTGAGACTTCCAATATCTCAGACAATTTTTAAAAACAGAGCTAGAAGGGTCTATGGACCGTTTGAGCAGTGAAATATAGCGACTCTAGTTTAGATCCGACCCGTTGATGTTTTAGATCCAGGTTTCATTATCCTATTTGGTTGTTCATGTTTTGTTTCCCCTCATTCCTCATTGAATTTGGTGATTGGGATGTGTTGGTTGCATTTCGAGCGAGTTGGTTGCTTATTTTTAAATTTTTTAATGCCCAAATTTTGTTCCTTCGCTCGAACGACACTTCTTGTGCTCGAGCGGTCTTTGTGAACCTCCAGTACTTTTGCAGGTCTGCAAAAATATTGGAAGTGTGTATTCTTCGCTCGAGCGATGGTCTTTTGTCTGTAAAATTACTAGAATGGTGCATTCTTCGCTCTAGCGGTGATTCTTGCACTCGAGCGATCACACCTTGTTGTGTCTGGTTGCTCGAGCCACACTTCTTGCGCTCAAGTGATCTGTCCGAATTCAGCAACTATAAAAATCACTTTTGGTCACATTTGGATTACTTTTCTTTCTTTCTTCCCTCTCATTCCGCCATTGTTGAGCCTTCAAGCTCTTTCTACTTGTTTTTTATTTACTTTTACATATCTTTGACCCCTAGTTCCATATACCAAAATGTAGAGCTCGACGAGGGCTTTCATTTAATCTGAACGGATTGTGTTTTCGTTGAAGTTGGGTTTTCAGGCTTTCTTCTCTTCATTATTTGATATAGAGATTCTTTTGCTCCTTTTCAATACCTTGTCTATAGATAGATATATGGTAGATTTTATTGCATAAAAATCACATCTATTGTGGATCTTTTGAAATCATGAAACGGGGTCTAGGGTTTGATCTTCGGGTTCCAAATTGATTAAATTGGTTGTTGTTTGATTAGTTGGGAAGTGGTTTATTGTGTTTATGTTAAGAGGAAGAGAAAGCCCTAATTTTGATAATTTGACCTAACGAATTAAATAGGGGTAACGTTGATTATAGATTGTGTTTTGATAGTTTGAGTTGTAATTATTGTGTTGTTAGTATAAAGGATGAATAAATTATGGTATTGGGAATTTATTTGGACAATCATGTTAAGTTAATTTGGATTATGGCTTAGGAATCCTTGGACGTGGTTCTATTGAAATGTGGAAATTTATTTTTAAAAAATAAAAGAGTTGATTTTTAAAAGAGAAAGAAACCATGGCGTATTGAAAATCCAAATTTGAACATGAGTTTGGGTTTTGAAACTTTTGAATATTGTTATTATTGTTGTTGTTGGGCTTAACGTCATGGGCGTATCGGATTATCATATTACGTATACTTAAATACTAATGCTTAGAGGTTTTGGTCATTAGTTGAGGGTGACATTGTGATATTGAATAGATTATGTATATGTAGTACAATCAGAATTATCTATATTGGTTTAATAGATTTTTGTGTATGCAGTACACTTGAATTATGTTTGTCTATTGAATTATGTGATGGTTGGAAATGTGTACGCGCTGAGAATAAGGGGTACCATTATCTTCCAGCTAGCACCTAAAGAAATGGCTGCGTTGAGAATGTGGGGTGCGAGTTGTCATGACCCGAAACCTGCCCCCATGGGTTTAGTATCGTAATCGGCCAGTAATCCTTGGATTACCAAAGGCCTCTTAACTGATTAACATAAAGTTAGGGGCTATGAAAGCAAATATACAATATATATATATATATATGTATAGTCCATTGAGCCGTGAAGACGTACATGATACGCATCATTTAAAACTTTTATAAACATATGAGTGATATTGAGAAACATAAGCTTTACATATCACTTCTAGTAATGTATTAACAGACATCTTGTTCAAAACTTAACAACAAACAAAGTCTAACATGATTATACAAAAACAATCACAAATCTTGACTTCATTCGGAACCTCCTCAGGAGGCACAAAGGTTGGCTGACAAAAAGGGAACATAGGCCATCAACACTGGACCTAGTCACGTGCCTGCCCACCTACATATATAATATAACTAGTAAGCTACAACCTAATAAATAATAACAGAGTAAAGACTTTAATGAATGATGCCCATAACATAACTCAAATCTCATAGCAAACAGAATCATAATTAGATAACAGAATTAAATCATAATCTTGTCCATATTCAAATCATGTGTGGTACATCCATTAGCACAAACATGTCTCTTGGGTCAAGCTTATTAAGTTCCATGAAGGAACCTCTGGTACCGGGTAACATATCTTATACATTGGCCACGGTATTGTTTCCCCCCGGCGAAGGCCTGGGCCACGGTATAAACCCCCGGGCTAGGGCCTCATGACCATAAGCCACAGTATTATGTCCCCTGGGAGAGGGCCTTTGCTAAGGATACCACAATTACGTTTCAAAGAAAATTGAACAATCATTCATTCATACAAAACATAGCCTTTCAGAAAACTGATGATTTCATATTATCATAAAATAATTAAAGTTAACATAACTTTACAGAGTTATTACTCACAGATAATTAGTAGCTCCAATTAGATGGCAAAGTGGGAAATTCACTTGTCTTAAGGCGCGTGACCTACATAGCATGATAGATACATACGTTGAATACACACGCTTGGATTGAACACAACTTATTTCATTGTTCTTAGTGTGTTTCTAACCTTTAACCTCATTATGGAGTCTTAATCATAGCCTAGAAATGCCTAGGATGAAATGAGGATGCAAAAATGTACTTGAAACACTTAGCCAAATTTTTGCTGAAACAGGGGTCTCGTTCGAGCGTGGCTTTCTTCGCTCGAGCGGACATGCCAAATGTGAGTGGTCACTTGAGCATAAACTCCTTCGCTCAAGCGGTCTGCAAAATGTGAAAAAGTTTTGGTTGCATGAAATCTTCGCTCGACGCTCGCTCGAGCGCAAGTTTTGTCACTCGAGCGTACTTCTACACACGAAAATTTCTGAGAGCTTGCAATTTACACTTGAGCTAGCCCTTTGTCACTTGAGCAGAAGCATGAAAATAAGGACGGTCGCTCGAGCGTGGAAGCAAAATTCTGGATTTTTCAGATTTGCTCCCAAGCTTCAAAACATGAATTCAACACCCCAAAACTCATCCTCTTGGGCCAAAATTCTGGAAAACATTTAGAAACTCACAAAACATCATGGTTTAAAGATCATTTCATGAAATCCAAGCCCAAAAGCATGCCAATTGTACAAAATTCCAACATAAACTTTATGAATGTTTCAAGAATACAACATGCATGAATTTTCTGAAACCCAACCTCTTCAAAACATGATCAAACTTGGCAACTTGATAGAAAACATGATGAATTCCCAAAATATAAGTGAGATGAACACATGCATGAAAGAATTCTTCGAAATCATGCTCAATTTGTGAAAAAATGAACATGCATGCATGGTATGGCCTAATTCTTCTCAATTCTAATGCAATTCCCTCATGAATTCACTTAATCCACTAGTGATCTTGTAGAATCTAATTCAATTACTCAATTAATAGTTTAGTCCCTTACCTAGAGGCTTGAATCTACAATAGTTGAAGTTGAGATCCTCAAATCTTCTTCAATTGACAACAATTCCTAGTACTTCTTTTGGTTTGAGCTCAAATTCTTAAGTCTTGGACCAAATCTCCCTACTCTCTTTCCCTCTCACGTTTTGTGCAAGAAGATGGAAATTGATGGTGTCAAAACATGTATAAGGTGTAAAATGATCATGTAAAAGCCCACTCAATGGCATACATGTAAATAACTTAAGCTAAATTAATTAGCATTATTTATTCTAATTTAATCGTTCCAAATTGACTTTTAATTAAACTTACCATAAAATCCTATAAATCCTAATTAACGCATAAATCAAGTCAATTTCTAAGTCGGATGCCGATAAGGCTTTCAATTCGCAAATCAAAACTAAAACATGAACAGATCTTCCTACGTCAAACAGATATAAGCACAAAATAATGCAATGCATATATAATTGACTCAAGATTTCTTCCTAATTACTTATTTGGCATACTTAAACATGGATTAGTGTTAATCATGGGTAGGGGTTATTACACAAGTACCTTCTAGCTAGCGCTTGGAGAACTTGGTAAATGTACCATTATCTTCCAGCTGGTGACTGGTGAATTGGCATGAGTATTGGAAAGGTGTATCCTTAGCTTACCGTGCTTAAGGCAAGTAAAGCATTGTTGGGATTTTCGTTATCATTGTGGTTCCATTTATGTGTATCATACATTGAGATGATTATTTTGTAGAGGATGTCAGTATCTTAAATGGTTATGTGAAGAGTATTTTATATGTATCGTCGTTATGTTTGTTTGGGACACTTCTAATCAGAATTGTAAATTGAAGTTGGTGTAAGTTTGGTAATTGAAGAAAACGTAATTGGGTTTTGTGGGTTGGTTTCGAAAGCTGGTTGTCGCTGAGATGTTTAATGGTACCCTCGTTAAAAGAGGATGAAAGGGATTGGGGTCCTAAACTTTTTAAGTTCTTAAATCCTTCGTTTTCACACCCTACCTTCATATCTGAAGTTAAACATATTTGGGAGAATACACAAGTGTTAAGATGGGCAGGGTATAGACTATGGAGAAAACTAAAAGTCTTAAGAACTCATTTAAGGGTGTGGAATAAAGAGGTGTTTGGTAATATTGATTCTCTCCTAAAGTCAGTAGAAGAGGACATGCATGAGTGGGATTTGAAGACAGAATCTAGGCCTCTAGCTGATATGGAACTTAAAAGAAGAAGGGAAGCTATAAGCCTGGTATGGAGAGTAAGTAAAAATAAGTAGAGATTGTGGCATCAAAAGTCTAGAATGTTATGGACTTTTAATAGTGATACAAACACTAGGTTCTTCCATATCATAGCTAGTAGGAGATAGAGAAAAAAATATGTTAGATTCAGTCCTTGTGGAGGGGGTGAGCTTTGAGGATCCTGATCAGGTTAAACAAGCTGTGGTTAGTCATTTTACGCAGCAGTTCTCAGAGAATTAGACTGTTAGGCCTATGATTTCAGGTCCTTTTACTGGTGTTAGCTCGGAGGCAGCAGTCAATCTGGAAGTAATGTTCACTGAAGATAAGATTTGGTCAGCTCTTTAAGATTGTGATGGAAACAAAGCCCCAAGACCATATGGTTTTAATCTTGCTTGTATCCAAAAGTGTTGGTCAGTAATTAAAGGTGAGATAATTCAAATGACTCATGAATTCTATACAAATGTGAAACTATCAAGTGGGGTAAATAGCTCTTTCAATGTGCTTATACCCAAAAAGGATAATCCTTTATGTTTGGGTGATTATAGGTCGATTAGCTTGGTTAGCTCCATTTATAAGATCTAGGCCAAGGCATTATCCAGAAGATTGAAGTAGGTGTTTCCAGCAGTGATCAGTGGGGTGCAATCAGCATTTGTCAGTGGTAGGCACATCCTAGATGGTGTGTTGATAGCTAATGAAGTTGTAGATGGGTGGCATAGAGCTAAGAAGAAAGGTATAATCTTGAAATTGGATTTTGAGAAAGCCTATGATTCATTAAATTTGGAATTTTTACTATCAATGTTGGATAATTTTGGTTTTGGGGCAAGATGGGTAAGGTGGATGGAGTCTTGTATTACTACAACTAAGGTGTCTATTTTGGTCAATGGTGCTCCCACTGAGGAGTTTCAACCACAGAAGAGGTTAAGGTAGGGGGACCCTTTATCTTCTTTTTTGTTTATTATTGTAGCTGAAGGTCTTAATTTATTATTGAAGAGCGCCATAGAGAAGGGTCTGATTAAAGGTGCTACTGTTGGCTCTGATCAGTTGGGAATTTCACATTCCAATTTGCAGATGACACCATCATGTTTTATGAAGGTGCTAAGGAGGAAGTTCTAAACATAAAGAGAGTATTGAGGTGCTTTGAGGTGATGTCTGGATTAAAGATCAATTATCACAAAAGCTTTGTTTGTGGGATAGGCTATCAAAAAGACCAAACTAAGGACTTTGCTAGGATTTTGAATTGTCTATCAAAGAAGTTGCTATTTAATTTTTTGGGCTTGCCTTTAGGGACCAATCCCAGAAGGAAGAGTACATGGCTCCCAATTGTGGGTAAGGTCCAGAAGAAGCTCTCTTCTTGGAAGAGAAAATTGTTGTCTTTTGCTAGAAGATTGACACTGATCAAATCAACCTTGTCCAATTTACCATTCTATTTTCTTTCTATTTTTAAAATGCCAAAGGGGTTATTAAGACTATAACTAAGCTTCAGTCCAATTTTCTGTGGGGAAGGAATGAAATTAACAAGAAAGTGCACTTGGTCAAATGGAAGGAGGTCACTAATAGCAAGAGTCAAGGAGGTTTGGGTGTGAGGAACTTAGGTAAGGTTAATGCATGTTTGTTACTAAAGTGGTGGTGGAGGTATTGCAGTGAGGATAAGGCTCTATGGAAATTAGTGGTGTGTTCTAGGTATGGCAGAATTGATGGGGCTTGGATTCCTTCAGTGAATCAGTTAGTAGAGGCATCCATGGTTTGGAAAGATATTACACAGATCACTGAGACTAACCAACAACTGGGTGAGTTTTTTGAAGGCCAGGTTAAAATCATTGTTGGCAATGGGAGGAGAATTCGGTTCCGGCATGATGCCTAGTTAAGTAATAGAGGTCTAAAAACTGAATTTCCTAGATTATTCAGCCTATCCATAGAGAATGAGGAGTCTCTGCACCAAATCAGTATGAAGAAAAGTACCTCAAAAGGGTGGTAGCTCCAATTTAGAAGGCATCTATTAGCTTGGGAAGAGGAGGAGTTGTAGAGGCTGATTAGAATGTTGGAGTTATCCCCAATCCTCAGAGTTGGTCTTAAAGACTCTTACTTTTGGGTAGCAGAGAGTTCAGGGCAGTTCACAGTCTCTTCTGTGAGGAAGTGGTGGGATGCAGCTAAAGGGCCAGGTATGGCAGTACCACCAGGGGTGTGAGTGAACTTAGCTCCTCCAAAAATGCAATTATTTTGCTGGTTGGCTTGGCGTGGTAGGGTCAAAATCTCAACCTTCCTACAAAGGATTGGGGTCCTTGATGTGAGTGCTAATAACCTGTGTCTTTTCTATCAAAATGTGAAGGAGTCTGTTGATCATATGCTCCTATGCTATCCTCTGGTTTGGAAGTGTTGGTCTCACATGGTAAATTGGTGGGGTTATGTATGGGCTATACCAGGTTCAGTTGCAGGCTTATTACATTGGTGGTTTGGTGGTAAGTTCAAGTCATGGACTTGTAAAGTCTGGTAGATTATCCCCTCTGTTGTCTTTTGGTCTGTCTGGAAATTGAGGAATGAATGTTTGTTTAAGGGTGCTCATCCTGATATTCAAGTTTTATGTAAAAGAATTAATGTGCAAATTGCTTTGTGGTCCAAATGGCATTTGAAGGTGGATTAATCAGTTCATGACATTGTATCCAATCTCCACCAGATCAAGTTAACTTTCTGAGATTTTAGTTGTGCAAAGGTGGTCTGGTTTTGTGTATCTTTGGCTTTTGGCCTTTTCCTTTGGTTGGTTTCTTGCCAACTGATGGAGTGTTTGCTAGCATCAATTTCGATTCCACTCTTGATGTCCATTGCATGGGAATCAAGTTGTAGCCCCGTGTTGCTGTTAGCTCTATCATCTCTACATACTTTGCATGCTCCATTTCATCAATAAAGTTTTCTTTGCTGATCACCAAAAAAAAAAAAAATTGAAAAGGTAACGAGAAGAAAGAAAGACGAATGGTTGTGTTGTTGAGCAAATCGAACATTTTTTTTTTCAGGAAAAATATCTATGTAAGTATATCTTCATATATAAATCGACACTTATGTATATGGTATGGTTTGAAGCATTCATAATCATAACTATCTCTATGTTGTTATTGTTTGGGATCATGTTGGGATCCCTACTGGACTTTATGTTCATCCCACGTTGCTAATCCTTTTTCAAGTGAACATTGAGAAGTATGTCAAGATCGAGGATCTTCATCATCTGTTGGCCACGGGTCCATTTAATTGTTGACCGAATGCCATTGTTGTAAAAAGGGTTGAACCCTTTCTCTTTTATGTATTACTATAAGCCTGCGGGTGATTTACTGTTGTTATGTCTCATGTTGCATTTGTTATATATTCGAATGAGATGTACTTAATTGTCTTTATTGATGTACTGAAGTTCCATATGTTATCTGTGAAATTGTATTATATTAAAGGATTTGGTAATGTTACCCGAGTAATAAAAAATGAGGCATGACAACTTGGTATCAGAGCGAACCGGGTTTGAATACTTTGGGCCTATGGGGAGTTGTTTTTACCACATCGGGTTTGCTATGCTTGGTGAGGACGTTGCATGTAGATAGGATAAGTGTTAGGATTTATATGTTGCATTTATGTGAGCATGGGATTAAGTTTCTTGGATAGTGCTTGTAGCCAGTGAACTTGGTTTGAGATTTTATCAGAAACACGCCTGATCAACATGGTTTTTGATGAGAATTCCTTGAGAGTTCCGGGACGAGTATTTATCCTTGTAGACTTGATTCGATTATGTGACTAAGTGTTTAATTATTTATATGTAATGGAAACTGTGTGTTTTGGGGGTTTATGTGCCTTGTAGCCTAAAGGTGTTGAGTGTGTGTGAATCAAGAAAAGGTTGTAGTGTTGTGCACTAAGTTTGTCTTGTTTTGATTTTATAGGATGTCTACACAAGGGAATAAGGGACGAGCTAGGAATAGGAGTGTCGGTAGGGGCACAACGGTTCCTTTAGCACCTATCGTTGCAGCATCGGCTGTCGGTGACGAAGTTGTACGCGAGATTATGAGTGCAGTGTAAGATGCTCTAGCTCGCAATGAGGGTGACAATGGGTGTGCCCTCAAGCTTACTAAGGAGTTTCTTCATTCCAATCCACTGAAGTTTTTGGGGGAGGCTAAACTATTGGAGGCAAATAATTGGTTGGAGCAGATTACTAAGACTCTTGATATGCTCAAAGTAGAGGATGAGGAGTTAAGCATTTCTTTGGTGAGTTTCCAACTAAGGGGTGAGGTAGGGTATTGGTGGAAGTTCGCTATGGACACCGTAGGTAACATGTGGGTTGCTTTTACTAAGGCCTTTTTGGCCAAGTACTTCCCTCATTCTGCTCGGGAAAGGTTGAGAGAATAGTTTGTTAAGTTGTGCCAGGATGCTACTCCTTTGGCACAGTTTGAGATGCGGTTTACTAGTTTGTCGAGGTTTGCTCCAGAGTTGGTGGCAACAGAGAAGCGTCGTTGTTATGAGTTTGAGAGACAGTTGTGTAATGATATCTGGGAGAACGTAGCAGAATCTCTGTGGAAGAATTACTATGCTCTAGTTGAGACGGCGATCCATGTGGAGGCCATGGTTATGAGTGTTGGTCGAGTTGAAGAGGAAGCCACTTCGGCGATTCCTTCGGTTCATAAGCGATCTAGGCTTAGTAAGAGGTGGAAGCAAGCACATGCTCAATGGCAGGCTCAGTCTTTGTCTTTGTCAGGGGTTTCGGACTCGCCAGTTGGAAGGCCTCGTGAGGTTCAAGCTTCAAGCCAGTCTCAGAGTAAAGAATCTGCTGTTTGTTTTGATTATGGTCAGTTAGGCCATGTTAGACGTTTATTCCCTTTGCTTGTGAATTCTTCAAGTGTTTCAAAATCTAGTCAGACTCAATCCCTTCAGTCTAGTCTGTAGTGGTATCGATACCAAACCCATATAGGCCCGGCTTCAAGAGCTTCGCGAGGGTCAACTTTTTAGTCATTACAATAGTATTACCCTTGAGGGGGTGCTTTTGTATTAGAGACCAATGGTTTTATATCTAAGCTTTTGTTGTTAACTGATGTGTTGTTGGGTGCTGAGGCATTATGATATTATGTCATATTTGTATATTGTTGTTGTTCGTTATTCCTCATGTGTCGGAGGCTTATGATAGATTTTGGACTCTTTTTCATGTGTAATGAGAAGTTGTTCATGGGATTGATAACTGTAGCGGTGTTGTATATGTGTTACTGTTTTATGAAATTATTATGCGATGGCCTGTGAGCCTTATTTTGTTTAGAAATTAATTATTGAGGATGAAATTCGTGGGTTATTGTGATTGGTGTGGTGGTACCGTAAGGGTTGAGTTATAAGGCTTTGGATGTATTGAGTTTAAGGGAATATGAGACCTTAGAGTTTGTAGAATTGGCAAAGTTCTGTGAGAATGTTTAGGGGAGTATGAGATTTGTACCACAGGTTGGTGAGATTGGTACTTGTGCGTTGTTTGGTAATTTGGTTTTGTTAGTTAGTGAGTCCGTGGTGGTCCTATCGATTGTGAGAAAGGTGATGTGTGTGCTGAGGTATTATTAGATTTTTGATGGAGTTTTGAGAGTAAGAGGAGAATTTAATGGTTAACTGTAGGAGGCATTCCTTGGAAGGAAGAATGGTGGTGTTCTTGGGTAGTAAGTGTGGCATTGGCGAGGATTCTTTTGTGTTTAGAATTGTGCGATTGTCGTTGACCACATCAATCTTACGTTCGAAGTGTGAAAGGTAATTGTCATATAGGCATATGAGGGGTGATTTCTTTGGGAAACAATAGTGGTATGGTCAAGTCATGAAGAATCCAAGGTGACTGAAGGGTTATTGGGGATTTGTGTGCGAAACTCCATTAGGAGTAGGGGTGTTGGGTGGCGTGTTGGTGTTTGGTACCTAGTGTCCAGTTTTATTAGATCTAGTTTGGAATTTGGTGAAGAGGGTTGTAACCTTGTAAGTGCCTTAGAATGGTTTGGAAAGAGTGTAGTCTTGTGGTTGTAGGCGAGAAGCTTGTGTGGAACTTGCTTGAATGGTGAAACTCATCGGGATAGAGTAGTGTGTAGGATCATTGTTTTACGTGTGCATTACACCTCATGTAGGTGGTAACCTATGATGATGTTTGTAATGAAATGGAATTTCAAAATGATGAACTTTCTTGTATTTTATTGCATTGATAACGCGGTTGTTATTTTATTAAAGATTGTTATGTAAATATGGCATATGTGCTTGTTGTGGCACCACGGTAAGAGTAATGAACATTATGAGATGACAGTTGTTGAGCTTGATTTGGAAAATGAATTTTTCTTAAAGTTATAGACTCAGATGGCCTTATTTAATGGAAATGTTGTGGAGCTAATCTAAATTACAATGAGGGATTTCACTGTATAGTCCGGTGTAACTAACTTGTGGATGATTATGAATTTCGATTTACATCATTGTTTTCGGGAATGTTTATAAAACTTTGATTTTTGCTTGAAAAGAAGAAAATGTGTTTTAACTTTGATTGGTGTGAGATTTGGCACTTATGAGAAATGTTTTCATTCAAGATGATGATTTTTTAACGAATCGAGAAAATGGAAAAGATTTTTTTTTTAACAAGTTCTGTTATCATTTGGTTTACTTAGAATGATGGGTGTTGGGTAAGTGACTAACTTGAATTGCAATTTGGTCTGGGTGATGGTTTGAGGAATGTTGTGGAGCTAGTGAGGTTTGCATACCAGCGTGTTGTCTCTAACCTTATCATATTGGGAGTTCTTTTATCCTATGTAAGTTCACTGAGACTTTGGTTGTGGAAATCTCTTCAATGTTCTAAGTTCCGAGCACTCTGGTGTGTGTGTAGTCTTCACTACAAGAAAAAACACTTTTGGTGACCACCTATTTTCAGTTGGTCGCAAATATTTCACTTTCTGTAACTAAAATTTTTTTGGTCGCTGATAGGTATGTTTTTGCGACCCACAATTTTTTGGTGACTAATAGCTAATTTTTGGCGACCAAATACAAATCTGGTCACAGAAGGTCGTCTTTTGGTGACCAAAAAATAAGTTGGTCGTGAATGATCAACTATTGGTGACCAACTACAAATTTTGGTCGCGGAAGATCACCGTTTGGCGACCAAAAAATAAGTTGGTCACGAATGACTTAACTATTGGTGACCAACTACAAATTTTGGTCGCAAAAGATCACCTTTTGGCAACCAAAAAATAAGTTGGTCGTGAAAATTTATGGTGGGATAAATTTAAAAAAAAATGGGTAATACTGTAATTACATTCTATTTTTTGTTTAGGTATTGAAGGTTTTATGAAATAATATATAACTCAATTTTTATGGGTTATATATTTTCTCTGCCATATGTGAACAACAAGCATATTATTGGCAGAGTGGATTGGGAGCATGGAGAGTGACTCCTTGGTCAAGAGTTCAACTCCCAGGCAGCGCAAAAGAATATTTTTCTTTGGGTGAAGGCATTGACTTTTGGTGACCAATTATAACTTTGGTCACTAAAAGTTACCTTTTGGCTAATATGGATTGGACTTTCTGCGACCAATTATTTGGTCACCAATGGTCCCTTTTAGCAACCAACTATAACTTTGGTCGCAGAAAACTATCTGTGACGAGACTTTAGTGACCAACTCGTGACCAACACATTTTTTGTCGCAAAAAGATTTTAGCAACCAAATATGGCACTTTTCGCGACCAAAAACGTTGGTCGCGGAAAGTGTAATTTCTTGTAGTGCTTATTGTGGTGGTTGTTGTTTGGTTGATGCTATTAGTACACGTGTGGTGGTTCTTTCTGTCATGTCTCACAAGCCCAATGATTGGTGTGGGTTGATGAGGCATCGTGTTTTGCTCCTTGAGTTTTGTTGTTCGGGTGTCTTCGAGCTCCTGAAGTGTGAGTTGGAATCCGGGAATCTATCCCAAGTATGGATCCAATCCTTAATGGGTGGTTATGCTTCCGGTTGTGTTTGAGTTGCCTTTGTTCAGCCTTCCTTTAATTTTGGAGACGAAATTCCTTAAAGGCGAAAGGTTATAGCGACTCTGGTTTAGATCCGACCCATTGATGTTTTAGATCCGGGTTTCATTGTCCTGTTTGGTTATTCATGTCTTGTTTCTCCTTATTCCTCATTGAATTTGGTTTTTGGGGTGTGTTGGTTGCATTTGGAGCAAGTTGGTTGCTCATTTTTATATTTATTGACACCCAGAATTTTGTTCCTTCGCTCGAGAGACACTACTTACGCTCGAGTGGTCATTGTGAACCTCCAGTACTTTTGCAAGTCTGCAAAAATACTGTGAGTGTGTATTCTTTGCTCAAGCGAAGCTTCTTGCACTCAAGCGATGGTCTTTTGTCTGTAAAACTACTAGGAGGGTGCATTCTTCACTCGAGCGGTGATTCCTACGCTCAAGTGGTCACAACTTGTTATGTCTAGTCACTGGAGCAACACTTCTTGCGCTCAAGCGATCTGTCCGAATTCAACAACTATAAAAATCAGTTTTGGTTACATCTAGATTACTTTTCTTTCTCTCTTTCCTCCCCTTCTGCCATTGTTGAGCCTTCAAGCTCTTTTTACATGGTTTTTATCTACTTTTACATATCTTTGACCCCTAGTTCCATATACCAAAGCGTAGAGCTCGACGAGGGCTTCCATTTATTCTGAGCGGATCGTGTTTTCGTTGAAATTGGATTTTCAGACTTCTTCTCTTCATTGTTTGAGGTAGGGATTCTTTTCCTCCTTTTGAATACCTTGTCTATAGATAGACATGTAGTAGATTTTATTGCATAAAAATCACATCTATTGTGGATCTTTTGAAAATCATGAAAGGGGATCTAGGGTTTGATCTTCGGGTTTCAAATTGATTAAATTGGCTGTTGTTTGATTAGTTCGGGAGGGGTCTATTGTGTTTATGTTAAGAGGAAGAGAAAGCCCTAATTTTGATAATTTGACCTAACAAACTAAAAAGAGGTAACGTTGATTAAAGATTGTGTTTTGATAGTTTGAGTTGTGATTATTGTGTTGTTAGTATAAAGGATGAATAAATTGTGGTATTGGGAATTCATTTGGACAATCATGTTAAGTAAATTTGGATTATGGCTTAGGAATCCTTGGATGTGGTTCTATTGAAATGTGGACATTGGTTTTTGGAAAATAAAAGAGTTGATTTTGAAAAGAGAAAGAAACCATCGCGTATTGAAAATCTAGATTTGAATATTGAAAACCATGGCATATTCACAAATTTCAAACATGCATAACTTCATTTGGACTCCATTGTTCTTGTATCCAAATTGAAGCCTCGAAAGTAAGTTTTCCAATAGTTCTAGCCTTACATCAAGATTCAAAGTGTGGAGAGAGAAAATGATGAAAGAATGAAAACTACTCAATAACAACTATTCGAATTTGGAGTTTCTGATTCAATCTTGCCCAACCACTATGATAATACCTCAACCAAGGCTCAAATATTGACTAAGAAGGTTCTGAATCAAGATAATCAAAGAGCCAAATATAATTCCATTATAACATGAAGTACAGAGTGATACACATGGTACCTCATCCGCGTGTGTTTTTAGTCTTTCATCTTAGACATTTAGGCCAACTTAAACTATACCATCTACACCCCCTATACAGACTTGCCAAACGTATTTATCCTAAAACATTGCAAGATTTTCTATTGTTTTCTCAAAAAGATAAATCCATTTCCAAGGCATAGCCATAATAAATAATATTCAAAGCTATGCAAAATGAATAAAATGATATGCAATTATAAAATTTCATTATAATGTTATACAATTCTCAACATTTGTTTGATATGAAATATGATATTCAACACAATTCTCCATTTCTCAAATCATAGCCAAAATCCATACCCATGTGACATATGACATCATTTGATATTCACAATCAATATTCATTTTCAATTCATAGTCCAAGCATAGACAGCTCATGCTATTTAATAATTTCTCAAAACAACTTATCCATCTCATGGATATCCCAAACAACACAACATGTGAAAGTTCATCATTTCCTTGAAGAAATTTCTAACAATTTCATAAGTCTTTCACAAAATCCACTTTTTCCAACTTTTTCCAAAATCTAGGGTTTCATTTAGAAGAAGGTTTATCCTCCATTTTCAAAGACATTCCTTCTCCACATATTTTGCAAATGTTCATAAGTTCACAAAACAATTTATTTTGAACCATATCACAAGAAAATCATTTCTTGCAACATTTTCAAAACCGAACACTTCAAATCTCAAACCCTTTATTTCGACAAGCATTTCAAAACAAGTAAGACAAGCTAAAATCATATATATAACTCAAAAAAATGCCTACCTCAAGTTTTGAGAAAAAAAGTGTCACGACCCAACCCCGCCTCACAAAAAGTGAGAAAATCTTCAAAATCGACAGCGTGAAAATTCAATCTCCACCATACATAGCGTAACCCTTAACAAGCTCTCCAATATTAATGAAGACACAAGGGTCAAAGCTCCAATAGATTTGGAGGGATCAAAGAATTTATGAAGGTTAGCGGGTGAATTCTAGAGAGATATGAGAGAAAAGAGAGGGAGATAAAATGTATAGAAAGTGTGAAGTGAAAAGTGAGGAAGATGTGTGCAGGGCTCAACTTTTAAGTGATTTGACATAATTCTCGGAACTGACTTCAGAAATACCGCTCGAGCGGTGAAACCTCGAATTTTTATCATGAATTTTAAAGATTTGAGAGTAGTTATATATGGTATGAATAATATAGTAATATAGTAAGAAGCAAGTTTTAATTTTTTTTAAAGGAAATAAAAATCAATAGGAGATGATTAGGTTGGAAAGATATGGAATATTTTTTTATCGTTCCTTTTGAAAACTATAAATTATGGAATTATTAATATTTTGAAAACTATTACTTTAATGGATTAGCCAATATTACTTTCTAAATTTATTTTTTAATTCAATAAATTCACAAATTTATTATGAGGTTTTGGAGCTCCCACAATGTTCCTTACAAAAATCCCATTTTGTTTATATAATATATAGATAGATAGATGCCTATATTGTTTTAAAATAATAGGCAACAATGAAAAATAAACTTTTGATAATTTCTCTTTAAACTTGTAATACTTTAATTTTTTTTAATCTTTTAAAATTTCAGAAAAATAGTTTGAAACTTATAAAATTAAAGCGCAAATATCATCTATATATTATATAAGCAAAAAAAAAAAAAAAAATAGTGATAAACCCTCTAAGGCCTCCCCATACCCAACCTCAATTTCTTATTTTTCTAATTTAAAAAAATAATAAACTATTCACATGTCTCACAAAATTTTTGAATAAAAAAAATAAAAAAATAAAAAATCTTCAAGTCCATCTCCTAAGATTATTGTCTAAAACAAGATCATTTTCTAAAATTAAATATAGAAACATGGTTTGTTGACCTTCCAATTTATTTGTCCATCTTTTAAAATCTCTACCTAAAATCTTTCATTACTTAAAATAAATTAAACAAAAATCAATTCAAATCTATTTAAATTGTTTTGTTTGATTGATTTTGTTTCCTTATAGTTATTTTGGAAAATTGATTTGGTTGTTTTCCTATAAATAAATTCATTTGATTGTTTCCATATTAAATTTGTGAATTTTGAAGTATAAAAAATAATTTTTTTTAAAAAAAAGTTATGATTTATGATTTAGAAAAAGAAAAATGAAGAGATCCTTCTTGAGCACTCCTTCTCTAACTAATTCTTTCTCCTACCCCAAAACTCTAGCTGTCATACATTATACATTTTCCAAGTCATTCACATCCTCCTCATTCAATGAATATTACATTCATGAAACAATTGGACGATAGTTAATATTTAATCTCTTACATTCTTTAAACAGACTCTTTCATCATTCAGGTACACCTTTTTCTTTTCTTTTTTTTTCTTTTCTTTTATTTTTTATTTTTTTTACTTCTAACCATTTTTTATTTTTTCATTTTATATTTTACATATCATTTCTCCCTCTACTCTCTACTAACCATTAACCATTATTATTATTATTATTATTATTATTATTATTATTATTATTATTATTATTATTATTATTTTCTTATAACCATTTTTTTTTTCTTGAAAAGTATTATTTTTACTAGAATTTTTATGCAAAATTTTATCATAAATGATGTGATGGTGTCATTTGTATAATAAAAAAACATGTCAATGAACTCTTTCTTGTAAAGTGATTTATCAAAATCCAACCAAATCATTATTAATAATTTTTTTGTATTGATTTTATGTTTGTATATCACTACTCATTTTTTATTTTTTACTTTAAATTTTTTGTGATATCATGATATGTGTTAATTAATAATTGGTATAGAGCATTATTTCAAAAGTACCTAATAATTTTTTCCTTAATATTTTTATAACTTCACTTTAATATTTTTATTTGCAGTTGATTTTATTAAAAAATATCAATTCAAAAAATATTTACATAAACAAATATCTATTTAATTTTGTTTGAAATGACGTGATATTTTGTTTGAATTTATTTTTATTTAATTTTGTTTAAAAATATTATAAAACTATCTACAGCTATCTAGATTAAAGTGAAGTTACGGCCATAATTACAACACTAATATTATAAAACTATCTACAGCACTAGTATTAGAACACTAATATTATAAAACTATCTATAGTTGTCTAGATTAAAGTGAAATTATGGCCACAATTTTTTTGCCACATCGCCTTAAAAATAAAGAGATAAAAGATGAGTGAGAGAGATGAAGACCAAAAGAAAGAAAAAGAAAAAAGAAGATAAGATTGTTATATCACTTAACAAATTGTGTTGGGATAAATTATAATTACGAATTTCATTGATAATATAATTATACTTCACCGAAAAGTATAAGTTTTGTAATTTTAGAAAATTCATTTGTTTTAATTTTACCAATTGAATTATTATATATCTATTTGTTATATAATAGTGAAGACAAAACAATAATAGCAATAAAAAATAAAATCAAATCAAAATTGTGTAACTAATGCCATGTTTGAGATGTTATCTTTTTTATTGAAAAGTTTAAAAAAAAAAAAATTTAAGAGTGTTAAAGTGTGTTTGGCATGTATAAAAAAGGGTTAATTAAAAAAAAATTCCAAGATTTCACACATTTTTCACTTTAAATCTCAATGTTTCAATTTCGACAAATTAAACTCTAGAGTTCTATCCATGTTTCAATTTGCCCCTTGCATCTATCTTCGTCTGTGTAAGGTAGCGGAGGGGGTTTAAAGTGAAAAATACTGGGGTTTAAAGTAAAAAACAAGTGAAACTTTAGGGTTTATTTTATAATTAACCCTTTTTGTTTTTAGTGATTTTAATTTTTAAAAAAATGGTTAATTACACAAAAAAATCTCAAAGTTTTATGCATTTTTCACTTTAAATCCTAATTTTTTTCACATTAAACTCCTCTCGCTACCTTACACAGACGGAAATGGACGGAGAAAGTAAATTAAAACTCAAATGGAATTCCAAGGTTTAATTTGTTGAAACTGAAACATTGAAGTTTAAAGTGAAAAACGCATGAAACTTTGGGGTTTTTTTTGTAATTAACCAACAAAAAAATTTGAAAATCTTTGTACCGGTTTGAAAAAACTAAACAATTTTTGTGAGTCAGTGCATAGGTATTTACACATTTGGAAGGGTAAAACGAAAAATTTAAGTAACAAATAAAAATATTTGCATTTTCCTATACAATTAAAAAATTAATTCCTAAATACAATTAACTTTCTTTTTTTTTTTTTTTGTGTGTGTGTGTGTCTTAAAAATCCAAAAAGCCACTTAAAAAGCTAATTTGAAACACTCTTTTCTTTAAAAAAAAAAAAAAAAAAAAAAAAGTTAAAACTTACTTAATATTATTTATTATTTATTTTTAAAAATTATTTTTAATTAATGTAAAAATAAATTTATCAATCGTCGTTTAATCTGGTACATAGCATGGATGATATGATAGTTATATATTATACCCAATTGTTTCCTAGGATAGGTTATTTGGAAAAAGTTTTTTTTTATTTTTTTATTTTTTAGACTAAAATTTACAAAATGACAACATAGGCTAAAATAACTAATAAGACAAAATATCACATCAAATCCATAATCATTTCACTTTTTTTTCTCACAACCATTATATTCAATTAAAAAAAATCTAACTATTTTCCAAAACACAAAATTTTTAGCCTATTAAAATAACCAAAAACTAAAATAACTTACTAAAATAACTTCTCAAACAGCCAATCTCATTCTAATATGATACATAATCACATTCAATAATACTGTAATATTTGAAATGAAAAAAAAAATAAAAAAAAATAAAATTTGATGACCATGTGTAAAACAAACATGGCCGAGTCCAAACATATTAATTGGCTCCAAATGGATATTTTTCAAAAAAGAAAGTGAAATTTGAATAAAAAACTATTGGATGATTTTCAAGAAAGAATGTTAGATCGGGGCAGGTTGGACTCTGGTTCTAATATCCAAATAAATTGGACTTGGGTTAGATGATCTCTTATTAATTTTATAATCAGATATGATATTCAAATTACATCAAATCTGATATGAACCCAGTCATATGACAACCTAAGTGCTACTATGTATTTTAAAAATATTTTATCAGGAGGTGAATACTCTTTAGTGTGTGCTAAAATATTTTTTGGGGTAGGTTTTGATAATCATTTGTAAATTAGAGTACACAAAAGTCTTAGTTATTTTTTTAGTTTAAAACTGACGTCAATGTTTCAACCAAGCTATTCCAATTCTTAGATTAACAAACTATAAATGTCAAGCCTACCAGCGAATTTATTGAGTTTGGGAAGTTACTAAGTAAGTAGTTTATTTGCTTATATATTACAAATTATCATCACTTCTCTATTTTTTTATTATTATTATTATTTTTTTTTACATATTTCTAATTAAGCAAATCCTAAACAACTACATATATGGTTTTTTTTTTTTTTTTTTTCTCTCTCTCTCTTCAAGAAAAGAAGAGAATATTATGAGGAAAGTAAAGTACATCAAGAACGGCCAAGGATGAAACTTATATGTAGTTTAAAACTAAATTATCTATTGTCAATTAATTCAAAATCATCACAATTCGCACAAAGATAAAATCTAAATGATATGCACAGGGATTCTGTTCCAAATATGCAAACCCAAGACTATGGTTTTAAAATCGTATTGAATTGGTCGGTTTGACTGATCATCGGGATTTCAGTCCTGACACAGCCTCTGAACCATTTGAAGTCGAAAATCGGCGTATTTAGAGAGAACTAGTAAAATCAACAGTTAAACCGCCAAATCAGATGACTCGGTCATAGTTCAAGTGAAATGAAAATTTTAATTTTTTTTTTTTGTTGATGTTTTAGTACTCTTTTTTTTATTCTTTCTTTATTATTTTGTATATATATATATACGAAGATTTTGATTAGCACTCTCTTTCAAGGATCTATGAGAAATCTCATTGGGAGTATGAAATTATTGTAAAAATCTTTAACTATTTATAAGAAAAAATTTATTTTAAAAAAAATCAAGAAATATACGTGAGATTCAATTCAATTATTTCTATCAAATTTATTAAAAAGAGACATGAAATTTTGATATCTTTTCAAAAAATTTATTTTTTTTAATCAAATTATTTAAATTAAAATCATATGAATAGAACATTAAATATTTAATTTTCTTTCAAAATTAAAATTAATATTACAGAAGCAACCCATAAGCTTTTGCTTTGGCATCTCTCTAAAATTACAATCATGGTAAAATTTTGATTTATTTATCATGACGGACTCGCAAAAGCCGCCGGAAAGCTCATTTTTTGCCCATAAGCTCTCCTCGCTGTAATTCTCTGTGGAGTTTTAAAATATATTTTTATACTTTTTAATAAAAAAATTAAAAAAAAATATTAAGAGAAATATTTAAGATAATTTACTATTTTTATTATTTTTAATTTTTAATTTTATTTCTTATATTTTTATTTAAATATAATTTTTAATATATTTATAATATTACAGCTTAAAATTTGAATCGATAATCCATCCACCTAATTTCTTTTCTAATTTATTCAACCATCTGATTTTTAAAGCATTGTGCAAGACAAATCCGAAAAAAACCGTACGAATGATCCATAGTACACATGTTAGAACAACGAACCCACTACTTAGAAAAAATTATGCTCGTTTTTAACGTATTCAGTGTATGTAGTTTTAACTTTTTGAAAATTAAATTTTTTATTTTTTATATTTTTTTATTTTTAGTGAATATTTTTAAAATTTTAATCATTTTTTTACTTTTTTAGATGTACCTTACTTAGATGTATCTAAAAAGTAAAATATTCGTAAAAAAAATATTTTAGAAAATTAACATATACACAAAAATAAAAATAAAAATAAAAATATAATGAATTTTAGTATTTTTTTTTTATATATTTTTGATATTTAGTGAATTTTTTAAAGATTTTTTTCATAAAAATTATACGTTTAAAGTGTATTTATGTTAGGTGTATCTAAAATTTAAAAAAAAAAATAATTGATTAAAATATTTAAAAAATTTAGTAAAAACAAAAAAAAAAATGGAAAACAAAAAGTAGAATTTTTTTAAGCGTGTTTTTATAAAACTAAAAATAAATATAGTGATTATTGTTCAAATCGTAAATCAGTGGATTCGTATGAACGATGCATTGGAACGAATTTTTTTTAGAGAAAATTTTATTTTTATCTTTATATTTTGTTTTTATTTTCAATTACATTTATAGACTTACAATGATTTCAATTTTGCTTCTAAAATATTTGAAATCGTATCAATTTTCTTCCTATAGTCACATTTAAAATAGAAGGCGTTAAAAAAATTATGTTTGGACTACAAATTTCAAAAAAAATATACAAACTCACCCTATCCTATTCAAACTTATCTTCTTTTCTCACCCCTTTCACTTCTTCCTCCGGTAGCCTTCATTCTCCACCCGTTTTCCACTCCGGCCACTCCTCTATCCTTCTACCAAAAATGACTTAGACCCCCACCACTCTCACTGATTTTTGATTGGCTTAAAAAAAAAAAAAAAAAAAAAATTATTTTTTTTTTGTTCTCCACTCTTTGACCCCACATGTATGTAGGGATGGTGGGAGTCACCCCCATGGGGGGGGGGGGGGAGGGGGGTTCTCTAGCACTGCTAATCCTTCTGCCATCCTCCTCCTCTCTCATCTTTCACAACAATCATAACTTTTTATATATAAATTAAAATCATAAATAAATGTCATATATATATAGAGAGAGACTTTTTTAGAAAATAAGTTAAAAGTTATTTTTCAACTTTAAATTTATTTTGAATTATATCATTTCTTATATCTTTTTATATATTTTTTTAAAAAATATAAAAATTAATTTTTAACCTTCCCCCTAAAACAATCTTCTATATATTTCAAGTAAAATCTTCATTAATGGACAAAAGATAAAGAATGGGGCAGCCATCCTCTTTAAGATAAACGATATACGTGTTCGGATAACTGTTCCGAGAATTTTGCTTGTGTTTGGTTGGGGGATTTGGGGAGAGATTTGGAAAGGAAAAGGGAAAAGGTATGTAAAACTAGGCGAAATATAGGCATATTTTATTCACATTTCACCTACCTTTTTCATTTTTCTTTCTAAATTCCATACCAAATTCCCCAACCAAACACAACATAAGAGGACTGACCAACCAAACAGAGGGGGATAGGGTAGGCCCCGCCCACACAATTCTCTCCCCACGGCAGCATCTCCTGGCTACTGTGTGGGCCACAACTCTCGCACAAGACAGAACACATGAAGCAAAATTAATATCGGCCCATTTGAAAACCTGAATAAAAAGTCAAGAGGTAATTTTTAATTTATTTTAGATCATATTATTTATTATATAAAAAATTAAAAATTTTAAAAGATTAAAAAATTAATTTTTAATTATCTTCTCAAAATATTCAGAGATTATGAAAAATAATAATAATCATGTTTAGTTTTGGTTTTTAGAAAATACGTTTCAAAAAATTTTATTTTTCTATTTTCTATAATTTTTTTTGTTTTTAATAAATTTTTTAATATTTTAAACGTTTTTTTTTTTAAATTTTAGACACACTTAACATAAATACACTTAAAAAATATAATATTTATGAAAAAAATCTTTAAAAAATTTATTAAATACCAAAAATTCAAAATATATATATATATATGAAAATTCAATACATTTTTCATATATTTTTTTGTGTATTTATTAATTTTTTAAAATATTTTTTTACAAATATTTTACTATTTAGATACATCTGAGTAAGGTGCATTTAAAAATATAAAAAAAATTATCTAAAATTTAAAAAATATCACTGAAAAGCTCTCTCTTCAATTCAAAAAATTTAAAACTTGTATCACTAAAATATCACTAAAATTTAAAAAATATCACTAAAAATTGTATTTATTAGCCCCCCTCTCTCTTCTCGCTCTATTCTTCATTCCAGTTCCCTGCATGTTTTTTTGCTTTGTTTTGTTTTACACACTTTGTTTTCATTCCGTCTCGAATGGCGAGGCACTTGAAAGCTCTCCTCTCAGAAGATCGAGAGGCAGCCTTTCGTCGTCACTTTTTGATTGCAGAAGACGTCCACTTATCCCTTGTTGCAGACAATGTGGTGGATATGAAGAGGGCTGACATGAACATGATTAATTTCCCACTCTTGACAATCGCTAAGGGTGAAGTTCGATTCCCCCTTCACCCTTTTCCTTAGGAGTGTCCTACATTATTGGGGGCTAATTCCCTGCCAACCTAACGTGAACTTTTACCGAATAATCATGGGTCTAGTAGAATTGAACTGCTAACTAGGTCTTAACTTAGGGATCCCAACTATTCGGCATTATTACGTCATGGCGAAATCAACCGGTCGGCAAGGCCGCTACTTCTTGAGAGCTAATGACATTGATCACCACTTGGTGACTATGCTCGCCACCTCTAGCAAAAGGGTTGACGACGTTATGGTCATATTTACCACCCCATTGATCAACACTTGGTAACTATGCTCACCAGCGGAGGAGGTACCTTGTGCCTTCTGATTAGGAGCCGGTAAAGTAGGGGATTTGTAGTACTTGTAATGCCTACTTGTATACACCAGCTTAGGGATTACCTAAGTCATATTTACCATCCCATTGTCATCATTTGAATTTCATGAAGAAAATGAACTTTTTGAAGGAACATTGCATGTATTTCAAAAGAAATGGAAAATTTTGATATTTGAACATGGTGTGGCATTACATTTATGTTTATAAGACTGTTTAAAACATATATATGTTATTAAGATATCTCTACTATGCTTTGTGCTCACCCCTAGAGGATTTGTATAGGAAAAGATATTGTGATCCCACATAATTGAAGGTGTGGAACGTCTTAAGAGCACGAGGCCCTTCGTGTCCATGGGTTTGACCCTTCGTGGTCCATTAGCTTGACCTTCATGGTCCATTTGCTTCATGGATGTGCCATTTAATTTGATATTAAAGGTTATCGGTGATGAAATTTATTGATTATTGAGAACTGAAATGAAAACTAGTTTGGCAATGTTATTGAACTTCATTCACATAACCTCTTTATTCTGTTATTACTCATTGGGCCCTAGCTCACTATATATATATAGATGGGCAAGCTAAACATCAGAGTTAAGAACGCCTCAAATCTACTCGGGTCAACCTTTTAAGGAGCTTCCAAGCGAAGTAAACTAGGCTCAGGTAAAGCCATGCTAGTTAAACCCCTTTTTTTGCTTGTTCAATGGTTTCGTATTTGTGAATAGTTGGGATTTTGTATAATTATAAGACGTGAATGTTTGTACAAATGTGATGAATATACTTTTGGAATGAATCTTTGCTTATAATGCGAAGTTCTTTTCATATACGCATGGCTCAATCGATAAATGTTATGTTAACTTAGACTTCCGCGAAGCCCCGTACGTTATATTAAATAGATTAATTTCTATAAAGGCCATAGCTAATCTATGATTGCTGGCCAATCATGACGCTAAACCTATAGAGGCGGGTTTGGGTTGTAACAGTTTCAATACAAGAAGAAGGATTCGGTCAAGCTAATGTGGCTGAACAAGCGACCCAAGCTAATGTGGCTAAGCAAATTGAAACGGGGAAAGTCTTGGAACAAACGGGTCAAGCCGCTATGGTGCCTTAGCCAGAGAGATGACTGGGGCTTTGAGAAAGTCTATGAACATCTTGAGGGCGAAGAATCAAGCCTAAGAGAATGTAGTAGAGACGAGGGTGGGTTTTCTTACTCGAGAATTCTTACGAGCTAAACTAGATGAGTTTCATGATGGTCTAGAGCCCACGAAGGCGAATGAACGGTTAGAGCAAACAGTGAAGACATTTGAGATACTTCATATCAATGATAGTGAACTAAGAGTGACTCTAACGAGTTACTACCTGAAAGGCAATGCAGGCCAATGGTGGAAGTACGCCAAATATAGAGTGGAGCTGATATGGGAAGCTTTTGTCATTGCTTTCCAAGACAAATACCTATCTCCCACTATTAGGGAGAGACTAAGGCAAGAATTTCAAAACCTCAAACAATTAAACCTGTCTGTGGCCGAGTTTGAGGCAACATTCACTAGTTTGTCCCAATTTGAAAAGAGGTTGAGAACCAAAATTATGTTTAAGGTTGCTCGGAACATAATCCAAAACTATGATCACCTTGTGAAGGCGGCGGTGCATGTAGAGATCACTGTTCAGGGTAAAGAGGAAAGGCTTCGAGGTTCGAGGTCTAGAGGTCAGGATTCACAGAGGGATTTTAGGCCTAGTAAGAAGCATACAGACTCTACTTCGTTCCAACACCAACCACAACAGACTAGATCTACTTTTCCATTGCCTAGCATAAGCCTATGAAAGAGTGCTTAAGGCAGTTTTACCTGTTTCGAATATGGCCAATCGAGTCACAAGGCCAATGCTTGTCCACAAAAGAAAGGAGGACAATAGATGCCATCACCACCACCACCACCTAACCGATCCTAGAGTTAGTCCCAAAGTAGGGGGCATGGACCTAGTTGCTTTTAGTGTGGTCAATCAGAGCACATGAGAAGAGCATACTCACAATTGGGAGGCGCATCTGACACATCAGGGTCGAAGCAGACTTAGAGCCACCAACAGGCTCTTTCAATTCAAGCCTCATGAGCTATCCAGAGAGCCACTTTGACTCAATCAGTGTAGTAGGCCTATGCTCCAAGAAATGAGCAAGTTGATTAGAGGGCACAAGGGCACGTGTACACTGTTACAGCGCCAGAGCAATTGCTAGGATCCTCTGTTGTGAGAGGTCATTTTGTTGTGTTCAATTCTATAACTAGTGTGTTGATTAATACAAGTATGTTGCATTCATTTATATCTACTACTTTTGCTTCTACTTTGGGGTTAGAGATTGATCAACTAGAATCTCCATTGTGGGTCGAGTCATCGATTGGGGGTAGAGTGGCATTAGGGCGAGTGTGCCGCTCTTGCGAGATTGAGGTCGCGGATCGCCGACTCTTTTTTTATTTCATTATATTATTCATGCACACTTTTGGTGTTATATTAGATATGGATTGGTTGACACATTTCCGGGCCACGATAAATTGTCAATGTCATCGAGTGTCTGTATGCACATGTAACAACCCTCATACTGATTACCGTTAAACCACCGAATTATATACTGATTAATGCTAAACTGAACCGATAAAGACTGATAAGTGAACTGGATGAACCACTGAACAAACTGAATGAAACTGAAACTGAAACTGAATGAGTTTGTCTATTGAACTGCGTGTTGCATCTGTTTGAGTGTATGATTATCTGTTTGCATTTTATGTTTAAACTGCTAATTGAAGGCCTTATCGGCGGCCGATTTAGAAACCGTTTGATGTTTTGTAATCAGCATAATATTTGTGATTTAATGATATTTTTATCTGAAATTGATTAGGAATGATTAAATTAGATTAAATATTGATTAATTGAAAGTTAGGCTTAATTACACTTTTACCACTCCTAGTGGCCACTATCCTAGACATATTGAGCCTATTTTACACTTAATCAAAACATTTGATCAGCCCTTCTTGGCTCCATAACCGACCATAGTTGAGAGAGGGAGAGAGTTGAGTTCATTTTTGGTGAATTGCTAGGAGACTTGTAAGAGATTGAAGTGTATGTGCATGAATTGAGCTTCTAGGCAAGGAATCAACACTTTAGGTAAGGAAATTATTGTCTTCTTGTTGTCCTTGAGCTAAGTTGTGCATGATTCATGCATCATCATAGAGTTAAGTCATGATTTTGCTTTAAATGGTGAATTAGAGCTCTAATGTTACATGCATGTTTATATTGAGGCATTTTGAATTGATTTCTTGGAGAATTGTCACATGCATGTCCATATTGTTATCATAGTTCATGTTTCCTCATTGTTTTCAAAGATTGGAGCTCATTTGAGCATGATTGGAAGCTTAAAATTGGTTTAAAGATCATGCATGTCATGTTTTGAAAGTGTTCTTGAAAATGGTTTGAAATTGAGTTTAATTGAAACACCCTTGGGCCTTGATTTCTTAAATTGAGTTTTAAGACTTGTTATTCTATGTGTTTGAAAGAGTTTTTTTAGAAAATGGGCCCAAGAGGATCGAATTTGGAGCATCAAAACTTGGTTTGAAACTCATAGGTCGAATCTGGATTTTCCAGATTTTGGACGTCCTTCGGCGAAGTGCCGCCGGCGGGAATGCATGCTCCCAAAGATTTTCTTGCATTGTTTCTGATCCGCCGGCGGAGTTTAACGCTCAAGCGGGAAAATCGAGCATCCAGCATTTTTTTGCATCTTTCATCAGTCCGCTCGAGCGGCGGAATGTACGCTCGAGCGTGGGCCTTTGTGTGCTTGTCCGCTCGGCGAAACTCAAGGCCGGCGGAGGCCTGTTTCATCAAAAAATTCTGAAATTGTTTTCTAAGTGCATTTTCACATCCTCATCCCATCCTAGGCATTCTTAGGCCTAGTTTAAGGCATCTTAATGAGGATGTAGGCATAGAACCACACCGAGGAATTTAGGGATTTAATTATCATCCTATCCAATAAACTTAGTGTGTGTTCTATTTGATTATTTGTTTAGGGTTGACTCTGGGGACGCGCTCTAGCTCTTGATAGCCCAATCATGTGAGTAATGATGTGTAAAGATATGTTCAAAATGGTTATCTTTTGAATCTTGTTTACCGAACTGCATCGAATCGATATTATTCTTGAATGAATGTATGTCCTATTTCTGAATCAGACATTGTGGCATCCTTAGCACCTCATCGTTATCCACAGAGCTCGCTCGGTTCCCTTGTGGAACCATCTGCTTATCGGATGATTGGCCATCATTCTTGTTAGGTTCATAAGACTCGGTCCTTTTGGACCCATCTTGTTTATAGGCTATTGGATGTACCACATATGATTTGTTTGGTAAATATCTTGCAAGACTGAACTACCGTTTAAATGAACTGATTTCATTACTGTAAGGACATTCATTCATAACCTTTTTACGCTGTATGTTATTCACTGGGCTTTAGCTCACTGTTTATATATATATGTAGGTGCTCAGCCGCCAGACCGAAGCTAGGAGCGTGGGATTGGTCCCCAGTTTTGTCAGCCAGCCTTTGTACCTCACTGCGAGGTTCCGAGACGCCATGCCATGGCTTGGGGTGTTTTTGTGTCCCCACTAGTCTCCTACTGTTTTGTACTGTTTTGTATAGACCGTTTACTGTTATACTGTACTGTTATTGAGGGATTAAGTCCCCGTACTGAATGTCTGTAATGATTGTGTATACTGTACTGGTTTGAATGCATAAATGTATGAAAAATGTTTTTGGCATACAGATTAACACAGCTCTATGGACACTAGGTTTTACTGTTTTGGCTTCCGCCAGGCCCCGAACTCAGATTTATCAGTATTCTTGATTGGCGGGCCTTGGTAATCTCGGATTCTTGGCGATTCTGATGCTAAACCCATAGGGCCGGGTTTGGGTCGTGACAGAGTGGTATCAGAGCGATACTTAACCACGAGTTATACCACACACACGTGTCCAAACGAGCTATAGGGTGTCCTAGAAAAGCAAATAGGGCATCTCATGAATTTGAAAAGTGTGTGCTTATGACTGACTGATTATATGTTAAAGTGTTAAACTGTGTAATTGTACAACTGTTTATAATGATAACTGTTATAACTGCTATAGTGAAATGGATAATGCAAATGAAACTGAAGCATCATCCTCTGAGGCCAGAATGGCCAGACTTGAACAAATGATGGGACTGATAATGGAAAGACTCGAACAACAACCGAACCAACAGCCCCCACCTCCTCCTCCTCCGGTGCAACCGGAACAGAATGCACCAAATGTACAGAATGTGAATGCTAATGAGGTGGACATTATTGCACTGACTCAGAAATTCAGCAAAATGAAACCGCCGTCCTTTCAAGGAGGCTTAGAACCGTTAAAGGCTGAAGCTTGGGTTCTCGAGACCGAAAAGTTGTTTGAGGTTTTTCCGTGCTTTGAAGCAAACAAAGTTTCGTTAGCAACCTTCACCCTTCAGGAAGAAGCCAGAAGATGGTGGATGTTGACCCGCGATGCAAATACTATTGTGACTTGGGCTCAGTTCAAGGAGTCCTTCTTTGAAAAGTATTTTCCCCAAAGGCATCGTGATGTAAAAGTGACTGAGTTTGAACAGCTGAGACAGGGCAAAACATCTGTTGCCGAGTATGAGAAGCAATTTACCGAACTTGCTAGGTATGCACCACATATGGTGGATACCGATTATAAGAAGGCCAGGAGGTTTGAAGGCGGCCTTAGTGTTGCTATCCAGGACCGAATAAATGTTTTGAAAATGCCAACTTATGTAGGTGTTCTCGACCGGGCATTGATGGCCGAGACAAACATTGCAGCAGTGAAACAATCTGAAACACCGACAAGTGAGTGGCAAAGGAAAAGACAGGGTTTTAAGTTTAAGAAAGGTAAGCATAACCCAGCAAACAAGAAATAGAATACGGGGTCGACTACTAGCCCCAGCCAAGGGAGTGGATTTACTCCACCCTGTTCCGTATGTGGCAACAAGCATAAAGGGGTTTGCTACCAGATTTCTGGAGCTTGTTTCAGATGTGGCAAAGTGGGCCACAGGATTAAAGACTGCCCTTCAGCTCCACCAGCTAGTAGTAAAGCTGCACCGAGTGCAGCAGCATCAAATGTAGCACCAAAACCGAACCCCAAAGCTACCGGGAAAGAACCTATGAGGCAGGGCCGAGTGTTTGCCCTAGTACCGGGAGACGTGCAAAACACCGAGACCGTTGTGTCAAGTATCCTCTCTATCTGTGCTCAGAATGCTTATGTATTGATTGATTCGGGGTCTACACATTCTTATGTGTCGCATGCTTTTTTGCGTAAATTGAATAGACCCTTAGAACCCATGAACTATTTGCTAGCTGTATCATCACCTGTTGGGGGATCCATGACATGTGCATATATGTATCCTGCTTGTGAAATTATTGTTGGGGATATGCACCTATTTATTGATTTACTGCCATTGAACATAGATCACTTTGATGTAATATTGGGGATGGATTGGCTACAGAAATATCATGCCACTATAGACTGTGTAACAAAACAAGTAGTTTTCCGTCCACCGGGTTTGCCCGAATTTGTGTTTAATGGGAGTGGAGTAGTACCTCCTCCCTATCTGATTTCTTCTGTAAAGGCTGTCAAATTGATTAGAAAGGGGTGTAAAGGATATCTGTGTTCTGTATTTGACTGTACCTGCTAATGATAATGTTAAAACTGATGTGAATTGTATTCCTATAGTCAGAGAGTTCCCAGATGTATTTCCAGATGAATTGCCAGGGGATTTGATTGACAGGGAAATTGAATTTATTGTGGATGTGGTTCCGGGTACCCAGCCGACATCTAAAGCTCCCTATAGAATGGCTCCAACTGAACTGAAAGAACTGAAGGTACAATTGCAGGAACTGTTAGACAAGAAGTTTATCGGACTCCAAGATTTCACCGGGTGCACCTGTTTTGTTTGTAAAGAAGAAAGACGGCTCACTGAGACTGTGCATTGATTACCGTGAACTGAACAAGGCAACTGTAAAGAATAAATATCCCTTACCGCGTATTGATGACTTATTTGATCAGTTACAGGGTGCACAAGTGTTTTCCAAAATTGATCTTAGATCGGGTATCATCAACGAAAGTCAAACCTAAGACATTGATAAGACTGCTTTTAGAACGAGGTATGGCCACTTTGAATTTTTAGTTATGCCGTTCGGAGTTACAAATGCCCCTGCTGCATTTATGGACCTCATGAACAGAATTTTTAAACCATACCTTGACGATTTTATTGTTGTATTTATTGATGACATACTGATCTATTCTAAGACTGTAGAAGAACATGAACACCATCTGAAACTTGCCACCAAACCTTAAGAGAATGTAAATCAGATGCTAATTTGTCCAAATGTGAATTTTGGCTTGATCATGTGATGTTTTTGGGGCATGTTGTTAGCAAAGATGGAATTTCTGATCCACGTAAAATTGAAGTCAGAGTGAACTGGCCTAGACCAACAAATGTGACTGAAGTCCGAAGCTTTTTGGGACTGGCTGGTTATTACAGAAGGTTTGTCAAAGATTTCTCCAAGATTGCCTTACCACTGACTCAGTTGACACAGAAAGGGATATCATTTGACTGGACCGACCAAAGGGAATCAGCATTTCAAGAACTGAAAACCCGACTTGTGACTGCACCGATCTTGACTCTACCTTCAGGTACGGACGGTTATACTGTATTTAGTGATGCTTCTCATAAGGGTTTGGGGTGTGTTTTAATGCAGAATGGGAGAGTTATTGCTTATGCTTCCCGACAGTTGAGACCGCATGAAAAGAACTACCCTACCCATGATTTAGAACTTCTTGTCGTCGTTTTGCCTTTGAAAATTTGGCGTCACTATTTGTATGGAGCAACATGTGAAGTGTATATCGACCACAAGAGCAAGTACTTTTTCACTCGAAGAATCGGAATATGAGACAATGGAGATGGCTTGAATCGATAAAAGATTATGACCTCTGATATTGTATCATCCGGAAAAGCCAACACCGTTGCCGATGCATTGAGCGAAAAATCGATTGCCAACTTAGCCTGCTTTGTTCGACGAAAAGAGTTGCTTCTTGATCTGGAAAAGTCTGAAATTGAAATCGTTTTGAAAGAACAAGGTGGAACCTTAGCTGCTATTTCTGCTCAACCAGCATTGATTGAGGAAATTAAGGAGAAACAACAACTTGATGATTTCTTGAAGAAGGCTATTGAAGAAAGAGATTCAAAACCGAGACCGGGGTTCAAATTTGACAACAATGTACTGAAATTTCAAGACAGACTGTGTGTACCAAATGACACTGAATTGAAAAGAAGAGTTCTGCAAGAAGGCCACAGTTCGAAGTTTTCTATTCACCCAGGGAATACGAAAATGTATCAAGATCTGAAACAGAATTTCTGGTGGCCAGGAATGAAGAAGGAAATTGCCGACTTTGTGTCCAAATGCCTTCACTGCCAACAGGTCAAAGCTGAACATCAATGACCTGCCGGATTACTGCAACCCTTACCCATACCAGAGTGGAAATGAGAGCATATCACGATGGATTTTATCGTTGGATTACCTCGCTCCAGGAAAGGTATGGACTCTATTTGGGTTATTGTTGATAGACTGACTAAATCTGCACACTTCCTACCTGTCAAGACGATTTATAATGCAGATAGATTGGTCATATCTATATTGATGAGATTGTGAGATTGCATGGAGTGCACAGATCTATTGTTTCGAGGATTGAAGTTTACATCGAGGTTCGCAGAGCCTCTGACTTGCATTGGAGTCTTGAATTGAGGTGAGTAGTGCCTATCATCCTCGACGGATGGACAGTCAGAAAGGACCATCCAAACTCTAGAGGACTTACTGCGAATGTGTGTACTGGACTTTCAGGGAAATTGGGAAAGTCATTTGCCGTTGGCTGAATTCGCCTACAACAACAGCTACCATTCGAGTATCGGAATGGCGCTTTTCGAGGCATTGTATGGCAGAAAGTGTAGGTCTCCAATCTGGGCGAAGTTGGAGATGGACCATTGCTTGGGCAAGATTGTGTATGAAACGAATCGAAAAGATAAAAGCGATACAAAGAAAGACCGAAAACCGCATGAGTAGATGTAAAAAGTTATGCAGATGTCAGAAGACGGGATAGAGAATATGAAGTGGGTGATCACGTGTTTGTGAAAGTGACACCAAAGAAAGGCCAGACTCGTTTTGGAGTCAAAGGCAAGTTAGCACCGAGATATGTCGGACCGTATCAGATTATTGAGAAAATCAATCCGGTGGCGTATCAAGTTGCACTTCCTCCTGAAATGGAGCATATGCATAACGTCTTCCACATTTCGATATTGAGAGACTATCTTCGAGATCCGTTTCATGTGATTGAGCCTACCCGTATCGTGTTGAGTGATGACTACACTTACGAGGAACGGCCTATACAGATTGTAAACCGACGGATCAAGAAACTGAGAAACAAAGAAATTCCGCTAGTGAAAGTTGACTGGCAGAACCACGGTGGTGTGTATGCCACTTGGGAGAGGGAAGATGACATGGCTAGGCGATATCCGGATTTGTTCCCGCTGAATCCTGTTTTCTTCCAGACTGAAGGTAACTCGAGTTTAGAGGACTAAACTCCTTATAAGGAGGGGAGACTGTAACAACCCTCGTACTGATTACCGTTAAACCACCGAATTATATACTGATTAATGCTAAACTGAACCGATAAAGACTGATAAGTGAACTGGATGAACCACTGAACAAACTGAATGAAACTGAAACTGAAACTGAATGAGTTTGTCTATTGAATTGCGTGTTGCATCTGTTTGAGTGTATGATTATCTGTTTGCATTTTATGTTTAAACTGCTAATTGAAGGCCTTATCGGCGGCCGATTTAGAAACCGTTTGATGTTTTGTAATCAGCATAATATTTGTGATTTAATGATATTTTTATCTGAAATTGATTAGGAATGATTAAATTAGATTAAATATTGATTAATTGAAAGTTAGGCTTAATTACACTTTTACCACTCCTAGTGGCCACTATCCTAGACATATTGAGCCTATTTTACACTTAATCAAAACATTTGATCAGCCCTTCTTGGCTCCATAACCGACCATAGTTGAGAGAGGGAGAGAGTTGAGTTCATTTTTGGTGAATTGCTAGGAGACTTGTAAGAGATTGAAGTGTATGTGCATGAATTGAGCTTCTAGGCAAGGAATCAACACTTTAGGTAAGGAAATTATTGGCTTCTTGTTGTCCTTGAGCTAAGTTGTGCATGATTCATGCATCATCATAGAGTTAAGTCATGATTTTGCTCAGAAATGGTGAATTAGAGCTCTAATGTTACATGCATGTTTATATTGAGGCATTTTGAATTGATTTCTTGGAGAATTGTCACATGCATGTCCATATTGTTATCATAGTTCATGTTTCCTCATTGTTTTCAAAGATTGGAGCTCATTTGAGCATGATTGGAAGCTTAAAATTGGTTTAAAGATCATGCATGTCATGTTTTGAAAGTGTTCTTGAAAATGGTTTGAAATTGAGTTTAATTGAAACACCCTTGGGCCTTGATTTCTTAAATTGAGTTTTAAGACTTGTTATTCTATGTGTTTGAAAGAGTTTTTTCAGAAAATGGGCCCAAGAGGATCGAATTTGGAGCATCAAAACTTGGTTTGAAACTCATAGGTCGAATCTGGATTTTCCAGATTTTGGACGTCCCGCCGAGGAAGTGCCGCCGGCGGGAATGCATGCTCCCAGTATTTTCTTGCATTGTTTTACAGTCCGCTCGAGCGGGGACTTTAACGCTCGAGCGGGAAAATCGAGCATCCAGCATTTTTTTGCATCTTTCATCAGTCCGCTCGAGCGGCGGAATGTACGCTCGAGCGTGGGCCTTTGTGTGCTTGTCCGCTCGGCGGAAACTCAAGGCCGGCGGAGGCCTGTTCATCAAAAAATTCTGAAATTGTTTTCTAAGTGCATTTTCACATCCTCATCCCATCCTAGGCATTCTTAGGCCTAGTTTAAGGCATCTTAATGAGGATGTAGGCATAGAACCACACCGAGGAATTTAGGGATTTAATTATCATCCTATCCAACTGTAAACTTAGTGTGTGTTCTATTTGATTGACTGTTTAGGGTTGACTCTCGGGGACGCGCTCCAGCTACTGATAGCCCAATCACTGTGAGTAACAGATGTGTAAAGATATGTTCAAAATGGTTATCTTTTGAATCATTTTTAAGCATTTACTAATCGATATTATTCTTGAATGAATGTATGTCCTATTTCGAATCGTATTGTGGCATCCTTAGCACCTCATTATTGATCGTCAGAGCTCTGTCGGTTCCTTGTGGAACCATCTGCCATCGGATGATTGGCCATCATTCTTGTTGGGTTCATAAGACTCGGTCCTTTTGGACCCTCTGTTTATAGGCTATTGGATGTACCACATATGATTGTTTGGTGAAATCTTGCAAAGATGAACTACCGCTTTAAATGAACTGATTTCATTCTTTGTAAGGACATTCATTCATAACCTTTTACTGTATGTTATTCCCGGGCTTTAGCTCACTGTTTATATATATATGTAGGTGCTCATTGCATCCGAAGCTAGGAGCGTGGGATTGGTCCCCGCTTTGTCGTGACCTTTGTACCTCACTGCGAGGTTCGAGACGCCATGCCATGGCTTGGGGTGTTTTGTGTCCCCACTAGTCTCCTCTTGTTTTGTCTTTGTTTTGTATAGACCGTTCTTTGTTATCTTGTCTTGTTATTGAGGATTAAGTCCGCATCTTGAATGTCTGTAATGATTGTGTATACTGTACTGGTTTGAATGCATAAATGTATGAAAAATGTTTTTGGCATACAGATTAACACAGCTCTATGGACACTAGGTTTTACTGTTTTGGCTTCCGCTAGGCCCCGAACTCTGTATTTCTTTGTATTCTTGATTGGCGGGCCTTGGTAATCTCGATCTTGGCGATTCTGATTGCTAAACCCATAGGGCCGGGTTTGGGTCGTGACAGCACACCTATCAAGAATTGTTTTTATTTCCTATGTGACTAGGGTTATGTGATTGGGGTGATGGTTCAATTTCGTCGTTGTATGACCTTAAGGTATGGGTGCTCAGGGTTTAGTTATGGCCTGGGAATCTCAAATTCATCATCCATCCAAAACTAGGCAAATTGGAGAAAATCAATCCGTAACCATCCGCTAAATTGGCAGATGCAGATTGGCGGATGGATGCGAATCGATTTGGTAGTTTACATTTTACAGATTTTCAACATAATAAAACCTGTCAACATAATTTTTTTTTTTCCCGATAATAATCCAATCTGTCTCATCAATAATGACTATAAACATGGATAATAATCTAACAAACCTCTGTGTTAACAATGGCTGCAAATTATGGGTGTTCACGGTTCAGTTGCAGCCTGAGAAACTCCAATCTGCCATCTATCAAAAACTAGGTGGATTGGAGAAAATTAATCTGTATATGTTCGCTTGTCATCATGCATCCTTTCAAAATATAGTTAATCAGTTCGGTTTGATCGGTTTGGACAGATCGGTGTATCCACTGAGCACCCTTACCTTAAGGGTTACGGAGCATTTTGTTTTCTTTTTGCCATTTCTTTGGCCAATGAGGGTAATATGATCTGTGGTGAATTGTTGAGGGTAGTTTGTGAATACCCGGATGTTTTCTCAAAAGATCCCATTAGTTTGCCACCCCACTAAGATATTGAATTCTCTATTGACTAAATGGCCGACATGACATCAATTTCCATGGCACCATATAGATTTGTACCCGTCGAGTTGCATAAGTTGAAAATCTAACTCTAAGAACTTCTAGATAAAGGCTTTATTAGCCCTAGTACGTCACCTTGGGAAACACCGGCTCTCTTTGCTAAGAAGAATGATAGGTCATTGCGGTTATGCATTGATTACTGCAAGTTGAATCGAGTTACCATTAAGAACAAGTATCATCTACCCAGAATAGATGACTTATTTGACCAATTTAAGAGGTCTCGTTATTTTTCAAAGATAGACTTGAGATCAGGGTACCATCAGTTGAGAGTTAAAGAAGATGATATCCAAAAAATGGCCTTTCATAAGCGTTATGGCCATTATGAGTTTCTATTTATGGAATTTGGGTTAACCAATGCATTGACTTCATTCATGGACTTGATGAATCGGGTCTTCCAAGAGTTCTTAGATCAGTTCGCAGTTGTCTTTGTGGACGATATTTTGATTTATTCACCCTCTAAGGAGAAACACGAGGAACACTTACGAATAGTGCTTGATTTGTTTAGGGTGCATAAATTTTTTGCTAAATTTGAGAAGTGTGAGTTTTGGCAAACAGAGGTGAAATTTTTGGGACATGTTGTATCAGAATAAGGGGTAACCATAGGTGCCATGCAGGATTGGGAACAGCCTAAGAATGCTTTTGAAATCCGATGTTTCTTGGGGTTAGTTGGGTATTACTGTTGTTTTGTGAGGGACTTCTCTAGATTAGTTACACCGTTAACCAGGGTGACCAGAAAGGGTATCAAATCTGTGTGGAACGAGACTTGTGAGAAATCATTTCAAGAACTTAAGACTATGTTGACTACCGCTCCAGTTTTGATAATTCTGGAAAGAGGTTTGGATTATACCGTGAATTGCAATGCGTCTCGGGACAGGCCCTGGGTTGTGTGTTGATGCAAGAGGGAAAGACTACAACTTAAGGGTTATGACAATTAAAAATCAACGAGAAGAATTACCCCACTTATGACTTAGAGCTAGCACCAATAATCTTTGCCTTAAAAATTTAAAGACATTATTTATATGGTGAGAAGTTTGATGCCTATTCCGACCACAAAAGCTTAAAATACTTATTCTCTATTCCGACCACCGCAGCAACCACTTGTCTATCGGTCGGTCGGTCTCATCCTCTTTCAAAATAGAAGCATCTTCACGAAGGAAACATGCCAGATTTAATGTAGTAAGATAGAATAACATTTTCTGCTACCATCTTTTAAAGTCAGTTCCTAGGAACTTTTCTGACTTTTTCCGGTGATTCACCAGGACTGTCACAATAACAAGAGGGATTGGGGCAGTCACAACACCGGTAGGATTAGATGTTTGAGCAATTTCAGTAGCCATTGAATTCTAAATTATGAAACAGAATTATTATTAGAATTTTATTCTACACAAAAAATTAAACCAAAAAACATAGAACATAATTCTTTAAAAAAAAATAAAAGAAACAAAGTTGTAACTTTTATTTCAAAATAATTTGAAAATAAAATTTTATTTAATCAAATTAATTTCACACAGAATATTATTTCTGTAAACTTCAAAAATTAAAATACTAAAAATCAAAATTTTAATTAATGAAAACTCAAAATATTATTTCTGAAAATTCAGAATTAATTTCTGACAAACTTCACACAGAAAATATTTTTTGTAAAAAAAATAAAAAGAATTTATTCTAAAAGGAAACAAACGAAAAAATCTATTGTAATATGTCTGAGGAGTACCCGTGCGCGTTAAACAATTCGGACCCTCGATTTCTTTGGTCTAGCCTTATGAGTGCAATGTAAAATATAGATGAGAGTCCAGATTTGACAACTTTTATAGAAAATCCATTTTAGTGCAAAATCATTGCCAGAAATGGACAACATCACCAAATCTTAGAGTCGCCATCTAATGTTTTGAAAAAAATTTAAAAAAACTCATGATTCGTGCTAAGGTCATTGTTCGTTGTAACTAAGATGTTCATGATATGAATTTTATTTACTTTATATGTTCATATTCTGATTTATTTAATAAATCTTAAAAAAATTACTATGTGAAGCATATAAGTATAGACTATATCATTCATTTTGGAGTAACATGATTTTATGTATTTTAAAAGAGTTTTGAAGATGGGGAACCCAAAGAAATTGAGTACATGAAAAATCAACATCATTCCAAATTAAATGACACAACCTCCATCTATCAGCATTCATACAATTGTATCAAATAAGCAAGAAGCCTTATGGTAGAATACAAAACATAATACGAAAAACACACACAAGCGGAATGTTAAAGCATAAAAACTTACATGTTTACCGATGTCCCGCAAACAGTTACAAAAGAAAGTTAGCAAAATATGCATGATCTTATATACAAAATCCTAATGCAATTCACACATGAGATGCAACTAAAGATTCAGTCTCTAAGATATGACTTGCGAATCATCTCAAGAACATGAGGTAGCACACATAATCACATAGGAATTGATTAAATCCATAAATGCAAACTTAGCCGAATCAAGATGTATGAAACATGGATACAAAGAATGAATATGATGAAAAATCAAAATATGATGTTTATGTACAAATAAGAATAGCAAGTAAAAGAACGAGATAGAAAGAAGCGGGGTGGGGAATTATTACAATACTTTGAAAGAATAATTACAAACCAAATGAGATAGGGAGAAGAAAAATATTACAATGAAATAAAAACCTCACAAAGCACTCAAATAAAAATAATAATAATATATATTAAAAAAAAAACAACAACAACAACAACAAAAAAAAAAAAATAGAAGCTTCATGTGCCTTAGAAACTACCAAAATTGGTCAACATCGGAAGATTACACCGTCTTGTCCAAAAGAAGCTAACCGGCAGACCATATAGGCTGGCCGACCAACTAGGCCTAGCAAAACTTGTCTTGTTGCAAAACCAAGAAAATGAACAAATACGAAATATGTAGGTGGCTCAACTAGACACTTTCAGTTAGCTTATAACAAAACCAATACGAAATCAAAACAAGAAAACAAATATAAGATAGAAAATACAAGAAAATGAGAGAAATTGAAAATTCATTTTCCAAAGAAAGAATGAACTTCTTAATTTTCAAACTTCCTTTTGATCACCCTCAAGGTAATGAATTATGTTCTCAATCCTCCATTCGAAATTTGAATTTTTAGCTAGAATGACAATTTTGGGTTGTTTAACAATATGTGTGGGGAAGATGGTGAAAGCCCAAATTTCACGATCACTCTAGTTTTCTCCCTTGTGACACAATCTAAACACTCCTTCATCAAAGCTTCACAAGTTGGCTATGAAAGAATTTTTGGAACCAACAACAGTGTATAGATATGATATATCAGTGTTCTGGAGCTCTTGAAATCCAATAACAGTGTATAAGAAGTATAACAGTGTAATGAAAATTCTTGCTTAGACTTCTCAAAGCTTAGTCACTCTCTTATCACTCTACTATTTCTTTATCCATTCTTCATTCTCATTCATCCCCCCTTCATTCATTTAAGACCTCTGTGTATATAAGGAACGTGAATGGAGTCTATCAGTGGAGGCAAACAAAGGTAGAACAAAAAGTGAAGCACTATTGTGTTAATGGAGCATGCACTCTCTTTGTTTTAACTCTATCTTTTTTGCAAGGTCAAGTTCTTTTGGCAATGGAGGCTAAGTGTGTACGCATTTTGAGACCTGAATATATTAGAAAATGGTATAATGGAATGCCCACATGAACCGAACAAACAAAACTGAAGCTGACTGACTTGGAGTGGTCGACTGGCTAAGGGAAGTTTGGTTGGTTTGCTCCATTCAGCCCATGTTTGCTCCGGTTTGGCCCAGGTTCGCTCCGGTTCAGCCTGGGGGTCTAAAAAACTTCTCTAAACTTGGCTCAGGTCAAAAAGTAAAGCTTAAATTTCATTTTTTTTATTGAGAATTTTGTGAGAAATATATTCTGATTTTCATCATCGGATAATCAAAAGAAAGTATCCAAGTCTTAAAGCCGATCAAACTGGGATGTCTACATCTGTATAAACAGAATAATTTGAATATGTCTTAAGATTGTTGGAACAATCTTTTGTGTTAAAAAAAAAAATTGAAACAAGTAAATAAATTGCTTACAAGAAGTTCTTGTACCGAATAGTTAGAACAACAAAATCACCGGGAAGTTAGAACAGCAAAATCACAATCAAGTCGAATGAGTGACACTCTGTTCTTAAGAAAAATTTGCCGCCGCACAGGTGCTCACGAATTATTGGCCTCTATCTCCCAAGATATAATAATCACTCACACAGGTTGTAGTAACACGACAAACAATCTGTTCTGCCGAACTAGAACTTAAGTTTTGAAACTCTCTTAAAACTCTAAGAACTAGTATGAAGAATAAATGCTGCACAGAAAGAAAATAGGAAAGAAAAAAATGGAATGAATTGAATCTACTGGAGAATCCTGTATTTATAGGCCAAGAGGTGTCTGTTCAAAAGGGTAGAAAACCCTTCGAACAAGTGTGAAACCTGGAACCGCCAGAAATGAAAACAGGCGATCGGAGAGGCATTGTTCTGGGAAACAAAAATTCGAATTCGAATTCGAGTTTTGGCGCAAAAGTTTGAATTAATCCGTTAGAATTTCAAATATTCCCAGCAAGAATTTGAAAAAAAATCAAACGGATTTTGTTCAAAAAATTAAAGCTAGGACTTGGCCCGGTTGGACGGATGGCAACGGTGCACGTGTGTGGTGGATTTGGGTCAAACCCACTTTGTTCATAACTCTCCTCCTTACAAAACTTAGGGTGCCCCTTGGGGCCCATCCCAAGTACGTCAACCTAAATAAGCTCTCTTATTGTTTCTATGTGGGACACCCAAAACAAAGTAACCCACATTTGACTCTTCAACTTCTCATTTTACGAAACCGAAAACGATACCAACTTTCTATTCACTCATAAACGATTTTGACGATTCGTCTTAACCGTATGACTTGTCATATGGTAAGAAACACATCACAACTTGGAATCACCTCAAAAGATGTGTGAGCCCTACTTAAATTTGGGATCAAAGATAGCCCAAAATAAATTTATAAAACCAAAATTTCTAACAAATTTTTCTAAAATTCATAATCATAATAAAAAATGTATAGAACATTCCACAACATTGACAAAGTCATAGAAAAAAAAAAAAAAAAAAAAAAAAAATCCAACTTTGACAAACTGCGCATAAATTCTTAATAATCAGTCACACACATAGGGGCCATTTGGAAACATAGATTAAAAGTCAAAAGTCAGTTTTTAACTCATTTTTAGTCACATCACCTTTCATATAAAATAGTAAAAAAAAAGTTTAAAAAGTAAAAAAAATTAACTTTTAACCATCTTTCAGCTTTTAATTCATTTTTGGTCACATCACATCTCACATAAAATAGCAAAAAACTAAAAAAAACTAAAAAAAAAAAAAAAATTTAACTTTTAATCATCTTTCCAAAACACCCCATACTTGATTAGTAGGCCATTCATAGGATTTGGAAATTGATTAGTAGGCACGCAAACTACATGTGTCATCACAGCTATTTGAAATAATTCAATTTGATAAGTGTAATAGTTATTTGATATTTTGACACTATTAAATCTGAATTATGACAGTTTAAAACAATAATTATGTTATAAAAAAATAAAAAATAATAAAATGACATGCTCACCGAGTGAGGTGTTAGCTTTATAGATAGAGTAGATATGTACTTGCTTACTCGGCAAGAGTGGGGTTAATCTTATCGAACTTAAAAAATAAAAAACCAATAAATAAATACACTACTCTCTATCTCTATTGGGTTTGTTTGAAATGGTCAAACAATGTTTAATAATTGAGATCCCCTAAACCTGTTTAAAATTTCATCACAAAATCAAATATAATCTTCTTATATGAGTAACACTCACATATTACGAATTAGGGGTCAACAGTGGATATATCGATTCTTCAAAATCGACTGAACTAAACCGATCCGCCACATTTTGGACGGATGCGTGATGACGAATGGACAGTTGCGGATTGATTTTCTCCTATCTGTCAATTTGGCAGACGGATGGCGGATTTGAGATTCCATTGGCCGTAACCGAACCGCCAAACCGCGAGCACCCCTAATAATTTATAAGACTTTTGTGTTTTCAATTTGTTTAAATATTTAGTTTGTGTTTTCAATTAATAAAATAGTTTAAATATTCTGTTGAAAAAAAATTTTCAACTTGAATATATTTTTTAAATTGAAAAGAATAAACATATTATTTATTTATATTTTTTGGTTTTTAAATCTAACTATATATAGATGTAACAATACAAAGACATACAATATCTACTACTGCTTTGTTCATTATTTTGATGGTTTGAATTGTTTTTATATTTTAAGAATCACAGATTGTAATACTTTATGTGGATGAATTATGCTGTGATTGTAATATATAGATGAGACATGCAGTAATTGTGATATTCTAAGGTTTCAAACTTTCTTTCATTTGATAAGACATACAGTAATTGTAATACTTTTTTAAGTCATTGACTGTAATACTTTTTTTTTTTTTTTGAAAAAGTACACAAGTTGAATTATATTAAAAATTTATAAAATTTTAAACCGCCAAACCGATTCGCATCCATCCGCCAATCCGCTCAATCCACATCTGCCGAATTGGTGGACGGATGCAAATTGATTTTCTCCAATCCGCCAATCTGACGAACAGATGACGGATTGGAGGTTTTGTGACCGCGATTGACCCGCGCCCACCCCATTACGAATTTCAGAACAAACTAAAAAAGTGAGATTTTTTTCCCAAATCTTTTATCTTCAATAACTTTTTTTTCAAATCTTTTTTCTTTTAATTTCTTTTATTTTTCTGGTCTATCTAACCAAGTAGAACCTAAAAGTATAAATATTTTTAAAATATTACAAAAAAAAATATATCATTAAAGACGTTAAAAAAAAAAAAAAAAAAAAAGCCAATTCTTGGAGAAATAGGTTAGGTACACATGTTATCATGTTAATGTGATGTGCCCAACCAATAAATTTTAAAACATGCGATAATTTTTTTTAAGGATAAATTATACTTTGCACATCTACACTTTGCACCGAATCCCACTTTGGGCCCTATACATAAAATCATGATAGTCAACACCCTGCATTTATGGTCAAATCCCCCTTTGGTCCCTAAACATGAAATTGTGACAGCCAACCCCCTGCACTTTTAGTCAAATCTCATTTTGGTCTCTATACAAGTATCAATGTCCTCCTTTTATTACTTCATTGTTTAAATCTTGAACCGTATCCTATTATGTTATAAGAATACGACTACGAAATAAGCGTACGCGATGAAAATCATCCTTATTTCCCACCAACACATATTTTGTCCAACGTGATAAACACGTGAGAGTTATATAACACAATATACGTATGTTCATATGTTGAAAATTGGGATGAGGAGCCAAGAATAGGGCTTTTGAAATCAAAAAAGGCAACAGAGAAATCAAAGAGGTACCCTTGTACTTTTATGTCTGTAAAAAAGAGGAATAGAAGTGTGTTACTTTGGAAAACAAAATTATGTGATTCCAATTGATGCAAAACCCTAGTTTTGCACCCAAGTTTATCTTCTTAATCATTCATAATATGCACTTTGTTTTAGTATAATACAGTCATATAATTTGATATAAATTTTGAGACAGAGTGTATACTGGTGGAAAATTGAGATCATTTTTCTCTTTATCCTCCTTTCGTAATCACATTCTTGTTGTATGACTGCATTCTATTAAAGATTTAAATAATGGAGTAACAGAAGGAGTACATTGACACTTGTATAGGAGCTAAAATGAGATTTGACCAAAAATGCAAGGGGTAGATTGTCACAATTTTATGTGCAGAGACCAAAGTGAGATTTAACAGTGTATGCAGAGGGTTGACTATCATGATTTTATATGTAAGGGTCAAAGTGAGATTTGATACAAAATATTGGGGTGCAGAGTATAATTTATCCTTTTTCTAATTAATAACACATTGGCAAAGTTCCTAAAATTACTTCATGTATCGTGATTTTTTTACTCTATGTATTATTCCCATTGATTGGGCATGAAATTTTAGACCCATGGAATAACTTCTCTGATTCTAGACACATTCATCCATACCAAAGAGTTGTGTTCAATTATGTTACTAGAATATGTGGACTTGGAATTTTTCGTAATAAATTACAAGTCCTGGGATGCTAACTAAAAGTCATTCTTAATCATCTTTGAAATTTCGTATGAAACAATCTCATGCTTAGCTAGACTTTTGGTTTGACAGCAACATGCTAATAAATCAAAGAGTTGAAAGAGTATGCAGCTATAGGGGATGCAGGAGACTCGTTATAAATTGAAATCACATTTTTCATATATAGTAACTACTAATAAGCATATACTCTTGCCAATGTTCCCGTGGTAAGTGGCGTGAGTGCAGTAAGAAAATGTCAGAAGTTTGAGCTAATGGATTTGCGGCCGTCTTTTTAAGTGATACATTTTTGTATATTAAGGTTATATTTGATTCACAAGACTAATGGTGAAAGTATTAATAATCTCATTAAATTAGTATGGTATTTACTATTCAATTGAATTAGTAGGATAAATTATCCTTTTATCCGTTGTTTGATTTGCAATGGATAAGAAAACATATGAATATAGGATTACAACAATATTTATCTTGTTTTCCAATCTTACCTTCCACCAATATTTTTTCACAATCTTTACTTTATCAAAACTTCGTCGTAAGCGTGATTTTGAAAAAAATTGTAAATAAATAAATAAAAGCAAAATAAAAATACAAAATATAGAGGCTATGTTTGGTTTTTTTTTATTTTTTATTTTTTTAAATATAAACTAATTTGATGAAATAAATATCAAAATATATTTTTAAAATTTTCAAAATTATTTTTACCCTTCTAAAATATAAAATTATATAAAAATAATAAGTGTTTAATTTTTAGTCAAGGGTAAAAGAGTCTTTTTATTTTATTTCTCAGCTAGGAATATATAATCTCACCCCTATCCCATTACTAACAATTCTATAAATTTGTTAGATTAATTATTCATTAGATTAAAAATCCTAAAACAAAATTTTAAAATAAACACAGAATTATTGAGCCCACGGATTAATAATCACAATCTCATACTCTAATCCTGTCAATTAAACATGCCCTAACTTTACTAACAAACTACCAACTCTAACCTTCTAAAATGTTGACCAATTAAAAAAAAACATGCATATATTCTTCCTAGTGTTTCCATAAGACTTTCGCTAGGAATTAGATGAATGTAGGACCATATAAATGTGAAATTAATTTGTAATCCAAAGTCAGTATCAAACATACAAAACAGTTTAGGCTATATTTAAATCATAAATTCAGCAAGAATACAAAAAAGGGAAAAAAATATATGTGAATTGTGAATTAAATATAATTATATTTTATCTATTTTTTTCTTTTTCCTTTTCCTTCTCAAATTCTTGCCAAAATTTTTAATACAAACACAATTTAAAATAAATAACTAAATAAATAAAATTCCCGACTAGATTGATGACCTCTTCCTAATGCATGCAAAAATAAGTGATCCCAACAATACATAGTGTCTGTTTGGTGTAGCTTAAAAGCTACTTATTTCAACTTTCAGCTTAATTTAAGCTATTTTGATGTGTTTGGTTTAACTTATAGCTTATAGCTTTTTGGAAGTCAGAAATCAGCTTATTCTTTGAGTAGGACAGGAGATGTTTAATTTATAAGTCAGAAATCAGCTTATGTTCGTAATTATAAGTTATAAACTGTTTAGGCATAAGCTATAAGTACTTTCCCACAACTCTACTAAACAGGGCCATAGGCCTATTTGATAGTACTTATAAATTTGTTTTTATCATTAAAATTTTTTACATTATTAGCTTAAAAGAATTAAAATAATTTATAAATGGTTTGATGCGACTTTTCATGATTTGAAAATTAAAAAATAAAAATAAAAAATTGATATGTTTAGTTAAATAAATTGTTACATAACTTTTTTGTTGCATAAATATCCTAGATGCCATCAGAAGTTATAATTAATTAAGGCAAAAGACACAAAGTAAAATATAGATGGTATGAAAATACAAATATAAATAAAGTGAAATATATATTTTAATGTAAAAAATGACAATATCATTTTCTCTTTTCTATGACTGACGAATTATAAATAAAAAAAAGACCAAGTGCTATGTGAATTAAAAATTTTAGGACATTCAATTTAATTATATCAAATTTGTAAAATATATTGTATTTTATCTAAAAAACAGAGTAGTCAATATAATTTACGAAAATAAACAAATAAATATATTGTACATTGGCAGGAGAGGTGAGGTTACTCAAAGTAAAAAATAAGACCAAGTGCTTTGTGAATTAAAAATTTTAAGACATCTAATTTAATTATATCAAATTTGTAAAATTTATTATATTTATAATGCCTCGATATTTATATCACATTGTATAAGGATTCTGGTTTAAACCCGACCCATTTCTTATTTTGGATCCGGTATTCATTGTCTTAAATAGTTGTTCATGCCCTTATACATCTTATTCTTAATTGAGTTTGGTTATTTGGATGTCGTTGTTGTATTTGGAACAGGTTGGAAGTTCGTTTTTCAAAGAAGTCTTTGTCCAGATTTTAGTCAGTTCACTCGAGCGATCTTTGGGAACTCTCAGTGGCTTTGCAAGCCTGCAAAACTATTAGGAGAGTGGTGTTTTTAGCTCGAGCGATCTTTTTTGCGCTCGAGCGGTCTTGGCTCAAGCAGTCTTTTTTGCGCTCAAGCTATTATCCTTTGTTTACAAAACTTCTAAGAGGGTGTCATTGTGCGCTCGAGCGATCTCACTTATTATGTCTGGTCGCTCGAGCGATCTGTGCGTATATCAGTCCAAAAAGCTCACTTTTTGAGTCATTTTCTCATCTCACTCTCTCTCTACATTCCAAAAACCTAGATTCTCTCTCTCTCTCTCTCTCTCTCTCTCTCTCTCTCTCTCTCTCATCTTCTACCTTTAAATACACTATTATCCATTGATCTCTACACCCTAGTCCATTTGATAAAAAGATAAAGCTCACCTAAAGTTTCATTCTAATTGGAGCAAAGTTGATTTTCGACTTCGTCGAGATTTCTTCACTCTCTCTCTCTCTTGCCTTCTAACTTTGAGGTAGGGATTTCTTTACACTTTTGTATGGTTTTTAACTTGGTTATTTACTTTTCTAAACAATGTTGTGATTTAGGAATTTTTGAACAAAATCTAGGGTTTTGCTTTGAAAATCAAAAAAGGAATTTTCAAATGGGTTCTTAAATATGATTATGGATTTGTAAATATGGTTGAGTTGTGAAAACATGGTGGATTTTATCCTTGGAATTGATTTATAAAGAAATGAGAATTTTTCCCAAAAATGTAAATATTTGATTTTATCATGAGGAAATGAAAATGATGTTGAGTTTTATGAAATTAGAATGATGATGATGATGATGGTGGAGTTGGATATTCATTATCACCCCTATCTTCAAATTTTGGAAAGTTTACCTTTGTTGGAAATTATCTATCTGTTTTGGGCTATCGGTAGAGGATAGTTATGATTGTTGTAGAAATTGTATAAGAATTAGGAGAATTGAAATTGATTTCTCATCCATTTGCATTGAGTATTGTTCCATATTTCACACATTAAAAACATATATTGTTTTAAGAAAAATAAGTGAATACCTTGGTGTTTCTGGGAAGAGAGTGTAGTTGTGATATTATGTTGGCCTATGTGTTTTTGGTGAAAATCTAAAAATCCGCACGGTTAGGTGTCGAGCCTTCCGGTTAATACCGATAAAAATGGCAATTGGTAGTGCTTGTATAGCTTACTAGTAGACACATACCTAGAGATTTCCAGTGCTTGTATCCACTGCCCTGTTTTCTATTACAAAGGAAATTTTTTTTATAAATTGTGATATAAACTTGGCATTGCATGGCTTTGGAAAGAAATATAAAATGTTTCGGCATGAGCATTGCATATGCATTCACCTTATAGCTTTGTCAAGATTCATATACTGTGTTAGAGTATCTCTACTGGGTTTTGACTCACCCTATGTAAAAAACCATTTTTAGGTGCTGATGATATGCCTCCGCCAAGGTCATAGATTGGGAGGACTTAGAGACAAGAGTTTCTTTTGTTATTGTTGTAATTATTTTTATACAAGCCTAGGGCTAATACTATATTGAGTTAAAACTCACTTTTGTTATAGCCAAGCATCGTCTTAGAACATTGTAGCCATTAAGATATTTATTTATCTATTTAATTTTTATTTCACATCTTTAACTTGTGGCACATGCTATAGATTTAGGATTAGGGCTTATGAATGTATAATGGTATGTGCTATCTTTTGTATAACGGAATCATATGAATAGAATGATACTATATTCAGAATTGCATTGTCATTTAATAATTGTCATGGGATGAATTATGGTTACTATTTCAGGGCGTTACACATCATTTGTTACTAATCCATTATTAATTCTCCAATTTCTGGGCACTCATATGAACAATAAATAAAAGTTAATAATTTTATAAATTGGAATTTGTCACACTCTCAAAAATTCCTCTTCAAGTTCTTTATAATTTACAATACATAGAAATATAAATACGAAAAGAAAGAAAAAATAAATACACCAAAATTGCCATAAGGGCTTACACCTTTCAAGACTAAAGGTCTTGATTTCAACAAATAAAATCATAACTCTACAAATAAGTTCAATAACTATAGGCAAACAACATCAAAAAAGCTTTAGCGCTCCATGCTGAATTCCATTCACCTTTCAACAATATCATGGGTCACCTCCATCACCTAGAGTTTTAGGATATCCAACCCATAAAAAGGGAATGAACTTTTATGCCCACTAGGAAGTAAACTTAACAACATGTATGAACGTGTAACATAAGTATGCTTATGCAATGCCATGCCTTGCTTACAACTTGACTTTGTTTGAAAACTAAATTGTAAAATGCATAGTTTGTAACCCATGTTTGACCCAACTCATTAACCATTGTCATATCCAAAAACTTTCATTTTGCAATAAATTTCATGTAAGATATCTCAAATACTTCCCACATTTATTGGCCACCAAGCACAGTAAAGTAAGTGGGCACCTCTTACTTTTTGAAAACCTCCACATTTATCGACCACTAAGCATGGAGAGACAATTGGACCCCCGTTTTATTCTAAAAACATCTCTATATTTTTTGGCCACCAAGCACGGAAGGACAATTGGACACCCATCACTCATTTCAACATTTCCCCCACATTTATCGGCGCTTAGCACAGAAGGGCAATTGGGCACCTTTACCAAAATACCAATGACATCTCCATATTTTCCAACCACCAAGCATGGAAGGGCAATTAGGCACCTCAACACACATAATGTATTTCCAAAACCATACACAGGCCTTTAAATAATTCAATACTTAATCCAACACCATGGGACCACAATGCATTGCATGAGTTTCCAAACATTCTTCTTCATCCAAAATTCCTTTTAATTACACAAGAATTCAACAAATAAAAACTAATGAACTATTCTCATTTTCAAGACTCCAAGTCCTACTCTTAACTAACTATCACCCCATGCATAACATTACATTACATTCTTCCAACATTCCAAGTATTCACACAATTCAACTTCTTTAAATCACCAATAATATCATCATAGATAATAAATTTATTCAACACACTTATCAACATGTAAGGTACCAATTAGCTCAAACTCTCTTTTAATTTAAAAATTCCAAATTTAGGGTTTTCAAGAAAATTGGGGAGTTTTTCTCATTTCTTTGTTAAATCGTCAAGTATTATCCATCAATGTACCAAAACATTCCAAATATTTGAAATGTTTGAGTGAAAACCCCAATGTTTGAATATAAACATCTTTTAATAAAAAATTTCAAACTCAAATCAACCCATACTTCATATAATACAACATAATTGAATGAAATCATAAATGATTTGAGTTAAGAGAACTCCCCATCAGACAAAGTTCATGGGGACCTCACATTTCGGACTGACTCGAATTTGTGTCATGGTTCTTAATCTTGAACCAAAGAATCCAAATTCGAAAAATCGTTTTGAGAAAACAGATTTTTTTGAAAGAAGTGCCAAACATGGACTGCTTTGCCAGATACAGAGTCGCCACCTAAATATTTTATTTTAGGAAATTTAGGAAACCCTGACTCGTTGCCTAAGGCTACGTGTCCGTCATCGCCAAAGCTGCTTCGGCTCGGGAACTTGGGTACGATTGGGGAAGGTCACTTCGTGAGCACCCCCGCTCGCCCGATCAAAGATCGGCCTCTACTAACCATGATATCTAGTTTTGAAAACTTTGTGTGCTCTTATTCCGGTTATTAGCCTAGATTTACTATGTGATGCGCACAGCATACAAGTATAGACCGGGTCGCCTGAATTGGAACAAAACATTTCATGTTTTTTTTGAAAGATGGTTTGCTACCCGCAGGTAGGCTTAAAATGCAGATTTTGCCACCCTTAGGTGAGCTTAGAAAACATAATTTTGCCACTATCTAGTGGGCTTAAAACACACATTTGATGAATCGTTCCAACCCAAACAACCCAACCTTCACCCACAGGCATTCAGGCAGTTATATCACGTAAGCATTTAGCCTCATGGTAAGCATGCTATTCATGGCAGTCATTCACACGCATGCAAGGATGCTAAAGCATAAAAGCTTACCGAGTACTCCAAGCCAAAAAAGAAGCTAATTAGAAATCCATGCATGATCCTAAGTATACAAAAATGCCTAATGTAACACATGTAAAAATGCAACTATAGCAGGCTCGGCTATTCTAAACATGGTATATGAGATGCAACAGCTATCAAGTATTCAACTCGGAATTGAAATACAAATGCAGCTAGTATGATGCGCCGAGCCCGGTGCGTGCAAAACAGATGAATGAATGCAAACATGCTATCATACTGTATGATAATTGAAACATGCTCTAATCTAACTATCATAAGCAGGTAAATAAAAAGGAAGAAAGACGTGGGGTCGGAAGACATACATCACACTCACCCACACTTATTACAATTATGCCCTCGCACAGAGGGTCCGAAAGAATAATATACAGTCCCGAATAGTACAGTCCAAAATATGTACAAACCCCTAATTAATTTACAAATTAACTAAGAAAAATAATAAACTGGCATGCAAGCCAGGGATTGTCTTGACTCTTCTCCAGATGATGAATGATGCATGTTCGGGTTGCCTTGTGCAGAAATCCACTGCAATGCCCCAATTAGCCTCTGTTTGCAATTGTTTTTGGAATGCATGCCAAGCTCCGAAAAGCTGCTGATTCTTGATTTGCTGCAACAGGGAGAAGGAAAGGGGCATGGCAATGTATTTTCACAAATGTATGCATGCCTCGATCCTCGTGCCACCAATCACGCATCTCGATGCATGATGGCCGAGGAATTGAGTTGCACAACTCAATATGGAATGAATGCAAAATGAAAACACAACTAAGACCTAACTCCATCATGGACAATCCGGAGTGTCGATGACTGGGAAATTGAGACACGTTCCGTCACTCGGAGTACGAACCGTACCTTGTTTCCCGTGCTCGGACTAACTCCTATCCCGAACACAATGCAATATGCATGACATGCATGAAATGCAACTAAGATATAACCTAACATGCACAATGCTATGAAATGGCATACACGATGCACGAGGTAACATGGCATACGCAATGCGCTAACATACAACCTAGCATACACAATGCTATGGAATGAAATAGCATACACAATGCATAATGGACTTACGCCAACATGAGTGGACCTCAGCCACACTCACATAAGAGGCCATTAGATGAAAATGAGACACTCGAGATGCATGCACACGTGCACGCAAACCGAGAACCGACCCTAAGGCACGAAATGCCATTCTAACAGGGCATGGCAAAGCATGGAATATGGCATATTAGCATGCAAATTTCAGAGGCGATAAGTGATGCAAAACAGCCCCGAAAGATGGCAAAATGACACACGATGCATGAAATGAATCCCGAAACACGAAATTAGGCATACGGAATGACCTATGACTATGCAATGCATGCATTATTCGAACATGGAGTGTGAATAAAGAGTCAAGACAGCCCAAAAATAAGCATATTTACAGTTCTAAGTAAGGCCAAACAATGAGCACAAATGAGGCTAAACTAGCATGCAAAAATGGCCCCGAAAGCAAGATAATTAAGCAAGTGACAGCTGCTGACCCTAAACAGAGAAGGGCCCTTCTACAATGTCAAAGAGGGGCCCAAAATATGGTACTTTACAGTTTACCACAAGCCACAAAAACAGACCCAAGTATGGAAAAACTCTCATGCAAAAAGTGGGCCTAAAGGAGGACAAAGAAGTAAGTGATGCATGCTGGCCCCAAAAAGATGAAGGTTATTCAACAAAGTTGAAGAGGGACCTAAAATATGATCTTTTACAGTTTACAATCAAACCCAAAACAGTGCACAAGTATGCTCAAAATACTATGCAAGATAAGGCCAAAAAGAGAGCTATAACACAAAGTATAAAAAGGATGCTTCAAAAAGTAAAAGACCCTTAATGAAATATGAAGAGGGGGTCAAAATAAGGTCATTTACAGTTCGGACCAAAGCCAAAAAAAATAAGCACAAAGGGCTAACAAATCATGCAAAAATAAGGCCAAAAGAGGGATATAAAGGCAAGTGGAAAATGGAAGCCTCAAAAAGTGATGATCCCTTCAATAATGTTGAAGAAGGGCTCAAAATAAGCCACTTTACAGTTTATGACAGAGCTCAAAACAGTTTATACATAGGCCAAAAATAATATGCAAGAAAGAGGCATACAAGAGAGATTTAACACAAAGTGTAAAAATGAGGCCTCAAACAGGGAGAAGACCTTAATCAAACATGAAAAATAGCTCAAAATAAGCCTATCTCTAGTTAGGGTTGGAGCCCAAAAATGTAAGTAAGTATGGCTTATAAATAAATCAAGAAAAGGCTAGAAAAGGGAAAAAGGAAGCTCACCCTTGAAGACTATGCCTTTGACAACTTTTGAACCAAAGAAAGGTGCTCTTTGCCTTTGAAAAACCAGCTCCAAGTGTTGGAAAGGAGGATGGAGAGGTGATGCTATGTGGTGGTATAGAAAAGGGTCCAAGAACTAAGGGTTTTGGTGCTTGGAATATAGAAAGAGAGAGAGAGAGAGCCGGCCTTCCCCATGGCCGGCCGGCCAAGGGTTAAAAAGTTCAATGACGATTAGTGGCCGGCCATGCCATATTAGTGGCCTCCCATGTATGCACAACACAACTATGTGGTCAAAAACTAGAGAAAGTGAACCAATAGAGAGAAAAGGCCATTTTTAGGAGGGGTTCAAAAGAGTTAAACACAATTACTAGCTGAACAAATGATATTGGTGGCCTCCCAGGTATGTACAACACAAATATGTGGTTTAGAGCTGGAAAAAGTGGCCTTAGGGTGGTCAACATTGGCTTTCAAGTGAGAAAAACGGGCGACGGAGGGCGATGAGGAAATATAACTGGTTGCCGGAACAATTACTAGCCTCCCACCCTTCTACGACCTTCCTAGTGATGAAAATAAGGTCTCTGCCAAAAATGAACTCAAACCGATGCAAAATGAAGGTTCGGGGGCCGAAACGCGCAGCCTGGGGCCCCGAAAACTGACTGTTAGGCACCGGAAGTGGTGTTCGACCACGAAATTAGTCTCTCGGACCACAGTGTCCCTCAAAAGGGAGTAAATAATATGTATGCCAAAAACCGGAGCAAACGGAGGTGGTTAGGTGGTCCCGAACCGAGGCACTCGGCCTGACAGCTCCGAAAATCGGGAACCGGGCTCCGAAATGGGAAAAATGGCCTACGACCACGAAACGTAGCCTACGGCCACTGAGAGATGATCTACGAGACCTCTCCCTCCCTTCGGGAAGAGAAAACAGAGAAAACAGGGCCTAGCTTGCAAACCGAGGCAAAGCACAAAAGAGTCCGGAAGTCCGGAGGCAAGGCTCGCAGCCAAGACTCCGCAACCTCAGAACGAGCACAATATGCAACATCACCAAGCGCTCAATCGGTGACATCTGAGTCTTAATGTCGGTCAAAAATGGGGTGTCTACACCTACCTAAAGAAGGTGAGCAACAACAAAGAACCAAACACGAACTCCGACGAAATCGTAATCCCACCGGTCAATAACACGATCTACCCTTCTCCTTCACTCTTCTTGTGAGATCTATGGTTAATACTAAGTATAAAGAGATGAAATCAAGGGTTTGAGGGCTAAGGTTTTCGGTCATGGAGGAGTAAGAGAGAGAAAAGTGAGAGAAAATGAGAAAAAAATGGGTTTTATACGGGCTGATCCTGAACAGAGTGCTCAAGCGATGAAACCTTCGCTCGAGCACAAAATGCAAACTCCTAGACGTTCAGACTAAACAAATGCAGACTACTCAAGCCACTAATATTGCGCTCGAGCGAACTTCAACATCTCCCAAAATCTCAGTCTTGCAAAAGTACTGGATGATGACCTGCAAAACTGCTCAAGTGAACAATCCGTCGCTCGAGCGAAGAGAAGAAAAAAAAAATCTAAAGTGTTATAGTATTTTTTCTAAAAATTAGGGCGGTCAATCTAATTTAACAAAATAAATAAATAAATATCTTGTACCTTGGTAGGAGAGATGAGGCTACTCAAGGTAAAAAAATCTAAAAACTCTCGAGATATTGATTCATAATTATATTTTAATTTTAAACAGCGAATATCAATCCCAATCAAACAATCAATAATAAATCGGCACAACGATTTAACATTAAAAAAAAAATCACAATTGCAGCACCTCCAATTATAATAAAAAATCACGGGTTTACTATGTAGTTCGTTGATCAATTGATCACCTTCTATACATTAAGGAAATTTATATAAAAACATCATCCAATATAGAATATTTTATATTTTACTCCTTTCTAAGAATCTGGATGAATTCGACCCTAAAACGAGCAAACAGTGCACTTTATACTAAATAGAATCGCGAAGACCACTCGAGCACCGTGAATAAAGATGGTGCAAAACATATAGGCCAACCGCTTGAGCACAACATCCACCGCTCAAGCAATGAAACATATTTTCCAAAAATTCAATTTGCCATTCTGGATGATCCACTTCCCGGTACATAGTTAGCAAAGTGGCAAATAAAGAGTGCTCAAGATACAGAATATCAACACAAACTCCTCTACACAGACACAATTCAAGTTGGATTCGCATCTAAACACTCGTAGTCTCACTGAAACAAAAGAATAAATAAAATTACAATTAAAAAGAGTTTTTTATCAAACGGAATTGTCAATTATAAAAACCTAACACAAAGTTTAATTTAATTTAATTTTTTTTTTTTCAAAGATATGATAAATGCATGCATACCCCATAATTGTTGTGGGAGTCGATTTCCTCATGATTTGAGGGTTTTTTTTTTTTTTTCTTCTTCTTATTTTAGAAGTCTCAATCTTCTGTTTTCACCTCCCTAAGACAACAACGTTGATAGAATAAGACAACCGCGTTGATAGAATCTGAAACCAATATACAATTTTGACTTCGTTTGGGAAGTGGGTTGGCTTTTTGGCTTTTTGACTTTTTTGATTATTTTAGCATGGGCTAAAAAATTTGGTTTGGGAATGCCTTTTTGACTTTTTTTGTGAGAGAAGAGTGTAATGATTATGGGTTGGATGTGATATTTTGTTTGTTGTGGCTAAAATAGCCTATTTTGTCTTTTGTGGCTAAAATAACCAAAATAGATCCCCTCCAATGGAGATACGGGGTCTTTTGGTAGCCGACATGTTAGGCGTTTCGAGGGAGAGGGCCTAGCCTTTTTGTCCCTCTTTTATTTTCCGAAGTACCTAAAAAAAAAAGAATCTTTAAAAATTGATTTTGAATTTACATGTTAATATAATAATATAAACACTATTGAATCTATCTATATATTATATATATATATAAAGAGTTTCTAACCCCAAGTTTATGGGAGTTCCAATATCTCAATCTTAATTTTTTAATTTTTTGATTTAAAAAAAAAAAAAATCATCAACACTTATTAGCTTTTTCCAAACATTTTTAACTTCTCTCATACCTATTGCAGTCTTTTTCACTTCTACCACATAAATCCTCACTTTCAACTTCTTCCATACCTATTGCAGCCTTTTTCACTCCTGCCAACAACATATCTATCTATCTATCTATAACACATAATTCTTCACTTATTTTTTATATCAGAAGGACAAACCAAGTCAGGACAAACCAAGATAAAAAGAAAGTTTCAAAGCTTGTAAGTAGTCTTTTCATTTATTTGTCAATGGTTTTTATTATTATTATTATTATTATTATTTTACTATGAGAAAAATGTGATTGTAGTTAGACAAATATAAACAGTCACAAAGATAGCATAACAGCTGTAAAACAACCTAATTTAAACCCAAATATTCAACCATTCTTTTCAAGTATTCAACATATCTACACCAAAAAAATAATAATAATAAAACTTGTGATTTGTATTTGTCTAGCTAAAAAAATTATAATTTGATTTTTTAATGTGTTGTAGTTAGATAAACATGAACAGTCACAAAGAGAAAATTGTGATTGTAGTTAGTTTAATAGTTCTTTTTTTTAATGTGACTATAGTTAGTTCAATATTTCTTTTTTTTAATGTGATTGTATTGCAGTTAGTTCAATATTTTTTTTCATTTATTTTTTTTATTATGAGAAAACTGTGATTGTAGTTAGATAAATATAAACACTCACAAAGATAGCATAACAACTGTAAAACAATCAAACTGAAACCCAAATACTCAACCATTCTTTCCAAGTGCTCGGCATATCTACCCCCAAAAGACAAATTGTGATTTGTATTTTGTCTAGCCAAAAAAAAAAAAAAATTATAATTTGATTTTTTTTTACTCACAGTGTTTTTTTTAAAAAAAATAAATTGTTGTGTTTTTTACCTATCAATTAACTTGATTTGTAATTTAATTTTTAACTTATTGTGTTTTTTTTTTTTTGGGGGGGGGGGAGGGGGAATGGATTGTATTCATTAGATTCACATAAAGTATCCATGATTGATGATAATTAGATTGTATTTTGAAAAGAAAAAAAATGGAATTGATTTTTTTAACTCACTGTGATTTTGAAAAAAAATTATTGTGTTTTTTAATTATCAATTGACTTAATTTGTGATTTGATTTTTAACTCACTGTGTTTTTTTTTTTTTTTAAATTAAATTGTATTCATTAGGTTCGCATGAAGTAATCATTATTGATGATGATTAGATTGTATTTTGAAAAAAAAAATGTAATTGATCTTTTTAACTTACTATGTTTTTTAAAAAATAAATTATTGTGTTTTTTAATTATCAATTAGCTTAATTTGTGATTGGATTTTTAAGGGGGATTTGGTCATAGCCCCTTCACTATCTAATTTGTCTTTCAAAAGGACAAGAATTATATAAGTACTTTCAAAACCCCATGATATTTTAAAATTTGTTTCTTTTACCATATTACCCTCATACAATTTTACTCTGTATGAAAGTAAAATTTTACTCTGTATGAAAGTAAAATTTTACACTCTGAAATTGAAAGTAAAATTTTACTCTGTATGAAAGTAAAATTTTACTCTAAATAAGAGTAAAATGTTACACTCTGAAACTAAAGTAAAATTTTACTCTGTATAAAAGTAAAATTTTGCTCTGTATAAAAGTAAAATTTTACTCTGTATAAAAGTAAAATTTTACTCTGAAAAACAAGTAAACTGTGAGACTCTGAAACTAAAAGTAAAATTTTACTCTGTGTGAAAGTAAAATTTTACTCTGGTTCTGTCAAATGAAAAAAACAGAGCAATAGAACCAGAGTAAAATTTTACTCTGGTTCTATCAAATGAAATTTGATGTTTACTCTGAAAAATCAATGGAACTTTTAGCTTTGAGCTTTGAATCAGGCCTATAATCCTTGAATCAATCGATGTTTACTCTGAAAAATATTGAATCAGGCCTATAATCCTTGAATCACGCCTATAATCTGAAAATTTCAAACAAATCTCAATTTTTCATACCCTGGCTCTTCAGATTTTTCAAATTTTACAGATTTTTCAAATTTTTGAAACTTTGAGTCTCAAAAATACTCAATTGCTTCATCTTAACTCGTAGATTATGAGTTTGACTTGGATTTACATCATTCCTCTTTCCAATTGAGAAATTCATCTCAGTTTCTTAACCAAACTCGCAGCATAAACCATCACATAGGATATCTAGCATCTTGAAAAGTGGACACAAGAATAATTTGATCCAGAATTTTAATTCAGTCACAGCAGCAACAAAAATTGAACAAGATTCAAACTATCAAAGCAGAACTCAAGCAAAACTGGAGACTCGCAAGTTGAAGTGGTCTCAAGTTAGAGAAGACTTCAATCTAACTTGTTGATAAGATTATGAGTCCAGTCACGACTGCTAGGGCTTTGTGAGATCCCAATCGCGATTCCTAAATTGACTGAAAACACTCGAGGGGGGAATTAGGGTTAGGGTTGAAGAGGCGAAGGAAGGTGGTGCAGGAGGAGGGACGGGGGATAAGGGTTTGGTCTTCTTGAAGAGAGTGGGGAAGAGAGTGGAAAGAATTAATCGAGGGTATAAAAGTCATATAAAATATTTAAATAATAAATTTGTCCTTTATATAAAATTTTATAATTATGAGGGAGTTTAGAAAATATAATTTTTTTCTTAGTCCTTTTAACAATGAAAGGAAGATAAGGGGGGTTTATAACTAAATTTCCCGATTTTTAACCAATTTATTCATGTGTTTATAAATATTCAATGAAACTAATTTTTCATATGAATGACCTTTATTGCGAAAGCTATGACGTAGACGGTTCAAATTATTGATGTGGTCCAAATTGAGACATTTGAGTATGGAGAGATAAATGTATGGAGAAGAGATTATCCGAGTTAGCCACCATGATGTCTAAATTCGAATATCATCAACTTACTATTACATCATACAAATATATATATCATGTTGTTTGGATTAGGTCATTATAAGAGTATCAAATTGTCTAGATTTAGATTATCTCCGTTGCATGGTTAAAATAGAGATATTAATTTGACTGAATAAAGTTACAAAATTTTATTAAAATTTGAAATCAAGAGTGTATAGTTATTACATCAGTTTTAAGGATATTTTGATGCGGGTCTTTCTCAACCATTGATCATCGAATGAATATAAGTCTATTTTATCCATGTAATGAAAAGGATTCAGACCCCTTGTAGTCTTTTTTTGCAAACATAAGCATGATTTTCAGGTCTTCTATGAATAATGACGGTAAATTAAGGGGATCTCAGTCTAATCCTTCAAAGTGTGGAAAATTTTCTAACTGTTGAAACTGTCTACAACGTTGTACAAAAATCACCATTTTTGACATCTAATGCCAAATTCTGACGAGCGTTTGTTAATTTAGAAAAGACTCCTTTGACTTTCGAGTCATTTAAGAATTCAACCAATTAATGTTTTATTTAATACTCCAAATTTTTCACTGATTTAATGATAATACCGTTGAATTTAGGTACCACTTCTTTGAGATGTCATTACGTCATACAAAATCCAGTTACATAGGAATAAATACTGGAACTAACTTGCTCCTACATGCACATGTTTGGAATTTAGAACTAATTATTTGGATTTAGTTAGACCAAAAGTCAACTCTAAATCTTAATCACTTACTTCTAATGCTTTTATTTTTTATTTTTTATTTTTTTTGGGCTTACTAGCAGACAAAGATTGCGTACACCATATATATATATATAAACACACGCAAATGAAGTGGGTGTGGAGAGTTAGGGGCGGCGGTCACAATATTGCGTTGTTAGAGTCAGTATATAATGTGTAACTCTCATTATGATTAAAATTTAGGGGTACTTACCAATTAGTCCTATTCACTAGACTTATTTATCTACAGGTCCTAACTAATAAATTTAATACTATAAAAATAAGAGACTGATAAATTTATCACTAAAAAATTATTCATAAAAAAAGAGACTGATAAATTTATCACTATAAAATTATTCATAAAAAAAAAAGACTGATAAAATTTGTCTTTATCACTTAATAAATTATATCAAATAGGACTTAATGGGTAATAAGTCTCAAAGTAGGACCTATTGGGTAAAAAGTCTCCCAAGTAGGACCTATTGGTAATTTACCCTAAAATTTATTACTTTATGTGATTAAATTTAATTGAATTATAATAAATATTATGGTTACCGATATTTTGTTGTAATTTTATGGTTATACGACAAAACTAACCACAATAAGTAGTAGGGTAAATCACAAATACACTATCTGAGATTTGTTTAAAATATAGATTAGTTTCTGTAGTTTGAAAAATTATAAATACCTCCTTATTAGAATTTTTTATTTAACAGAATTAACTGAAAAAATAAAATTCATAATTTCTCTCTTATACAATAATAAAATTACCTAAATTATTAATTGAAACATATTTTTAATATCATTAAAAACTATTAATTGACTTAATGATTTATTAATAAAAGGGACAATTTGTTATGCAATTAAAAATTTCAAGAGGTGAAATATAATTTTCAAAATTATAAGAAATAATTCGTATTTTAATAAAATTTTAGATGATATATTTGTAATTTACCCTAAGTAATAACTTGATATCATCAAGAAAAAAACAAAAAGATAGTAACTTGATAACATTGAATAGTAAATTTTGAATGTGTACAGAATATAATTTCTTATTAGTTGTCATGTTGGCTTTTATGCATGTTCAGTATTAATCAATAAAGTTTATAGGGCATGCTGAAAAAAGTGGATGATCGATGGACAAACGTTTGTTGTAACATAAAAGATGAAATTCTGCAATGGATGGATTCATTAGTGTGGGTCAGAATATATATATAGATATTTAAAAAAACATGTATCATATGTAAGTTATGATATTTGTCATAATTAAATTTTTTTAATTATAATTTTAAAAAAAATAATGTGTCATAACCAAACACCAGATAAATTATAACCAAAAACTTTCGATCATAACTAAAATAATAATCATAATAACTCATAATTAACATTACAATAAATTATAATTAAATCATTTTTTTTAATGATCGGGTATTTGGGTCAGCTTACACGCACATTGACTAATCTTATAACTCACACAAAACATCTCACATGGATTGGGCAAATCTCAAGCATAGTCTGCGAGTGTGACCTCAAAGAGCGGATTCCTTCTAATAAGAGCTGAACTTGAAATTTAAATGAAACACAACCCTAAGTCCCAATTTACACCCACTAGACAAATCTGTTAGAGTTAAATCATAACTAACACTACAATATATAATAATAAAAAAACCACACATATTATAATTAGAACGTACGACAAAAACTCAAAAATGGATGCAAGAATTTTGGTAACAGCAGACACATCTTACTTATTAGGTAGGTGCCATATTTTATCAACAAAGCAAAATAATTTTAATAATATTATAACGATCACGCTTATATAATTATCATAATTAAAGTGTGGGTAAGGTCATTCGAACACCAAAGTTGTCAAAAAAAAAAAAAAAAAACACGTACAATGGTCAAGCGTCCCAAAACCAAAACACCTGTTCAAACATGTACAAATGGCATCTTGAATTTCTTAATTTTCTTTTCTTACCCAATGTAACATTCACATCTTCAAAAATTTTAGCATCTGCAGCTACTTATAAATTATAGATATTCATTAAGCTCAAGAAACATTAGTAAGAGTTAAACTTAAAATAATTAGGTCTAAACCTATTATCATGAAAATTTATTCAATATTCCTAGAATGCTACTGTGCAAGTTTGAGAGTGTAAACATACAAACCAAACTAAGTTTTAAGTCCCATCAAATGGGATCGACTATATGAATTCTTTTTTTTCACGCGGTTCTATCAAAAACCATTTCGTTAGTCAAATTAAGTAGAGCTATATCTCTATTTACAATGCTAGCTAACGTTAATTTAGGTCTACCCGATCCCCTAACACTTCCATCTACCATTACTGCATTGCATTTCTTCACTACTGTCTCTATTGGTGTCCGTTGAATATGATCAAACCATCTTAATCGATTCTCTCTCAACTTATTTTCTATCGGTACTACTCTTACCTATTTTTGAATATACTCATTCTTAATTATGTTTATCTAGTCTTGCCATACATTCACCTTACCATCCTCATCTCAGTAACACTCATCTTATCTATATGTTGTTCATTGGTTTCCCAACACTATATTCCATACAACAACATTGGTCTAATAGCCGTTCTATAGAACTTTTCTCTTAGTCTAATGGATATTCATTTATCGCACAGTAGCCTAGATGCACTTCTCCATTTAAGCCATCCCGTCTTAATCCTATGGGCTACATCCACATCAATCTCTACCGCTGTTATAATAATTGACCCTAAATAACGAAAATGTTTACTCTTAAACAGTTCTTGATTTTCAATGTTCACTTCTCCTCTACTTTCATTGTTACTGTTACTAAATTTACACTCCATGTATTCTATCTAAGTTTTGCTTATCTTGAATCTTTTAGATTCAAGTGCTTTCTCCAAATCTCCAACTTTGTATTAACTCCTTCTCTAGGCTCATCCACTAATACGACATCATTTGCAAAAAGTATATACCATGGCACATCATCCTAAATATTTCTTGTCAACTCATCCATAACTAAAGCAAAAAGATAAGGACTGAAGGTAGATCATTGGTATAACCCCACCGTAATAGAAAATTAATTTGTCTCTCCAGCAGACAATCTAATAGTGGGCACCACTCATTCATATATGTCCCTAATTACATTTATATAACCTTTTGTCACCCCTTTTCTTCTCTAACACCCACCATATCATATCACGAGACACTCTATCATATGATTTCTCAAGATCGATAAACACCATATAAATGTCTCTTTTCTTTTCCCTATATTTTTCTATTACTCTCTTCAAAAGATAAATCACTTTCATTGTTGATATGTAATCCATAAACCCAAATTGATTCTCTAACACCTCTATTATGTCTCGCAATAGGCATTCTATCACCCTCTCCCACACTTTCATAATATGACACATTAGCTTGATTCCTCTATAGTTGTTGCAATTCTGGACATCTCCTTTATTCTTATAGATTGGCACTAAAATATTCTTCCTACACTCATCTGGCATGTTCCTAATCAACAAAATTTTGCTAAATAATCTAGTCAACCAAGCAGCCTCCTTTTTATCCAAACACTTCCAAACTTTAATAGGGATATCATTGAGTCCTAAAGTCTTATTTGATTTCATCTTCTTAAGTGACATCTCCACTTCAAGTTCCTAATCCTGCAATAGAACCTATAATCTTAGTTTATCGTATTGTTGATTATTTATTTCCCTATTAACGTTCCTTCATGTTCCTCATTTAATAGTTTCTCAAAATAGTTCTTCCACTACAACAAAAATAGTCTTTAGAGACGAAAACTAATGACGAAAAATATTTTTGTCACGAAATAGGTATCTTTTAATGACGAAAATCATATTTCGTCTCCAAATGTACTATTTTTGGAGACAAAAATAAAATTTCGTCACCAATCTAAATCATAATAAAAAAAATAGGTGACGAAATTATATTTCGTCATTATTTATTTATTTTTTTTGTCACCAAATATTTTCCCGCTAATATTTTCGGAGGGCACCAAAATTAATAGATTTTTGGTGACGAAAAAATTGGTCACCAATTATAAAATTATTAATGACGAATATACTTTTGTCACCAATAATTTTTAATATTTTAATATCATTTAGTGACAAAACTATTTTTGTAGCCAATATTTTTTTTTTTTTTGTGAAGAAATAATTTTGTCACTAAAATATAATATAGGGGTGTTTTGGAAAGTTGGTAAAAAGCTGACTTTTGACTTTTTACCAAGTTTTTTGACTTTTTTGAAAGTGATTTGAGAAGTTGGTAAAAAGTTGACTTTTGGCTTAAATATCACATCACTCTGAAATTACTAAAATATCCTTACTTTTTGATTTTTAAATTAATTAATTAAAATATTTTAGAGAGTAATTTGGTAAATTTGGTGCTGCGTTTTTTGGTCTTGCCAAATGGGCTTCTTGGGTAAAAAACATGGCTGGCGTTTTTGATTTTGTTGGCAAAACGTTGGCTTTTTGCCAACTTGCCAAAATGGCACTTATTAGTCACTAAATATTTTAGGGGAGCAATAATTTTAGTTACAATCGGTTCTCCTTCTCAAACACACACACATACAATAATTTCTCGGTTCAAACCTATTTCACACACACACACACTGTATACTCATTCACACACAGGGCCCTCACCGCCGCTGCTACCATTGCATCAACCCACCACCGCTGCTACCATTTCCGACAGCCCTCACCGCCGACAGCCCTTACCGCCGCCGTTGGTTTCTCCTTCCCTTGCTGCCGATCGTTAGCCCCTCCTTTCCTCACCGCCGCTGCTGTGCCGATCGGAGAACACCACCGCTGTTAGTCTCTCTCTCTCTCGATGCTCCCTCTGATGTATTTGTCTGATGTGTATGCTCTGTATTCATATGTTGAATGAATATTTTTCGAGATATAGTTGTGATCTTTTGCACAATGTTGAATGAACCTCTGAATTTGAAATTTATGCTTAATTGCTTTTATGTACAAGCCCTTCCTTTAAATAAATTTATGAAATATTTTCCGATTGTGACATTTGGTAATTTCGTGAATGATCAGCTTATGTAAATCTTCCATAATGCTCAAAATATCTTGATTTATGTCAGAGTGAAGGCAATTGCTTTTTTTCTCTGCCCCTTGGTTTCCTGGTTATTAACTATATTGTTGTTTTTATTTAGTCATATTGGTTGTATAACTGGCTGTCTATTTGGGTACCAGGATCTTTATGCCATTTTCAATGTCAGTATGTTTGGCTGTTGGGTCCTTTCTGGAATTTATCTCAAGTCTAAATATTTTAATCAGATCAAGGATGTTTGGTTTTCCAATTTCCTCGGCTCTAAGGATTTAGCTGTTTGATATGATTCACAAGTAGATCATTTATCACTATGAGTCAATAAATGTTGGATGTGTTGGGATTGAAGCAGTGTGATTGAGTCACTTTGTGCTTTCCTTCCTCACTGTTTTGTTTGCAATAAGGGGAAACTGCCTCTCAAAATGTTGTCACAATATGGAGGCAATAGTAGAGAATGTCTTAAATTGTGATGCCGTGATTTTAACAACTAAATATTTTTATTTTTATTATTTTGAAATTGGATTTTGACACAAATTACCTAGTCCACCACACAACCTTTTCCACTTGTTTTAATGCATTCCTGGAGCCACATGGTCTTACCAAATGCAGTTGGTGGCATTCTATAATGACCCAGAACTGCATGATGTGATTATGAGTAATTAATTATGTGTTAGTATGATTTAACGGAGGACTACCTGTTTCAGTTAGAAAATTATCTGTTAAGACCATGACTTCGGGATTGAAATTGAAGACCGTAATGGGTTCAGGAAATGAAATTGAACATGTCTATGTGATACCGGGAATTTCTAGAACTATTTGCGAAATTAAATTGAGGACTGAATTTCGTCTGAATCGTTAAGCCTTGTTTGGCTCACGTTTTTGGCTCAAATTGATTTTTATGGTGTATATGTTATATATAGATAAGGATAGACTTTGTTGACTCATTTGACTCAAAAACCAAAGAGAGAAATATCTGGGAGAGAGAAGAGAGAAAATCGTGAGAAGAGAGGAGCAAGGGAAAGGAAGAGGAAGAAAGGGAGAACCAAGGGAGAAGAAAGGGAAATCAAGTCTAGTTCCTCCAAATCAAAGATCAAGGTAAGATTTTCATGAAATTGATTGTTGCTCTTTGACCTCTAGAATGTTGAACTCCAGATTATGGCCTTAAAATGATATGATTTATGGTTTATTGGCATTTTTGAGGGTGACCTCCATGGAAGTATGAAATGAAGCTTAAATGTGCATGTTCATGGTTTTTCATCTTAATTCATGGGTTTGATCTTGCTAATGATCCATATGGGTTTTGAATTGAAGTTTTGATGTTGATTTAAGATGAGTTTCAAGTATTTTGGGTTATGAAATTCATGTAATGGAAAGTGATTTTGTAAAGAGGAAAATGGAAGCTTGGAGAAGAACCAGAAATTCAGAGTTTCGCAGTGTCCGCTTGAGCGGAGGTAAGCCCGCTCGAGCGCAGAAATCACCCTCCCAGCAGTTTTGGTCATTTTCTCAGTACGCTCGAGCGGCCAAAGGGGCGCTCGAGCGGTAAGGCCTTTTTCAGGAACTTTTCGGGGTAGTTGTATATGTGATTCTAGTATGTTAATTGCATCATTTAGCATCTCATGAGCATGAAATGAATATGAAATGAAGTAAAGAATGAAATGACATGAATTAAAGTAAAGGAAAGAAAAGCATGAATGGTTTAATGTATGATGATAATGAATGTTAAGAGATGTTTATAATGTTAATTGCAGGGCAAACCACGAAGACCGTGCAATCGGTATTGGAAACCCGCTGTAAGTAACGTTTCTGTAAAGATATGTTATAGTGAATTATGTTTCAAAGTGATACGTTATGATATGATATGTTTGAAAGGTGATTTTAATCTGTGAACGAATGTCCTTATTTGCAAATCTAGTATGGCATCCATAGATAGTTAGGTCGTGGGTGCGACATGAACATGCAGGCTCATGATCTGATCAGTCATGGGTTAGGGCATGAAGATGAAGGCCCATGGCCAGTCACGAGATCTCGTAGACTGTTAGACTGTTAGACTGTTAAAGGATCGACTGTTATGAAAGGTTATGAAAGGTCTGTGGATTATGCCATTAATGACTGTTGACTGTTTATGACTGTAAATATGAAATGTTGGAATTCGTTCACTAACCCTTTACTTTAATGTTACTTGCTGAGCTTTAGCTCATTGTTTGTATTTATGTATTATAGGTGAGCATTCAGGTAGCCAAGCCTAGATTTTGAAGCCTAACCAGGAGTTTTGCATACCTCCGAGCTGGGGCTAGGCCTGGAAGGCCGTGAGAGAGTTTTGGTCTTTTTGTTATTTGTAGCTTGTACTTATGTGATGTTCTGGATCTTGTTATGTAACATAGTGGGTATTTATTATTATTTTTTGGGCATGTATATACACTTGTTCATATAAATGCACAGCTCTTGGACTATAGTTTTTGCATGTGCTTCCGCGAGCCCCATTTTATGTTATGTATAGAAAGGCCTGTGGTAATCTAGGATTACTGGCTAGTCTCGTCACCAAACCTCTCGGGGCGGGTTTGGGGCGTGACACATTCACTCTGTGTAACATGAAAGACTTGTATGCTCTTCTTATCAATTGAAGATCAAATACAAAGAGACAACTGTGGACGTGAAAAAATTTCCACACATCCCAGCATCCAACTCTGTAGTAATTAGAGTCTTCCTTGGTTGCTTCCCAAAAACAATTGGGTGCTGTGAGATGTTGAACAGAATCTGAAACTGAGGCAAATAGAGGAGGAAAGAAATACTTTTATTGATGTGATGATAATAATACTTCACCTAACACAAGCCTTTTATAGGCAAAACCATCAACAGAAACTTACTAAAACATAGGAACAGAAAGATGACATGTGCAGCAACATGCTGCAACAACCTTCCTAAGACTAGGACAATTCCTAACTTATTAAACAAAACTGAACAGAGGCATATCTAAAACAAAACAAACTTGACTTGTTCAACACATCCTCACAAATACATGTCGATGTTGATAACTCTAACACTCTCCTCAACATCGCCTTTCCAAACTCTTTATCATGCCGAGCTAATGACAAAAGCTTTCAAACTTGTCGCCACTCGCAGACCTTTTGTGAATAAGTCTGCGACTTGGTCCTCTGATTTAATTTGCCTCATCTCAATCTCTTCTTCCAGAACCTTTTCCCTGATAAAATGATAGTGCACTTCCACATGTTTTGTTCTTGCATGAAAGACTGGATTCTCCGCCAAACGAACTGCCGACTGGTTGTCACAGTACAATGGAATGGCATAGTCCACTAGTTGATGTAGATCATTCATCAGCCGTATTAGCCAAGTACTCTCTTGAGCTGCCATTGCTGCTGCTTGGTACTCTGCCTCCGTTGTTGACAGAGATACTGTCGGTTGTCTCTTGCTACACCATGAAATTGCTCCTGATCCAAACATAAACACATACACAGTAGTTGATCTACGGGTGTCGTGATCTCCTGCATAATCAGCATCACAGTAGCCAACTAGCTTGCAATCTTCACCTTTCTTGTACAACAAACCACAATCAATTGTATCCTTCACATATCTCAAAATTCGTCGAACTGCATCCAAATGAGGCTTCTTTGGATTTTGCATGTATCGACTCATCACACCAACTGCATAAGAGATATCGGGTCTATTTAAAGTTAAGTAAAGCAAACTACCCACTAATTGCCGATACATTGTTGCATCATTCAAGTCTTTGCCTTCGTGTGCACACATCTTAGCATTCTGTTCCATCGGTGTTGAGATCGGTTTACATTCGAGCATCCCGAATTTTTTCAACAAATCTTTGGCATATTTCTGTTGACAGAGATATATCCCTTCTTGTGTATGATCCACCTCTAGCCCAAGAAAGTGCTTAAGGTGTCCAAGTTCTTTCATCTGGAAACGAACTGACAAGTTCTCCTTCGTTCGACAAATTTCCTCAACATCATCTCCAGTGATGATTAGATCATCTACGTATACAAGTACAATAGCTAACTTTCCTCTATTAGCTTTAACAAACAAGCTGGAATCTGCAAGTGTTACTAAATACTCACTTTGAATTAGAAATTCAGCAATCTTACCATACCATGCCCTGGGTGCTTGTTTCAATCCGTAGAGTGCCTTCCGCAACTTACACACATATTCAGGATGACCTTGACTCTGAAAGCCCATCGGTTGATTCATATAGATCTCTCGATCCAACTCTCCATGTAAGAATGCATTCTTCACATCCATCTGCCACAAGTTCCAATCTTTGTTAGCTGCAAGTGCAAGTAAGACTCGTACAGTTGTAAGCTTTGCAACTGGACTAAACGTTTCATCGTAGTCTAGTCCATATTGTTGAGAGAACCCTCGAGCTACCAAACGAGCCTTGTGCCTTTCAATTGATCCATCTGTGCGACGCTTTATCTTATAAACCCATTTACATGAAATAGGTTCTACATCTCTTGGCTTTGGCATAAGCTCCCAAGTCTGATTTTGTTTTAATGCTGCAATTTCCTCTTCCATAGCTTTATTCCAGTCTGGATTCTGAAATGCTTCTTCAAATGTCTCTGGTTCTTTTGTATTTGCATCTTCTACTATGGCAGCATTGGCATATTTGGGATTTGGCTTCTTAGTTCTTGCTGATCTTCTGAGTGGAATTGATGCTTCAGCTTCACTAGGCTCACCTTCTTCGCTTGGTTGTCCATGCACACCAGTTTGCCAAGGACTTTGAGTTTCAACATCTCCGATATCACCATCAGCTTCATTTTTAGTTTCACCTAAGCTTAATTGGATTTGAGTAGATTGCAACTCATCCTTAAAAACATCTGAATCTGGTAATATCTCCTTTTCTGAGGACCACCATGAAGATGATTCATCAAACACCACATTTCGGGATGTGTAACACTTTCCAGTTGTAGGATCGCAGCATCTCCACCCTTTACGTTGACTATCGTATCCTACAAAAATACATCTGACAGCCTTCTTGTCCATCTTGCTGCGTAAATGACTAGGCACAAAGACATAGCAAACACAGCCAAAGACTCGAAAATAGCTAACTGTAGGCTTTATGTTCCACAATTTTTCAAAGGGTGATGAAAAACTTAACCTTTGTTGAGGAAGCCTATTGATTACGAACGTTGCAGTCTTCATTGCTTCTGCCCAAAACCGTCCTGGAACATTCTTTGCATGAAGCATACTTCGACAGATTTCTGCTAGGTGCCTGTTCTTTCTTTCTGCTACGCCGTTTTGCTGTGGAGTGTTGGCACATGTGAACTGATGGCGTACTCGGCATTCTCGGAGAAAGTAAAGAAACTCATCTGAGGTATACTCTCCCCCATTGTCAGTACACAGGCAGCGGATTCTCTTATCAACCTCTGCTTCCGTCATTTCCTTGAATTCTTTAAACTTTGAGAAAGTTTCAGATTTTTCTTTCATAAAGTACATCCACACGTACCTGGAAAAATCATCAATAAAGGTCACCATGTACTTCATCCCACTGAGCGAGGCTTGCTTAACAGGTCCAAACACATCAGAATGAATTAGCTCCAACGGCCCCTTTGCTTTCCATTTTGACTCTTCATATGGCAACTGATGCGCTTTGCCGTACTGACATCCTGCGCAAATTGTATCTTTTCTTACTTCAAGTTGTGGAAGTCCCTTCAGCATTAACTTTTTCATCATCATAGTTAGTTTAGAGTAACTAACGTGACTTAATCGCATATGCCATAGATCTGCTGTCTCATTCTTTCTGGTCTTGTTTACATATGCAGTTTCTGCAGACATCACATAGACTGACTCTAGTTTTCGTCCTTTTATCACCGGCTCTTCCATAATCTCAAGGTCACGATAAACTTTCACATCTTGAGGACCAAACAGAACAAGATGACCTGAAGATGTTAATTGTGCTACCGAGAGAAGATTCTTCTTCATACCTGGAACGTGATAGACATTTTGAAGCGACACATCATTAGTATTATATTGGGGAGAGATTACCGTATTACCAATGTGAGCTATCGGTAACTTTGAGTTGTTCGCTGTGACCACCACATGTCTTCCCTTGTACTCCGACAAATCCTGCAGCTTTTCTTTATCACCCGTCATATGATTTGAGCAGCCTGAGTCAATGATCCAATCTTTCTCATAATCAATATGTTCAGACGTTGTTGCTGTAAAAGCTGATTCTTCTATTGCAGCAGAAAATGCCTGAGCGTCCCACTCATCTTCGCTTTTGGAAGTAGCAGCATTACTTTCCACAAGCCCTTTTTTCGACCAACAATCTTTTGCCATGTGACCCTTCTTCCCGCAATTATAACACTTCCCTTCAAATTTTTTCTTGGTGTCAGGATTCTTCGAACCTCCCTCAACACGGGTGCTCCTTTCACCTTGATTACTTTTTGCCTTGTCCTCATTCTTTTTAGTTCTGCTAACAGTGTACTGCTTGGAATTCCACCTGCCTTTATAAGCATAAAGCGCTTCCTCTTTACCCTTAAGTGAAACCCCTTCCATTTGTTTAGCCAAAGCTTCCTGACCAGCAAGCAAATTCTCAAACTCAACAAGTGATGGTTGTTTTTGCCATCCCTGTACTGCAACAACAAAGCCTCTGAATTCTAGTCTCAAACCATGAATGATTATTCTCTTCACCCTGGTTTCACCGATTTGAGCTTCTGGATCCAACTTGGAAATTTCCCGACATAACAACTTCACTTTGTGAAAGTACTGAGCGATCGTCAAGTCACGCTGTGCTACCGATAGCAACTCGCTCTCTAGAAGTTGGAGCCTTGTGTCATTCTTCTTTGAGAACAACTCGGCAAACGTACTCCAAGCTTCGTGAAGGATTTTGGCATCTCGAACGTGCTCTAGCACATCTTCTTCGACCGTCGTTTTCAAAGCAAACATCGCTTTGCCCGCCTTGATCTTCCATTTCCGCAGTGTACCATTCGCATCCTCAGCCTCCGGTTGATTCATTTCGCTTCCGTTCACAACCTCCCACAAGTCTTGGTCTTGCATATACGACATTATGCATGTTGACCAAGTATTGTAATTTTGGTTGTTGAGCTTTTTGATTCCGCCAATGACTTGAAGATCACCCATCTTACTCTATCTTTTCCTCACGTGTTTTACTCTCACACACTCTCAACACTCCCTCTGCAACCTGGCTCTGATACCAAATGTTGAACAGAATCTGAAACTGAGGCAAACAGAGGAGGAAAGAAATACTTTTATTGATGTGATGATAATAATACTTCACCTAACACAAGCCTTTTATAGGCAAAACCATCAACAGAAACTTACTAAAACATAGGAACAGAAAGATGACATGTACAGCAACATGCTGCAACAACCTTCCTGAGACTAGGACAATTCCTAACTTATTAAACAAAACTGAACAGAGGCATATCTAAAACAAAACAAACTTGACTTGTTCAACACATCCTCACAGTCACATGCTGATGTTGATAACTCTAACATGAGAGGTATTTTATTCTCTCTAGACTGGAAACTTCAGTTTATTCCAAGCCCTTCTAATCCAAGCACAATCTACCATTCATTTTAAATCAACAGGGAAAAAAAATGTGTTTCGATAGTTCTACTGGTTTGTGATCACTAATCGATGAAATATCGGTATAAGGATGATGATGTGAGCGAGAGAGAAGACTTATTTGCCCAACTATGAAGGAAAATGGGCACTTTGCTTGTTTTGCTTGAAACATCCTTAGGTCCGTACACCTATCCCTCCCCTGTTTATTTATTTTTTATATATTTATTTTTTCTTTCTTGTCATTATCCTAATTTCATTGGTAGTATTTTTTATTTTTTACCCCTCTGTGCAAAACCGTACTTATCTTAGTTTTTAGAGAGTCATTTCACTTTTTAACTTCCACTGATACAGCTGATAAACATTTCCCCTTGAACTCACTGTTCCTCTTTTTCTTATTTGTGACCGCAAATAACAAAATGTTGCACGTGAGGTGTTTGAAGATATTTCTCAGAGAACCATGTATTTGCAAAGAGAACCCTGGGAAAAAGTTGAATTATAATTCACATATATGTAGAGGTAACAATGATGTATTTGTGAAGTCCAGTACACTTGTCTAATTTTGATTCATTACTCATTTACTGGATTTCACTGGCATATACCTTTTTAGATTCTTTCATTCCCCTTATGAATTTAATTTCTCAATATCATGTGATATATGCATGCTTCTTCCAGTTCCCAATTATCTTGCTTATACAGAAATATCTCTGACTGATGAGTTATCCATAACCATATGAGCTAAGCTTGGTTCCCAAGTTCTATTAATATCCATATATATATTAATATTGTATTTGAGAGAATTATGATGTCAAGAGCAATTTGAATTACGGGAAAGTAAAATATGAGATAAGAAGGTAATAAAGTGAGGACATCATAAACACAAGATTTTTTTTGAGGGGTTAGTATAAACACAAGATTTATTTGCTGAAGAATTGAAAGGAGATGATGTGGAAATAATTTTGATAATCTTTCAATGTACATATTTGAAGAAATTATGGGAAATGTAAGGGCTATTGTTAATCTAGGGTTTCAGGAGAATACATGCTACACTGGCACAAGTTGGTGAACTGGAAGAGTTCCAAGTAATTGTGTGTTGTTTCTATTTAGTCACCAATTTTCCCAAAAGCTTAAAGTGTAAAGAGATGGGCTCAACAATCTATATTAAGCTATCTAACACTTTCGTGCATAATCTAGTAGCAGTAAAATATTTCCATATTATTTTCATATTACTGCAACACTTCATTAGATTTTTATTATTCTTGTAGTGGTTGGTTGGATACTTTCTATCTGGAAGTGACCTTAAAATTTCCGTATTATTTTCTAAGTTTGTGTCCCTGTGTAATCAAGCATGCATTGACATGCTTTATTGTAGGTTTGTTTAGTTTGACCAAAGAAATAGCATACATGGACTATAATGAGAGAACCATCACAAATGGTAGTCTGGAGCCACATGCCATGGAGATTTCTAAGGGCCAAAGCTACCATGGACAGGGAACAAAGTTCAATTCTTCTTGATGCTGCTATGGGACAGGTGAGCTTAAAACCTCAATACTTCTTTGTAAACATCTTTTCTTTTTCTTCTGTTTTTAAAATTTTTATTTTATTTATAAGAAAACCAAATTGTTATCATTTTTAACTTCTCTACAGAAATCTCTTCTTAATGAAACTTAGGCATTTTTAAAATTGGCTATTCCAATTTAGAATTTTCATTTTCTTGACATGTAGAACTCAGTAAGCCCTTTTATACAGTAGCGTATAACGGATGATTTGTTATCTTATTCCTGTGAAGTTCTGATTGAGAACATTTGATTAGACTACTCACATTTTACATGTGTAACAAGATTTTCTTTCTTTAATTGTAGTCTTGAAACTTTAAATGAGCTTGCTGTTCTTCTACCTTTACACAATTGCTAAAGTGTACTTGTGGCTGATTATTCCTTTTTCTTGGTGTTCTATCAATGTGATGGTTAATTTTTCCTGGCCTCTTTAGGAATTGAGTAGAACTCCAAAGTTTGGGAGATTCAATATACTTTGAAGAAGAGGGCAAAGTTCCAAGGAAGCATCTAGCACCTCTGCTGTAGCTGTTCCAACACCCAGTGAACCAAAAAAAAAAAAAATGCCCCTATGCTTTCTACGTAATCCCAGAGAATAAGGTCAGTGTGACTGTTTTGTTTTACTTGGCCTCGCTTTCTTTCATTGCTAACTGTTTTTTCTTGTGGCCTCACAAAAGCGGTACAAACAATGCTTATGAATTTAGTTTGGTTTCAGGGGAATCAAAATTTCAATCAAATAATTCAATCAAGTAAATATCTTTAGGAAGAGAGTAATGCAGACCAAGTGGCTTCAAATTACTTGGAGCATTTAGATGTAAATATGGCTTGGCCTCAAATTGTTGGATTTGCTGCAAAGATTCATGGTTGTGAAATGGTTTGCCGTGACTTAAGAGAGGTCCTTGTAATTGTGAAGGGAGGTCTGTGTAATTAACCCTTTTCTTTTTTATATGGTACCAAATCATGTTTGATAACTAGTTATCAAACTATCACAAATATACATTATATAAAAAAGTGGCAGCAAGATAGCCCACTTACTAAATTTCCTGACCTTACTATAAGTAGGAGCCGTATGCACTGTATACGACATTTATACAATAACCAACCGATTTGCAGAAAGTGAACACAAGTGAGAGCCTCTAATGAAGATCATGGAAAGAAGAAAAAGAATAGGTTATTATATATAGGTTTTATTGTGTCTAAAATAATCTTAGTGGCAAAAAGTCCAAATTTCTTATTTTGATATTACACTAAGTCTAAAAATGCACTTTTCCACACTTAAGCATGAAAATAGGCCACCGGAGGCCAAAATCGTGCAACAGCCACGGGACGGCCTGGGGACCACCTCAAACACATCGGGAGGGACCAATGTGAGTTGTGGAAACTTACAAAACTAGCACGGGACACCCGGTTTGAAAACTAAGTCAAAAAATGCACTTTTTTACACTTAAGCTTCAAAAATAGGCTTTTGGGGGCCAAAATCGTGCAACAGCCATGAGACGGCCCGGGAAACACGTCAAACACCTCGGGACGGACTAATGTGAGTTGTGAAAACTTACGGAACTAGCACGAGACTCCCGGTTTGAAAACTAAGTCCAAAAATGCACTTTTCCACACTTAAGCATGAAAATAGGCCGCCGGGGGCCAAAATCGTGCAACAGCCACGAGACGGCCCGGGAAACACCTCAAACACCTCGGGACGGACCAATGTGAGTTGTGGAAACTTACGGAACTAGCACGAGACTCTCGGTTTGAAAACTAAGTCCAAAAATGCACTTTTTCACACTTAAGCTTGAAAATAGGCATTCGGGGGCCAAAATCGTGCAATAACCACGAGACGGCCCGGGAAACACCTCAAACATCTCGGGATGGACCAATGTGAGTTGTGGAAACTTACGGAACTAGCACGGAACTCCCAGTTTGAAAACTAAGTCCAGAAATGCACATTTTCACACTTAAGCTTGAAAATAGGCCTTTGGGGGGCCAAAATCGTGCAACAGCCACGAGACGACTCGGGAAACACCTCAAACACCTCAGGATGGACCAATGTGAGTTATGAAAACTTACGGAACTAGTACGGGATTCCCGATTTGAAAACTAAGGCCAAAAATGCATGTTAAATTGTATTTGTTATGGATAAGATAATAATTGTCTAATTGGCATTTTTCTTTTTTTTCTGTGTTTCATTTTCTTGCAGATTCGAGATTTGATATGGACGTGTTTGGTAATTTGGAGGGCAGATAGTAGCTCATTTTTTGTTTTTGTTCATATTACCTTACATGTATTTTAGTTGTGTTGTAAATTTTATATTTTTGTTGGTATTACGAGGCATGTTTGGTAATCCGCCTTTGATATTTTATTTTTGTTGATATTAGTAGACATGTTTTTTGTTAGAAATTAGGAGATGTGTTTGGTAATCTACATACGGTTGATATTATATTTTTGTGGATATTAGTAGATGTTTTTTGTGGATATTAGGAGACATTTATAATCCGCATGCAGTTCATATTGTATTTTTGTGGATAGTGCTAAAATTCGATTGTGATGTTTATGAAAATGAACAGATTTTTGTATTGATTTGTAATAGATATTTTATTGAATAGGTTATTGAAATGCGTAGGGAATTGTTACTGAAAAGAAAAAATTTCAGAAAAAAATAGTATTCCCATTTTCAAAATTTTTAATTTTTATTAGTGACGAAATAAAAAATGTCACTATTAGTTTTCAAAAAACATGACGAATAATTTTGTCACTAATAATATAGTACGAAACAAATAATTTTGTCACAGTTGCTGAATATTTTGTCGCTAAATTGAAATATTTTGTGACAAAATATTTTTTGTCATTGAATAATTTTCTTTTTTGCTCATTTTAGTGATGAATTTTTTTGTCACCTTAATCCATATCATTGATGAGGAAAACTTTTGTCACTAAAATATATTTGGTGAGGAAATACTTCGTCGCAAAAAACAATTAAAATAAAATATTATTTAGTTTTGGTGACGAAATTCGTGTTTTAGAGGACGAAAAATTCAACATTTGGAGATGAAACATTTTGTCGCCAAAAATGAAAAATAGGCGACAAAACTATTTTTCGTCACCAGGTACTTTTTGTGACGACGTATAGGCCACGAACGTGGTGATAAATTTATTTCGTCACAGATCACTTTAGTGACGAAATTTTGATGTTTAGAGACAAAATCAATCTGTCACCAAAGGCCTTTTTTGTTGTAGTGTTCCATATCTCCTTAATCTCTTCATCCTTCACCAACACTTTAGAATATTCACTCTTGATGCACTTAACTTAATTAAAATCTCTTATTTTCTTCTCCAGTATCTTAGTAAGTTTGTATATCATCTTCTCTCTCTCCTTATTATCTAGTCTAGTGTATAAGTCATCATAAACTTTCAACTTAGCCTCTCTCACTACTTTATTAGTCAATCTATAGTTTTTAAGGTTTTCCTCAGTACTATCATTCTGCTACTTTTTAAAGCACTCTTTGTTTACCTTAACTGCCGCTTGAACCTCTTCCCTCCACCATCAAGTTTCCCTAAAGCTGAGTCTCGTTCCTTTCGACTCTCCAAACACTTCCTTTGAGATTCTTCTCATACAATTGATACCATCAAGTGCCACATAGTGTTAACATTATCTTCTAAGTCCTAAGTACCTTATTTATCCATTCTATTTATAAATATTTCTAATTTATCTCCTTTGACGTCCCACCATCTCGTCCTACGACGCTCACCATCTTTCTTAGCTTGATATTGCCCTTTAAAACATAAATCTAGTATTAAAATCCTATGTTGAGAGGCCAGATTCTCTTCCAGAATCACCTTACAATCACTGTATTTTAGGCGGTCCACTTTTCTCACTAAAAAGTAATATATTTGTCTCTTAACTAACACACTCTTAAAGATTATCAAATGTTCCTCCCTCTTTTTATACATAGTATTGGCTACCACTAGGTCGAAAGTCAATGCAAAATCTAAGATACTTTCTCTAACCTCATTTCTATCACCAAACCCCGTATCCACCATACACCCTTTCATAACCTAATTTATTTATACCTATATGGTCATTGAAATCTCCACCTATAGCTAGGTTTTTTCTTACGGATATCTCTTATAATATCTCATCTATTCGCTCTCAAAAATCCCTCTTACTATGATCATTTAATCCTACATGAGAGGCGTGAGTACTAATAAACATGTTGGCCAAAAATAGTAGAATAGAATTTAATTGTCCTAAAAGAACAGTCACCAAAGTATCTACTTAAATGCAAATATTAATCAGTAAATTACTATCAATTTCATTAAGAAACACAAGTTATAAAACATGTTGGGCAACTATGGTTGGGGTTGGAAGAAAAACTTCAAATTTGCAGCCACTGCTATCTATGAACGTTCAACTACTGTATATCCTTTTCAAAAACAAGAAAGATAAAAAAATCAAAACAAAACAAAATAAAACAAAAACAAAAATTAATATATTTGTCCCCAAGACAAAAAGAGAGATCAAATTGTTTGGGCTTGTGTTTTCAAATACAATTTTTTTGAATTTTCAATTTGTAATTTTTTTTTTATTTTTAGTAATTTTTTTAATATTTTAGTCAATTTTTATTTTTTATGTTCATATACACCTAATTTACATGTATTTAAAACGTAAAACATTTGTAAAGAAATTTTTTAAAAATTCATTAAATACAATATATATATATATTGATTATATATTTTTTTTAGTTTTTAGTATTTAGGATTGGTTTGAGATGTTTTAAAAAAGTGTACTTTTTGATTTATTGACTTATATGGTTGGGGTTGGGTTTGGTTTGATGTGATGTGTTAGAGAGGTGATATGATTTAAATAAAATGATGTGACTTAAATAGGATAATGAATTTTTGTATTATTTAGTAGATGTCAAACTTGGCCTTAGTAACTTTTTAAAAGATTTTAAATTTTTTTAATATATTTTAAATGTATTTAAATTACAAAAATTAAAAAAAATGATTAGGATATTAAAAATTGATTGCCTGAGATCCTTATCCCTTGTCCCAATGCAATCAGCCACATCATGATGGCGAGAGATTTTTATTCCTTTGAGATTTCAATTATGTCATGCAACTGAGATTTGAAGTACGATATATTTTTATTTTGAGTAAATTATAAATATATTTTTTAAGATTTAATTAAATTATAAATTATTTTTTTTAGTTTTAAAAATTATATTATGTTTTTAAAGTTTATAATTTCATAATAAATAGGTTCTTTTATTAATAAATTATTAAGTTAATTAATAGTTTTTAATAATATTAAAATTTTATTTCAATTAATAATTTAGATAATTTTATTATTATATAGATGAGTAGTTAGAAATCTCACTTTTTCAATTAATTTTGTTAAATAAATTTTTTTAATAAGAATGTATTTATAATTTTTCAAACCACAAGAAATAATTCATATTTTAAACAAATTTTAATGAGTATATTTGTAATTTACCCTTTTATTTTCAATATCTCTATCATCAGCCTCTATATTTTAATGCACTCTTTTAATCACATAATCACACTTCAAAATTTTCTTATTTCCAAATTTTTATTCAAATGGCATTGGGAATAAGAACATCTCTTTTACCTCAACATCTAAAGTTAATTGCAGGCTAAAATTTTTTTCTAACAAAAAATCAATTTAGGTGGTTGAAAGGAAATTACAATTAACAGTTGATTTTAGCAATTTTCAAGTGTGGAAACACTCAATAAAGACATTCCACGGTCGCGTTTTGAACATCTGAGCAAATATAGAATGTATAATGAACATTTGCTTATTTGGGTAACACAAAACCAAACTTTGAATTTGAATTTGGAAATATGTTATTTTATTAATTTTGTGACCTATTGACTAAAATATGAAATAAAAAAAATTTAATATGTTTTAGATAATTTTTTAATTTTTTACGAAAAGATGTGTAAAAAATATTTTTTAAAAAAATCTTTCATTTTTTATCTATGTTGTTAACTTTTTAATTTTTTTAATAATTTTTTAACTTTTAAATTAAAACATTAAATTGTCAAACGGTGTTGGCCCTGTTTGGTAGAGATGTGGGAAAGTGCTTATAGCTTATGCCTAAACAGTTTATAGCTTATAACTTTCAGCTTAAGCTGATTTCCAGCTTATTCTTAAGGCATCTCCTGCCTCACTCAAAGAATAAGCTGATTTCTGACTTCCAAAAAGTTATAAGTTATAAGCTATAAACTAAACCAAACATATCAAAATAGCTTAAATTAAGCTGAAAGCTGAAATAAGCTGTAATTAAGCTCTGCCAAACAGGCACGTTATCTCTTTCTTCAATAGTTATGTGGTTGTAATACCAAATTTATCTGAGCTGGAAACATTTGCAATGTTTGCTAGAGAGAGAGAGAGAGAGAGAGAGAGAGAGAGAGAGAGAGAGAGAGAGAGAGGTCGACTTCTTCATTCAACATGACTTGAAACACTAAACTATGACAAAAATATTAATTGGTAAAACTCGATTATAAAATCATATATAATTTTTAGAGACATGTGAATTTGGACCCCCTCCATTACATTTAATAAATTAAAAATGTCTATTTTATAATCAACAATTGTGCAAGAACTACAGTAATACGTGTGCGCGCACACATATATGTATATATATATATTCTTATTATGGGACTCTTTCTTGTATTGATGTAGTGCCTTTTAGTGTTAGACTTACAAATATATATTTCTTATATAATTAATTGTTCAAATTAATATAATTCTCCTGATATTAACCCAAAAAAAACTTTGTATGTATTAGAATGGAGATCTCTATTCCAACCATTTAATAGATATAATTTAAGTCCACAAATTCAAACTAAGAACTCATCAAAGTGGTTTATTATTTCAAATATATAATTGCCTCATGTTTTAATAGTGATAATTTAAATGTCTATTTCATAATCAATATTTGTGCAAGAACTACAGTAACACACACATACATATTTTTTTTTCTTATAATGGAACTCTTTTTTGTATTGATGTAGTGCCTTTAGTATTAGGCTTGCAAATAGAGATAATTTAATAGAGATAATAGAGAACTCTATTCTAACCATTTAATAGAGATAATTTAAATCCACCCAATGATATGCCAAATTTATGTTCATACATTTCAAACTAAGAACTTATCAAAGTGGTTTATTATTTCAAATATATAATTGCCTGATGTTTTAATAGAAATAATTTAAATCCACACAGTGATGTGCCAAATTTATGTTCATGCACTTCAAACTAAGAACTTATCAAAGTGATTTATTATTTCAAATATATAATTACCTCATGTTTTAATAGAGATATTTGTTTGGAAATCATTTTCCTTGTAACATATTCATTTGGTGTTAAGGTGATAACAGGTTATGCATGGGAAAGACAAACACCTTCATATCCCCACAAATAAAGGAAATCCACCAATGAACGGCTATGAAAATACTACAAACGAGAATTGAACATCTTACTACAAGCTAAGTTTGTGTGAGTACTAAAAAGTGTTATATATATATATATATATTATATTATATTGTGAAAAAGTGGTTTAGAAATATTGTTATGATCTCAGGGGATGCTATTGATCCTCTTCTAGTCATCTGAAAAGGAATAAACACTGCGGTCGGGGATGCCGGAATTAGCACTCCGACGGACAAGTCAGTCTCTAATATTTGAATTGCTTATATTTTAAGCAAAGTATAATAGTTCTCACCTGCCTTTTCTCTGATGGGTGATCCCGTATTTATAGTATTTTCCTTGGGCCTTTGAGCTGGGCCCATCCTTGTTTCGTCAGATGTACCTCTACTCGGCGTCTGTTCTACTGGTTATTTTATTCGGCTCCTTGATTGGCTGGGGTATATGCCGAATAGAGGTTACGTTTTGGACCGGACACGCTCATCCATTCCTATGGATCTAATAATAATTCGGCTCCCACAATTGCCCCCCAAACACCCTACTAGCATAGTTAGTCGGCATGATTGGCTTTTAGCCTGGAAAGTCGAGAATTTGGCAGTTAACCCTCTTCCCAATGCGTGTCAGAATGCGCACACGCTTCTTAGTCATTGCAATCCTTTCCCGTTTCTTCGTACACTGCTTCCATTTAATATGATTTGAAATTGTCTCTTCGAGTGTATGTCCTGAATGTTCAAAAGATATCTTGCTCGCCCTCTAGTGCAACTCTATCTCTTCGCGGCTTCTACAACTCCTTGCTTCTCGCTTCTCCCTTTATTTCCTGTAAGTCTTCTTCTTCGTCATTTTTGATCCCGCTTCCTTACTTGCTTTTAACTTTCCCTAATCCTTAGGTTTGGCTTAAAAAGAATGGCAAAACATCTGAAAGAGCTTCTTTCGGCGGATCGAATCTCCGGCTTTCGACGCCATTTCTCCATCCCTAATGACGTCCATCTATCACTTTTGGCAGACAGCATCACTGATATGTGGAGGGAAGATGAGAGCACAATCGTCTTTCCTCTTCTATCAATTGCTGAGGACGGAGTTCACTTTCCTCTTCACCCACTTTTGAGGGTTGTTCTTAGATACTGGGGTCTAATCCCTTCCCAGCACAACGTCAATTTCTTTCACATCATAATGGAGATCATAGAACTAAATCGTCGTCATAGGACCAATTTAGGTATTCCTTCCATTCGGCACTGTTACGCCCTAGCCAAATCTACTGGCCGGTTAGGGCGCTACTTTCTTAGAGCTAAGGATACTGATCATCACTTAATGACTATGGTCGCCACCGCAAGCGTGATGGTCGTTGTCGTGGCAATTGGAAGATCGGCGAAGGCGAAAATCGCTTAGACCCGATGCCAAGGAAAAAAGGCGAACCAGGTGGCCGATTAGATCACTTTGCTTTTCATATTTGCATGTATATATATTTGGCACTATGTTCACCTTATCATTTTGTTTGTGCAGGCAGCGATTTGAAGAGAGTGTTGGTTTCAGACGATGACGTCGTGCTTACAGAAATCAAAACCGCACTACAGTTCATCGGCCGTCCAAACCTTCAAAAACAAGGGAGGGCAGCCCACATTCTTTTGCGATACAAGCCGACTTACACAATGTTCTCGGTGGCAGACAACATTCTGATCGCGCGAGGCGACAATCAACTTGCTGCGCTCATCTTCCCCAGCTTTAAAAACTTGAGGCAGATCGGTTTAGAGTCATTTGATTTTGAACATGCGGAAGAACAAGTAGCCGAACTAATCGCCGAGGATTCGGACCGGTTGGCTGCGGAAGTTGACGAAGCGATTAATTCAGCCTTTGAGGAGGCCAAATTGAACTCTTCTGACCCTCCGTCTACATTAGGACGAGGGGACGCCTTCGAAGATATTTTTTCGAACTTGGGAGACCTTCCCGGCGATTACTCTGAAGATATGGCTGGGGAAAATCTTACGCAGATGGCACGGAAGAGGAATGCTGAACGCATAGCCGCCCGAAAAAAGGCCGAGGCCATCCGTTCTGGACTTGTCCCTACTGAATCTGTTCAACCTAGTATTTTGCAACATACTGTTATAGAGGAATTGGCTCAGGTTGTCGTCGCCGAGACGGAAAAGGATGTCCAGCGCCCTAATTACAGAAGAGTGGCGGATTTTGGAGAAACGAGGCGAAAAAAAAAACGCCGAGGACAAGGACGGCTCCGAAGAGGGCCCTGTTGATAAGCGGCCACGCTTAGAGGAGTCGACTGTGGTTGCTCCTTTCATCATTAAACCAAAGATAAAAAACATGTCGATCTCCTCTGAAGCGTCGGCTTTGAAAGATCCAGTTGTGGCATTGAGCTTGGCCACCGTGGTCTCCTTACCGGCTGACAAGGCGACCTTTCGTGCCGAGCCAGACCTGGCAACGGTAGCATTAGTTGCTCAGTCGGCCCTTCTGGTACGTGTTTATCCTTGGAATGTGATGATCTTTTGGTTTATATTCGATGTTTTTTGGAATGTGACGATCCTTTGTTTTGCAGACAGTTGGAAGGATAGCCGAATTAGGCCGACGCCAGCGTGACGCTGTCGAAAGGATTGGCCGTTTGCAATCGGAAGTCGATGGCCAAAGGAGCAGGGCGGAGTTTGAGGCAATGAGAGCCGCAATGGAAAGTGCACGGGCAGAGGCTGAGAAGGAAAGGGCCAGGACTGCCGATCAGCTCAGGTCTGACACCGAGGAGAGGGCAAATGTGAGCAAGGAATCGCTCGGGTTAGCCAAGAAGGTGCTTGCGAAACTGGAGGCCGAGTTGGAAGAGTTGAAGCAGGCCAAGGAAAAAGTCGAATCTGAGGCTTCCGCGGCCTTCGAGGCTGGAAAGAGTGCTGCTTTTGATGACTATGTAGAAGAAGTCCCCAAATTTGAAAATCGAGGATTCAGACACGGCTGGCTCAAAGCCCTTGCTGCCGCTGGAGTTACATTGGCCATGCCAATTCCATACGAACAAGTGGACGTTGAGCCGCTTGAGTTTGATCCTGAGACTTGATTTGGGTGACATTCTAGTTTTGTTAGGCTTTACTCAATTTCAATGTATGTTTTTTGTTAGTTGACTCTCATCTTTTTTAGATTTTCATATGTAAAATGTCCGCTGCTTGCGCCCAATTTATGAATGAAAATTTTATATGCTCTCAAATTATTTCTCGTATTGTTTGTTGTATGAGTATATAGTTAGGAGAATCAGCAGTTAGAACAAAATGTCAAGATTACGTGAGACGGCAGGCTTAACAGTCAATTAAAATTAGGGATCTGATTTAATCATAAACAAAATGAATTCATGACTACTGTACAGATAAATCGATTCGTGGATCGGCTGGGACACTCAAGCCATCTATTGATGAATCTGCCCTTGCCCTAGCTGGTTCATGAACGTAGAACGCCGAATAACACGCTACTTATGAATCTGGTACTGAAGAATCGATTCGTAGAACGGCTGGGGCACTCAAGCTGTCACGACCCAAACCCGCCCCGAGAAGGTTGGCATCGTAACCGGCCAGTAATCCTAGATTACCACAGGCCTTACAGTATAAAACATAATTAACCGGGGCTCGCGGAAGTGAAAACAGAAACTACAATAGTCCAAAGAGCTGTGCATATATATACATACATTAACATGCCAAAAATGTTAATTTACCCACTATCTTTACATAACATGTATCAAAAATTCATATACAAAATACATAGGCACATGCCACCAAAAAACAACTGAAACAAAACTGATACGGCCTTCCAGGCCTAGCCCTGGCTCGGGGGCACCTCACTCGGGTAGGCTTTCAAAACGGCGGCTCAGTGCAAGACTCCGCCTAGGCTTGACTCCCCGACTGCTCACCTATAAATACATATATACAGGGGTGAGCTAAAGCCCAGCAAGTAACATTAACGTAGAGGGTTAGTGAACGAATTCCACATAACATATCCGTAAACAAATCATCATAACATAATCATTTCATAATAGAACATACATAATGGCATACTCCATAGAACATAACATGTACTAACCAATTGCCGACTAGAGTAATCAGTTCCGGATACTGATTAAACACATACTGCCACAATGACTTGGATAGCGAGATCTCGTAAACTGGTCAAGGACCCGCACTAACGTGCCATCCCCCATGACTTGGGACTTCCTATGGATGCCCTACTAGATTCGCAAATAGGACATTCGTTCACAGATTCAAATTCACATTTTGAAAACGTAACTTAACGTATCACATTTAAAACATACTTTATAAGAACATAACTTTACGGAAAATGTTACTTACAGTGGTTTTCCAGAATCGGTTGTACGGTCTTCACGTTTTGACCTGCAAATATCCACAGTATCGCATGATCCTTCTACGCATATCATTATCAAATCAAGTCCACGTATGCTCTTACTGATGTTTCAATCTCATAACTTCATTATCATGACTTAATTAAGCCTCAAGAATGCTAAAAATGCAATGAGGATGCCAAAATCATGCATTAAAACACTTTTTAAAATCTTCTGAAAACAGGTCCCCGCTCGAGCGTCCAAACCTCCGCTCGAGCGGACTGTGAAAATCTGGGTAGAAAAACCAGTCCATTTTCTGTCAAAACCGTGGCCTCCATGTTTGCAAAATCAACTACCTAAATCATAAAATTCAAGGCCAAAACACTTGAAAATCACTTGAAAACAACTTGATTTGAACTCCAAAATTAAACCCACGTGAATCTACTAAAAGATTAAACCATAAATCAAGTTAGAAAATCATAAACATGCTCATAAAATCCACATTTCTTCAAATCCATGGGGGTTCTCCCTCAAATATGAAAATCACGCAAGAAACCATGATGTTAAAAACATAAATTTCATGATAGGATGCCATGGATGCTCAAATATGCAACTTAGAGTAAAAACATAACACAAAACCTTCAATTATCCATAACTTCCCCTCAATTCCATCTACTTACCATGAAAACATGGATGAATCAACCTTATTTCATGAATTAGCAAGAGAGTCTTACCTTAATCACTTAATGGAAGAAAGTTATCTTGAATCCCCTTTCTTTTCTCTTCTTCCTCCTTTCTCACGAATTTCCCCTTTTTCTCTTAGATATCTTCTCTCTTTTGTTTGAGTCAATGAGTCAACAAAGGCACATAAGGATCCTTATCTATAACTATCAACATTTATGCCAAAACACTTGAGCCAAACGGGGCTTAGCGATTCAGACGAAATTCAGTTCTAAATTGAATTGTCCAAATAGTTCCAAAAATTCCCGGTATCACATAGGCGTGTTCAATTCCATTTTCTGAATCCATTACGGTTATCAATTTCAGTCCCAAAGTCGTAAGTCCAATAGATATTTTTCTAATTCAAACAGATATTCTTCCATTCATTCATCTAAATACATAATTAATTACCGATATTTAGGACATGCAGTTCGGGGTCATTACACAAGCCATCTAGATTGATAAATCTGCCATTGTCCTAACTGGTTCATGAACGTAGAACGTCGAATAACACCTTACTTATGAATCTGGTACTGGAGAATTGATTTGTGGAATGGCTGGGGCACTCAAGTCGTCTAGATTGATGAATCTACCGCTGTTCTACCGGTTTATGAACGAGAACGCCGAATATCGTGGTTGATGTGGCGACAAGCATATGACCTGGCCCGCCGGTTGTTGACGCTTCAATATTAATGAGATTGCCTCGGAAGTGCTGCCGTCGTAGGGAATAAATAGGCGTGTACTTCGTGAACGAGGGTCCTATTTATGTGCTCAGTCAGCAACTCAGTCCAGCTCTTTGAGGAAGATTAAACAAGTACGAATGTAAAATAAGCTTTTCTTCAACAGCAGAGGTGAATCGAAGACACTAGCTGAGCTAGGAGGTGCCATGAGTCGAAGCAATGAACCTTCGTACACGGGCAATAGGACTTCAAGGGATCGATAGAGACACCAATCTCCTCGTCGTCGAAGTAGGTCGCCCATGAGGGACAAATAGCCACAGCGTAAGTCTCCTCAACCCCGTCTTGGAAGGGAATCTGACGTGACTCCTCGCCCATTGAGTTTCGCGGTCTTTGTGGGTAATAGACCAATGATAGCGGCGGATTCGATCATTTGAGATCTGAATGTGGTAGTCGAGTTTGCTCGACAAATTTTTCCACCAGAAGTTCAGCAGTCGATGGTAGGTCGGCCGGACTTCGAAGTGTTTCATGAAGGCGTTCACGGGGCGGTGAGGGGATTGTACACGGCTTATAAGTTCGGCATGCGTCTCCGCGACACTCGCCGCGACATAGAACAGAGAGATGAACGCATTCGGAAGTTAGAAGTGCGCACCGAGAAGGCCGAACGTGAGCTAAGGAAAATAAAGTTTGCCGGGCCCCAATCAACCAGCCACCCCAACTCGGTTGTCGAAGAGAGGGTTACTCAAAGGCTGATTAGTGATGCGATTGCCGATCGTAGTATGGCTAACATGTTCACGATTGAGACTGCGAGAGCCGCGGCCTATGAAAAAGGCTTCCATGACGGCCAATTGGTCGGAATTTAGAAAACCAAAGAGAAACTTGCCGAAGAAGTTTGTCGATGTGAAAATTGTGGCTTTAAGCACGGTTGGATCAAGGCATCTCAAGCCGCGGAAGCTCTCCGAGCGTCGGGCATTGATTCAGCATTACCACTCTACCAACGTAATCATTTTCCGTTTTCTGCCTTTAAAGTCGAGAAGAGTGAGGATGAGGGCAACGCCGCATAAAAATACTATGTAATTATGTAATTATTGCCTGGTTGAATAAAATGTCCTATTTTAAATATTTCATTTTAATTTGCATTCGACACACACGTGTTTGCATGTGATTCATTGTATAAACATTGACCGGCCCGAGTCAACTAGGCATTTAATTCCGAACGGTTATATGCCGACTTGTCATGAGCATTCTTCATTAAATATATATCTGGCATACGTGTCACGTACGGTCAATGCGCCGATGAGGCTCCGAATTCAGAGGCATTTATCGGCCAAAACGTGTCATGCGCCGATAAGGCTCCGAGTTCGGAGGCTTAATTGGCCCAAAGGTGTCATGCACCAGGGGCTCCGAATCCGGAGACTGTCAGCCCATCTATAATTCCCATTTAGATAATTAGGCTATTTTAACTCCAAAAAGCCGAAAATTAGTACATGGAGTGGTTGTGGCCAATATCAATCGGCGTCTGTCTTTTGGAGTTCAGTGTTAATGACATCGCCTCGGGGTCACTGCATAGATTTAGAAATAAATCGCCTCGGACTCCTTGCGCCAGTAACTTCACTTACTGTGTTCAAACTCGATTTAAAACAATTTTGTTGCATGGGGTTCGATGAGTGAATGTCAAATGGAGTTTTCTTTAATAGTAGAGGAGAAGCTCGAACTTTGGCTGAGCTTGATACTGCAATGAATCGCAGCGAAGAACCCACCCGTACGAGAGGTAGGGCGTTCAAAGAATGGGAAAAAGTCAGCCTCCAAGTCGTTGAAGCAGATCACCCCCGAAGGGAGAAACAGCAACGGGGAAGTTCTCCGCAACCACGACCGAGAAATGAGGCCAACGTAGCACCGCGACCATTGAGTTTTACTGTTTTCATGGGGAATTCCTTTCTTGTCCTGGATTTTGGCCTTGACGTTGTCTATGGTGTCAAAGTTCTTCACCTCGAGGGTGATTGTCTCACCGGTGTGAACATCGTGGATTCAAGCGCGGTCAAATCAAAGCATTTCAAGTCATGGATGCTCTTCGAAAGGCGGCGTTGATTCGCGCCGCCACCGCACTCAACGCGATCACTTCCCCTTTTGCGCCTTCGAAGTTGAGAAGGGAGAGAACGAAGGCGACACCGTATGAAAATAGATATTGTAATGCTCGAACGCGGATTGCGTTTTTGCAATTACTATTTTATTGAATAAAATGTTTTATTTTAAAAGTTTATATCTCATTCCGAATTTTTATATGCTTAATTAAGCATCTTATTTCGAATGGTGGCACGTTTTGTTTTGTTCATGCTTTTGTGCTGACTCAACTTACATATCCCTACTTTGATGTGTAAATGTTTTCATTCTGGAGGGCGCTCCGAATTCGGAATATTACTCAGCCCTTGAGCGTCGCCTAGTGCTACTATTTGGTCAGCCGAATTTGAAGGCTTTATCGGCCAAAGACGTCATGCGCTGAGGGGGCTCCAAATCCAGAGTCTTTTTGGCCAATCGTGATATGCACGAAGGGCGTTCCGAATCCGGAGGCTTTTAGGCCAATCGTGATATGCACGAAGGGCGCTCCGAATCCAGAGGCTTTTGGGCCAATCGTGATATCCATGAAGGGCGCTCCGAATCCAGAGGCTTTTGGGCCAATCGTGAGATCCACGAAGGGTGCTCCGAATCCGAAGGCTTTTTTGGCCCAAAGACGTCATGCGCCAATGGGGCTCCGAATCCGGAGGCTTTTTGGCCAATCGTGACATCCACGAAGGGCACTCCGAATCCAGAGGCTTTTTCGGCTCAAAGACGTCATGCGTCGATGGGGCTCCGAATCTAGAGGCTTTTGGGCCAATTGTGATATCCACGAAGGGCGCTCCGAATCCAGAGGCTTTTTCAGCCCAAAGACGTCATGCGTCAATAGGGCTCCGAATCCGGAGGCTTTTGGGCCAATTATGATATCCACGAAGGGCGCTCCAAATCTGGAGGCTTTTTCAGTCCAAAGACGTCATGCGTCGATGAGGCTCCGAATCCAGAGGCTTTTGGGCCAATTGTGATATCTACGAAGGGCACTCCGAATCCGAAAGCTTTTTCAGCCCAAAGACGTCATGCGCCGATGGGGCTCCGAATCCGGAGGCTTTTTCGACCCAAAGACGTCATGCGTTGATGGGGCTCTGAATCTGGAGGCTTTTGGGCCAAACGTGATATCCATGAAGGGCATTCTGAATCCGGAGGTTTTTTCAGCCAAAGATGTCATGCACCAATGGGGCTCCGAATCCGAAGGCTTTTCGGCCAATCGTGATATCCACAAAGGGCGCTCCGAATCCGGAGGCTTTTTCGACCTGAAGACGTCATGCATCGATAGGGCTCCAAATCCGAAGGCTTTTTTGGGCCAAAGACGTCATGCGCTGATGGGGCTCCGAATCCAGAGGCTTTTGGGCCAATTGTGATATCCACGAAGGGTGCTCCAAATCCGGAGGCTTTTTTGGCCCAAAGACTTTATGCGCCTATGGGGCTTCGAATCTGGAGGCTTTTGGGACAATCGTGATATCCACGAAGGGCGTTCCGAATCCAGAGGCTTTTTCGGCCCAAAGACGTTATGCGCCAATGGGGCTCCAAATCTGGAGGCTTTTTGGCCAATCGTGATATCCACAAAGGGCGCTCCGAATCCGGAGGCTTTTTTCGTTGAAGCACTTTTTAACTAGATTTCGCAGTGGGTGGGATTACAACTTTTCAACAAGAATCCTTGCATTACGAAAGTGGAATGTGTACATGGCGAATCATTTAGAACTATGATCATTCCCCACAGGTCGGGTTTAATGACAGAATTTTGGCAAGTGCGTCGAGTTCCAAGGCTGTGCCAGACTCCATCCTAATATATTTCTGAGCCCATATGGAATCTATCCAATAATGGCCATCTCAGTTAGGACCCAATTTTTCATCAACCGGTTTCTTGTCATCTAGAAGTACTTTCGGGATCACCTCTCTTGGTGTGTAGCGACGCAGCTGAATGCGTTGATTATACGACCTAGCAAGCTGCTGCTGGTATCGCCTAGGGCTTCCGTGGCTTTTCGCTAGGGAGCCATCTGACATCGTCGAGGCTGTTTCAATTCACCACTTCAGTGGAGTTGACCTGCGACTCCGTTGGTGTCTTTCCAGAAAGGAGATAACATGCTTGTGCAGATTACTGGGAACCACGAATTTGCTCAATGTCGTGTTCGGTCGGGAACCACGGATTTGCCGTAGCAGCTGATGATAGGTGCTTGGCACGGCTTGAATAATATGCAACCAAGTTCGCCCCATGATGAGATTATACGGCGAAAGGAGCTTGACGACCAAGAATTCCACATCTACTGTTTGGGAGCCCGCTCGAACGGGTAATGTGATTTTTCCCAACGGGTACTTTGGATTTGCGATGAAGCCGAATAATGGATAAGGAGCCGAAGACAGGCCTAATTCATTGAAGCCGAGTTTGATGAAGGTCTCGTAATACATAACCTCCGAAGTGCTCCCCTGGTCTATGAGGACGCGTTCAACGGTAAATCGGTTTATGTGTAATTCAATGACCAATGGATCAATGTGGGAAAGTGTTATGCCGATAAGATCGGAATCGTCGAAGGTAATACTTGGAGCTTCGTGAGGCTGTTTCATTGGTGTGCGTTGCTTCTGAGGGGCTGACTGAATTGCGTGTACGGTAAGAGGCGTTGGAGGGCTCTATATCATATGAATGACGCCGAGTGGAGGTGAATCCTACTAAAGGGTAACTGTTTTGATTGCGCTCTTTCGGACATGTTGCCGGAGCCGACCATCTTGCACCAATTCCTTAAGGTGGTCTTTCAAAGCATAGCAACTGTCTGTATCATGACCGTAATCTTTGTGATATTCACACCGCCTCTCCCGCCTTCTCGTGTCAGGAGGTCCCACCATTTTGGACGGCCATTTAAAGAACGGAAGATATTGGATTTTGGACATAACCGAGCTGATTGGCTCTGACATCTCCGTATATTTCTTGTCGGCGCACTTTGTGCGCCTACTATCAACTTGCAGTTGCTCATTTGCTCGGTGTGAGCATTGATCGCTTGATCGGCGAGAATCCCATCTCTTGTCTCGTTTAGCACGCTGTCGTGGTTCGGGGCTCTAAGGTGGTATGGAACTTATTGGCTGAGCAATTTCAAGAGGGGTCGTTTTGTTGGCCATGTGTCCAGCTTTAACCCGCAAGGCGTCATCTTCCACTTTGCAGTATTCCTCTACTTTTTTCATCAACCCCCAGACCGTTTTGGGGGGTCTTCTAGTCAAAGAACTGCGGAGGGCACTATCTGGATGTAATCCAATTTTAAAGACGGTAATGGCCATGGAGTTGTTGCAAGCGTTATCGACAAGATTAAAGCATTCCCAATATCGCGCCGAATGTACTCTTAGTGTTTCTCCTAGCAGAATTTGCATTGCCCAGAGAGAGTCGGCTTGTTTCGGCTGGACCTCGTTGGTGATGAATCTAGCCCTGAAGGATTTCTGTAATTGGTGGAAGGTTTTGATCGAAGCCAGCTTCAGTTTATAATACCACCTGATAGTCAATAGTCCCAAACTGCTGGGAAATATTCGGCACATGAGGGCCTCGTCGTTTACATGCAATCTCATGGCTTGCTTGTAGTGGCGGATGTGGTCGGTGGAGTCTGATTTTCCATTGTACAAGGTGAATGACGGTGCTTTGAATTTCTTAGGTAGCACTGCCTTTGCAATCCATCGTACAAAGGGATCGTGTTGATCTTTGTCCGAACTGTTCTTTCTTTGCTTGTGCCTTATACGGGGACTTTCTTTAGAAGAACTGGTAGTTTCAGGTCGCCCATTCTCCCTGGGCTCCGGGGATAACGAGTCGGAGTCGCTATCAGTGTCGTCTTGTTGGGCTCGAGGTTGTCGACCACCTGCCTTCGGAGATCGTTCCAGATTTAGGCGTACAGCTTGTTTTGACTTCGCCACTTCCAAGGCCAAATCTTCACGAAGACGTTCGTGTTAGAACAATCTTCTGTGTAAATAAAATAAATAGAAACAAAGCCAAACAAAATAAAATAAAACTTAAAGAATTTATTTTGTTAAACCGAATTTAAAAATCAAAAGACCAAGTCGAGTGTGTGACACTCTGTCCTTAAGACAGATTCGCCCCGCTACGGTGCTTACGGTTATGTGGCGTCTATCTCCCAAGATACAATGATCTTCACAATATTGTTATAGCACACCAAACAAAATTGTACGGCGAACCAAACCTTTTGTTCTTACTCTCTGAATTTAATTCTAAAACTAAAATGAAGAAATAATGTAAATAGGAAAATCTGGACAACAAGAGAAAGGATTTTCAAACTAATTTTCGGATCTACTGGACTGCTGAAAATAGATTGTATTTATAGACAAACATTAGACCCGAACAGGTTCCAAAGTTGAAGTGAAAAGGTGCACCATTAAGTTGAACATGTGCAACCACTATTCAAACTTATCTATTTGAATAGTTGGTTTGACCGTTGCTAAGACCACATTTTCAAACAAATTGAAAAAGGTTCCGAAGGCATAACAGTTATAAAACTGTTGGAATAAGCTGATTAAACTATTTAAATAGTTTAATAAAAAACAAACCATTTAGTGAAACAGTTTTTTTTTTTTTTTCCAAACAATTGGAATACTTATATTAAACTATTTGAATAGTTTAATCATTTTTAGGAAACCAAAAATAAATTTATATCTTAAATTAAATTCCCACAATAATTTTTATTGAAAAAATTCAAATGAACTTTATCTAAAAAATTAATGTTAAACCTGAAACCGAAGTCAATTTCCCATTCACTCAAAAATGGTGAAGACGGAATGGTTTTGACGTTCCGTCTTCCTCGTGTGACTTGCCACGCGGCAAGGAATACGTCACCTCTTCGGACCCACCCCAAAAGACGTTCGGGGCCCACTCGTCGGCCCAAAATAAGCCTAATAAACCAATTTTTCCAACAATCCTCCACATGAATGGAATTTGACAGAGAGAAAATGCAACAACATGATCTAATTACAGAGAGTACATAAATTAGAAATATTTTGCAAAGGATAGGTAGCATTTGGCTTTGAACCTTCCCTTATGAGACACTATCGGATTTACTAGCTAACCAGTGAACATGATGTCTTGAATTGTTCAGCCGTTTGTATAAACCAAGACAATAGAACTCACACAGTATATCCCCAGACACAGTTTAGTTCTCACTATTGCGTTCATTTTGGCCCTGAACAACCTAGTCTTTCATGAGTGCTCTAGAGAATTGTAGCTCTTCACAAATCTCATAGAACCGGCTCAGTTCACACTCACATAGGTGATTCTTATGAAGAGTATCCTGCCATACTCCACTAGGTTTACCTAGATATAAGAATCATTAAAAGTATTACTTAACCTAAAATGCTACAGACATCACTATTTCATCATAGAAATTGGTAGGAGTTGAACTCCCCAGTGATCCTTTTGAGTCATTCACAACTCGGTTGTCCCTTTGAACCTAGATCTTGGGATCTTTAGTCAACTAGGTTGGGTTGCCATTGTGGTAACTCTTATTTAATAGGCTTAAGTCCCATTCCCCTCGATGAATTCTCAACTAACTCTCTTGCTAACCCTTTGGTTAGTGGATCCGCTATGTTGTCTTTAGACTTAACATATTCTATGGAAATAATTCCATTAGAGAGTAGTTGTCTCACGGTGTTATGTCGACGACGAATGTGTCGTGACTTACCGTTATATATATGACTCTGTGCTCTACCTATAGCTGATTGACTATTACAATGTATACATATAGCAGGCACTGGTTTAGGCCATATTGGAATATCTTCAAGGAAGTAGCGAAGCCATTCTGCTTCTTCCCCAGCTTTGTCTAATGCTATGAATTCTGATTCTATAGTAGACCTAGCAATGCAAGTCTGTTTGGAAGATCTCCAAGATACAGCCGCCCCACCAAGAGTAAAGACATACCCACTGGTGGACTTCGAGTCTCTAGTATCCGATATCTAATTTGTATCACAGTATCTTTCAAGTACTGCGGGATATCTACTATAATTAAACCCAATGTTACGAGTAAATCGGAGATATCTTAGAACCCTTATAATTGCTTTCCAGTGTTTTACTCCCGGGTTACTCGTAAATCTACTTAATTACTTACTGCATAAGCTATATTCGGGCGAGAGCAGTTCATCAAGTACATTAAGCTTCCAATAATTTGGGCATACTCTAATTGAGAAATACTTTCCTGTACATTCTTAGAAAGATACAAATTAACATCTACAAGTGTTCTAGCAAGATGATCATCATCTTTGCTGAATTTGTCAAGTATTTTCTCAATATAATGAGATTGTGACAAAGCATAACCTTCTGATGTTTTGGTAATTTTCATACCAAGAATTACATCAGCAATGCCCATGTCCTTCATGTCAAAATGTTTATTCAACATTTTCTTGGTAGTTTTAATCATATCATTATTACTATCTATGATGAGCATATCATCTACATAAGACATACAATGACATAACATTTGTCTATGTTTTTAATATCAACACATTTGTCATACTCATTAATTTTAAATCCATTTGACATCATTGCTTTGTCAAATTTCTCATGCCATTGCTTTGGTGCTTGTTTTAAACCATATAATGATTTAACCAATTTACACACTTTCTTTTCTTTCCCTGGAACAAAAAACCCTTTTGGTTGTTCCATGTAAATTTCTTCCTCTAACTCACCATTTAAGAAAGTGGTTTTAACATCCATTTGATGAATTTCTAGATTGTATAGAGATGCAATGGCAATTAGCATTCTAATGGATGTTATTCTAGTAACCGGTAAGTATGTGTCAAAGTAATCAAGACCTTCTTTTTGACTAAAACCTTTGACCACAAGTCTTGCCTTGTATTTGTCAATTGATCCATCTGCTTTCATTTTCCTTTTGAAAATCCACTTGTACCCAAGAGGTTTACAACTTGGTGGCAAGTCCACTAATTCTCACGTGTGATTTTGCAAGATAGATTCAACTTCACTGTTGATAGCTTCTTTCCATAAAGAAGCTTCAAGACTGGACATAGCCTCTCTAAAAGTTAAAGGCTCATTTTCCAACAAATATGTTAGAAAATCTGGACCAAAAGATTTTGAGATTCTAGCACGTTTACTACGCCTAAGTTTCTCTTCCTCATTTTGATCTAACTCTTGTTCTTGATCATGTTCTTGATCCTGACTAGTAATAGCATCAAAAGATCTTTTATTAGTACTAGTCTCTTGTCCAGTCTTCTTTGGAAATACATGTTCAAAGAAAGATGCATTCCGAGATTCAATAATAGTATTTACATGCATTTCAGAATGTTCTGATTTATGAATCAAAAACTGATATGTACTACTATTCTTGGCATAACCAATGAAAATGCAATCAATGGTCTAAGGACTTATCTTAGTCTTTTTAGGACTAGAAATAGCCATTTTAGCCAAACACCCCCACACTTTTAAGTATTTGTAGGATGGCACTCTTCCATGCCACAATTCATAAGGTGTTTGATTCACTTTCTTTCCGGGTATTTTATTTAAAATATAATTAGCAGAAAGTATGGCTTTCCCCCACAAATTTTGAGGTAATCCAGAACTTATTAACATGGCATTCATCATTTCTTTTAAAGTCCTATTTTTCCTTTCAGCAATTTCATTTTGCTGAGGTGAGTAAGGAGCGATGGTTTGATGAATTATTCTATGTTCTTTACAAAACTCACCAAAAGGTGATTCATATTCACCACCTCTATCACTTCTAAGTTTCTTGATTTTCTTACCAAGTTGATTTTCAACTTCATTCTTATATTGGATAAAAGTTTCCAAAGTTTCATCCTTGATTCGAATTAAATAAGCATAACTATATCTAGTATAATCATCTATAAAAGTGATAAAATACTTTTTCCCACCTCTAGTTTGAATTGATTTAAAATCACAAATGTCACTATGAATTAATTCAAGTGGTTCCGTACTTTTTTCAATTGAATGAAAAGGAGTTTTAGATAATTTTGCTTTAACACAAATTTCACATTTATGATTTGAATCAATTGCAAATTTAGGTAAACATTCCATATTAATTAATCTACGCAAAGATCCATAATTAACATGTCCTAGTCTACCATGCCATAAATTTGAAGACTCAAGCAAGTAAGAAGAAGATGTAGTATTATTAATAACTAAGAGTACAACGGTCGTTACATTTAACTTGAAAAGACCATCAGACATGTAACCTTTTCCTACATACATCCCATTCTTAGTAAGTACAAATTTATCACTCTCAAATACTAGCCCAAACCCATTCTTACTCAACAGAGATCCAGAAACAAGATTCTTGCGAATATCCGATACATGCAGTACATTGTTAAGAGTGAGTTCCTTTCCAGATGTCATCTTGAGTACAATCTTTCCTTGTCCTTCAACTTTAGAAGTTGAGGAGTTGCCTATAAAAAGTTGTTTACCATTGTCCACTGTAGAATAAGATGTGAACATTTTTTTGTCGGTACAAATATGGCGAGTAGCACCAGTGTCCATCTACTATTCTTTAGGATTTCCGACAAGATTTGCTTCGGAAACAACTATAGAAAGATTGATGTCATCTACACCATTGGAAATTTTGTCCACTTCGGTTATATGGGCTTGAGCATGCTTCTTGCATATTCTTCTTTTGCTTTTGCCTTTGCTACGGCAATCTTTGGCCCGATGTCTCTCTTTGTCACAGATGTAACATTTGCCATTAAACTTGTACTTTTTATTTTTCCCCCCTTTAGAGCCTTGTGATGAACTTTCTCCAGAAGACTTTCGCTTCTTGGTTTTTGAAGCATGTTCCACCATATTTACCTTAGACTCCATAGGATGCTTACCAGCCCGTTTGTCAGAATTACGGTTGTCCTCCTCAATCCTCAAACGCACAATTAATTCTTTCATAGAAATTTCTTTGCGTTGGTGTTTGAGGTAGTTCTTGAATTCCTTCCAGCCTTTTGGTAATTTTTCAATTATGGCTGCAACTTAGACGCATTCACTGAAAGACATACCTTCTGCGTGAATGTCATACAGAATGAGTTAGAAATCTTGAACTTGGCTAATCACAGTTTTTGAATCAACCATTACAAAATCCAAGAATCAGCCAACCACAAATTTCTTTGAGCCGACATCTTCCGTTTTGTATTTTTTCTCCAAAAACTCCCAAAGTTCCTTTGCTGTCTTGATAGGACTGTAGATGTTATATAATGTGTTGTCAAGTCCATTCAAGATGTAGTTTCGGCAAAGGAAACCGGCATGTTTCCACGTATCAACCGCAGCAACTACTTGCCGGTCGGTTTCATCCTCTTTCAGAATAGGTGCATCTTCACAGAAGAAACGAGCCAGGTTCAGAGTTGTAAGATAGAATAACATTTTCTGTTGCCATCTTTTAAAGTCAGTTCCTGAGAACTTCTCTGCCTTTTCACCGTGATTTACTGGTACTGTTAGAACAGGAGAGGGGGTTGGCGTCATTGCAGCCACCATAGTAGTACTTGTTTGGACATTAGTTTCAGTAGCCATTAATTATAATTATAAAACAAAATTATAATTAGAATTTACACTACACAGAAAATTAAACCAAATTCACATAATTAAAATCTGTAAAAAATAAAAGAAACACGAATGTAACTTTTATTTTTCAATTAATTTGGAAATAAAATAAAATTTTATTCAACCAAATTAATTCCACACAGGAAATTAAATTCTGTAAAATAAAAGAAATAAGAATATAACTTTTATTTTTTCAATTAATTTAGAAATAAAATAAAATTTTATTCAACCAAATTAATTTCACACAGAAAATTAATTTCTGTAACGCTTCAATAATTAAAATACTAAAACAAAATTTTAAGTAATGAAAACTCAGAAAATAATTTCTAAAACCCAAAATTAATTTCTGAAAAAAATTCATAAAAATATATTCTGAATTGTTAATGACACCAGTATTGTATTACTAGTTGTCAAAGAAAATAGACAGTATATTACTACTATCTGTCAAATAGTATATAATCACTATTTGTTTTCCCAACCAGAATATTATTTTGTAAATCCATAGAAAATAATTTTCTTAAAAGAAGAAAGAGAAAAGGAAACAAACGAAAAATTCTGTAAACAGAATAATTCGAATATGTCTTAAGATTGTTGGAACAATCTTCTGTGTAAATAAAATAAATAGAAATAAAGTCAAACAAAATAAAATAAAAATTACAGAATTTATTTTGTTGAACCGAATTTAAAAATCAAAAGACCAAGTCAAGTATGTGACACTCTGTCCTTAAGACAGATTTGTCCCGCTACGCTGCTTACGGTTATATGGTGTCTATCTCCCAGGATACAATGATCTTCACAATATTGTTATAGCACACTAAACAAAATTGTACGGCAAACCAAACTTTGTGTTTTTACTCTCTGAATTTAATTCTAAAACTAAAATGAAGAAATAATGTAAATAGGAAAATCTGGACAGCAAGAGAAAGGATTTTCAGACTGATTTTCGGATCTACTGGACTGTTGAGAATAGATTGTATTTATAGACAAATATTAGACCCGAACAGGTTCCAAAGTTGAAGTGAAAAGGTGCACCATTAAGTTGAACAGGTGCAACCACTATTCAAACTTATCTGTTTGAATAGTTGGTTTGACCGTTGCTAAGACCACATTTTCAAACAAATTGAAAAAGGTTCTGAAGGCGTAACAGTTATAAAACTGTTGGAATAAACTTATTAAACTATTTAAATAATTTAATAAAAAACAAACCGTTTAGTGGAACAAAATTTTTTTTTTTTCCAAACAATTGGAATACTTATATTAAATTATTTGAATAGTTTAATCATTTTTAGGAAACCAAAAATAAATTTATATCTTAAATTAAATTCCCACAATAATTTTTATTGAAAAAATTCAAATGAACTTTGTCTAAAAAATTAATGTTAAACTTGAAACCGGCGTCAATTTCCCATTCACTCATAAATGGTTTTGACGTTCCGTCTTTACCGTGTGACTTGCCACGAGGTAAGGAACACATCACCTCTTCGGGCCCATCCCAAAAGACGTTCGGGGCCCACTCTATTTTGGGCTCAAAGTCGGCCCAAAATAAGCCAAATAAACCAATTTTTCCAACAGATTGTTCTTAGCGATCATGTTCTCCAACCTCTGTTCATTTTACTTTGCTTGTTCCATGATTGCCTGCATTGTCTCATGCTCTGAAGTCGAGGGTGATGCGAAGTTCAAGGCACGTCTTGCGGCGATAGTCCCCAGTCCAAGCATGTTTGTTGGAGTGAGGTCATTTCTTTGCGTGGTTTCATCAGTGACTATTGGAGGATCTTCTGTTACACTTGACATGGATATGTTTAAGTATTCCCACAGACGGCGCTAATTGTGGAGAAGTGGTTTAGAAATATTCTTCTAATCCCGGGGGACGCTATTGATCCTCTTTTAGTCACCTGAAAAGGAATAAACACTCCGGTCGGGGGTATCGAAATTAGCACTCCGACGAACAAGTCAGTCTCTAATATCTGAATTGCTTATATTTTAAGTAAAGTATAATAGTTCTCACCTGCCTTTTCTCTGATGGATGATCCCGTATTTATAGTATTTTCTTTGGGCCTTTGGGCTGGGCCCATCCTTATTTCGTCAGGTGTACCTCTACTCGGCGTCTGTTCTATTGGCTGGGATACTGGTTATTTTATTTGGCTCCTTGATTGGCTAAGGTATATGCCGAATAGAGGTTACGTTTCGGACCGGACACGTTCATCCATCCCTATGGATCTAATAATAATTTGGCTTTCACATATATTATTATACAAAGTCAACACTTAAGTTAATGTGCCTATCATTTTGTTTCGGAAAATACCTCCAATAGAAGTTCCATGGCCAATTAGGCCACAAATTCAAGTTGTTCTTGATTTTTTTAATCTCTCTTTTTCGGGTAGTTAATTTTTTAAAAAAAATCACCATTTTTGACATCTAATGCCAAATTCTGCCGAGCGTTTGTTAATTTAGAAGAGACTCCTTTGACTTTCGAGTCATTTAAGAATTCAACCAATTAATGTTTTATTCAATACTCCAAATTTTTCACTGATTTAATGATAATACCGTTGAATTTAGGTACCACTTCTTTGAGATGTCATTATGTCATACAAAATAGGAATAAATACTGGAACTAACTTGCTACATGCACATGTTTGGAATTTAGAACTAATTATTTGGATTTAATTAGTCCAAAAGTCAACTCTAAATCTTAATCACTTACTTCTAATGCTTTTATTTTTTATTTTTTATTTTTTTTTGGGCTTACTAACAGACAGATTGCGTACACCATATATATATATAAACACACGCAAATGAATTGGTTGTGGAGAGTTAGGGGCGGCGGTCACAATATTGCGTTGTTAGACTCAATATATAATGTGTAACTCTCATTATGATTAAAATTTATTACTTTATGTGATTAAATTTAATTGAATTATAATATATATTATGGTTACTGATATTTTGTTGTAATTTTATGGTTACACGACAAAACTAACCACAATAAGTAGTGGGGTAAATTACAAATACACTTTCTGAAATTTGTTTATAATACAGATTAGTCCCTGTAGTTTGAAAAATTATAAATACTCCTTATTAGAATTTTTTATTTAACAGAATTAACTGAAAAAATAAAATTCATAATTTCTCCTATACAATAATAAAATTACCTAAATTATTAATTAAAACATATTTTTAATATCATTAAAAACTATTAATTAACTTAATAATTTATTAATAAAATAGATAATTTATTATGAAATTAAAATTTTCAATAGATGAAATATAATTTTTAAAATTATAAAAAATAATTTATATTTTAATAAAACTTTAGATGGTGTATTTGTAATTTACCTTACATAGTAACTCGATATCATCGAGAAAAAAACAAAAAGATAGTAACTTGATAACATTGAATAGTAAATTTTGAATGTGTACAGCTAATAATTTCTTACCAGTTGTCATGTTGGCTTTTATGCTGGCTTTTATGCATGTGCATTATTAATCAATAAAGTTTATAGGGCATGCTAAAAAAAGTGGATGATCGTTGGACAAACGTTTGTTGTAATAAAAGATGAAATTCTGCAATTGATGGATTCATTAGTGTGGGTCGTTCTAGAATATATATATATTTAAAAAATATTTATTATATGTAAATTATGATATTTATTATAATTAAATTTTTTTAGTTATAATTAAAAAAAATAATGTGTTATAACCAAACACTAGATAAACTATAACAAAAAACTTTCTATCATAATCAAAATAATAATCATAATAACTCATAATTATCATTATAAGTTATAACTAAATCATTTTTTTTAATGATCGGGTGTTTGGGCACTACTACAACTATAGATAAAGATCACACTTTTTTTTGTGTGATGTATGTTTTTAATTACACCTTTTAAGTTTTATTAAAGTGTGGTCTTTGGGAGTGTGATTAAAAGGGGTCATTTTTATTTACACTTTTTAAGTGTCATTAAAAAATGCTTTCATCACATCTTTTAAGCGTGATTAATAATATTTAGATCACAACTTTTAAGTGTGATTAAAAAAATTTTGATCACACCTTTTAATTGTGGTTAAAAACATTTAAATCACACATTTTAAGTGTGATTAAAAATATTTAGATTACATCTTTTAAGTGTGATTAATAACTAATAAAACCTGTGATAAAAAAAAAAGAATTTGACATATTTGAAAAATAATCAGTATTATTTTTGTACACGCATTTGAAAAATATAATACACACTATACTATATTTTGAATCACAACCATATATTGAATGAGATAACGTCATATATTTCATAAATGAAAGTTAATGTTCAAAAGTATATACAAAGAAATTAATAAAAAAAATTTAACTGTGATTACATATATTAAAAAATAAAAAATAAAAACTTGAAAAAACTAAATTCTTGAATTCTTTGACCATATTTTGCATCTCTCAAGGAAATTTTTGACCTGAAAAATAAAAAAACAAATTAATTTAAAAACCGCTGGAAGCATATGAATAAAGTTACTAATTAATTTATAAACTTACATTTAGATCACACTAAAAATAATGTAATTTATCCAGTTGTTAAACTGCCCCCAATCCTTTTCCACAGCCACCAAAAATGACATAATTATTTTAATTCTCCACACTAATATCAGTAAAACAGCACCACAAAAGAAGACAATATGCAACAATGCAGTAAGGATCACATAAATGATAAAATGGAATATTATATGGAAAATCAAAATCATATGATATCAACATATAACCCACTAAAAACTATAAAACAAATTGTGGACAACCCATTTTTGACCGATCTTAAGACTCTGACGTCATCGATTAAGCGCTCGGTGATTGCACATATTGTGCTCGTTCTGAGGTTACGGAGTCTCGACTGAGAGCCTTGCCTCCAGACTTCGAGACTCTTTTGTGCTTTGCCTCAGTTTGCGAACGAGGTTCTGTTTTCTCTTCTCGAAGGGAGGGAGAGGTCTCGTAGACCATCTCTCAGTGGCCGTAGGCTACTTTTCGTAGTCATAGACCACTGTTCCCGTTTGGAGACCAGTTTTTGGTTTTCGGAGCCGTCGGTCGTGCGCCACGGTTCGGGACCGCCTAACTTTCTCCATTTGCTCTAGTTTTTGGCACACACCTTGTTTCCTCTCTCTAGAGGGACACTGTGGCTCGGGAGACCACTTTCATGGTCGCACGCTACTTTCGATGCTTAACAGTCAGTTTTCGGGGCACCCGACTGCGCGTTTTGGCTCCCGAACCCTCGTTTTGCATCCGTCTTGGTTCATTTTTGGCACAGCCCTTGTTTTCCATGTTTGGAAGGTGGTACAAGGGTAGGAGACCAACAATTCTCTTGGAGACCACTTCTCTCTCCGCCAGCCGATTTTCTTGTCGGGAAACTGGTCTCCCTGATCTTTGGGCCACATTTACTAGTCTCCCACCATACCACTAGCTTGTATTCAGTTGGGAGACCACCAAATGGGGCTGTTGACCACCTTGTTTTGAGTTGGACCTTTTGACCTAGCTGGCCGACCACTAAAAGTAGCTGGCCGACCACTTGACCTGGTCGACCAACCACTGGAATTAGTCGGCCTACTCCCTCCTGTTTTGTCTTCCTGAGTTGGTTCCAGTTGTGCCAGCTGGGAGGCATTTGCTGCGTCCTCCATACACGTGTATGGAGGATGTTTAATCTTGGTTTGAAGCTTCTCCAAGAAGCTTTGGACCCTTAGCTCTGTAAAGGAAGGCCTCTCCTTCCTTTGCAAGGGTTCAGAAATTGTTGAGAGGCATACACCATATCTTCATTTGTGTCTCTCCATTTTAGCTTCAAAGAGTGAAGTTCTTGCCCTCCTTTGCACACCACTTCCTATCCTAACACCTCCACCATCCATCCAAGCACCTTGGAGCTGGTTTTCAGAGATTAAAGGTTTGCTACTTTGGTCCAGAAGCTGCTTGAGGTCTTCTCTACAAGGTAACACTCATTTTCCCCTTTTAAGCATTATTTTGCTTCACATCTTAGCCCTATTTGCAAGCATATTTGGGCGTTGTCATGAACTAAAAAAAGTCTTCTTTTAAGCTTCTTAACATGTTTGTTTAAGACCTCTTTTCTGATGGGGGTCATCTACCCCCTTTTGCATGCTTCATTCCTCTTTGTTTTGAGCCATGCATTAGGGCCCTCGTGTTGAGCTTTGTTGGCGCTTTTGACCACTGAAATACAGCAAATTTTCAGTGGTTATTATGCTGTTTTGAGCACCAAAATCAGCGAGGGGTGACCTTCTCACCCCTTGTCTTGTTTACTAGCATATTTGGCCTAACAAATGAGCCTATACTTGCATGCTTCCTAGCCTCATTTCAGGCCTCTTTGACAGAACTCGGAAGTCAAGAAGTGACGGGAGTGAATGTCAAAGCCCAGAGACGACCCATTTTTGACAAGGCCGAAGACTTGGACAAACAAACAAAATATAGATAAATAAATGGTTGTGCCCGCAGGCTGCCTAAGTATCCTTTGTAAGGAATCAAACCAGCGTAGTTCAGGGGTAGGATGCAGAAATATTTTGATAATTGGACTTACGCTACGCGAAGCCGATTTGATAATTGGACTTATACGCTACGCGAAGCCGGTTTGAAGATTGGACTTATACGCTGCGCGAAGCCGGTTTGATACTTGGACTTATACGCTACACGAAGCCGGTATGAAAATTGAGGACTCATGCAATGCACTGCAATGTAATGGCTAAGATACAATGTAATAGCTAAGAGGTAAAGGTACCTTATAGGGGCAATTGGCAATGACTTACCTCGGCAATATCCTACCTCATGCTGATGTGGGAATTTTCCTCTTCTTTTCAGTTGAACCACAGGTACTACTTTTCTTCCTGACTATGGTTGCAGCTTTCCCTATTCTCCAACAGGGTGACAGACTAGGTTGGATCAGTATCCAGAATTGAGGCACATACAGATGCTATCTCAATCTGTGGGGCTGCCATACAAATTTCAAGCCGAGGATATACCCCTGGGTATTTAAACCAGACTTTAGTCTCGGAAATCCTAAACCTTTGTGTTCTAGGCATGAGCCATTCGAACTCTAGTTTCCACCGTCTCAGTTGGTCTCTTAGGAACTCACCGCAAACACAGGCAGGTAGCTATACCAGACCACCGGAAGTTGTTCGGGCACGACAAACACCAAAGGAATTGCACCTTTAGAGGATTTAAGGTCTCCTAGACCGGGCAATAAAACAGAAATGATGCCATGGATGTAATAGATTTGATGCAATAGATAATAGATGCGATGCAACAGAGAGTACAATAGATGCAAAATGGTGACATACTCCAACCACGCTGGACTCGTGAGTAGAGGAAGAACAAAGAAAATTAATCAGGAGCGCGTTCTACGTGACCTAAGATAAATTCCAGACACGCTAAAATCGTGTGAGGAAGGGGACAAAGAGAGAAACATAGGGACTTATCCCAGTGTTTCGGAATGGTGTGAGCATTGGAACGTATTCCTAATGCTTTTAACCGAAGAGGGAGAAACATAGGGACGTATCCCGGCGTTTCAGAATGGTATGAGCATTGGAATGTATTCCAAATGCTTTTAACTGAAGAGGGAGAAACATAGAGACGTATCCCGGCGTTTCGGAATGGTGTGAGCATTAGAACGTATTCCGAACGCTTTTAACCGAAGAGGGAGAAACATAGGGACGTAGCCTGGCGTTTCAGAATGGTGTGAGTATTGGAACGTATTCCGAACGCTTTTAACCAAAGAGGGAGAAACCTAGGGACGTATCCCGGGGTTTCAGAATGGTGTGAGCATTGGAACGTATTCCGAACGCTTTTAACGAAAGAGGGAGAAACATAGGGACGTATCCCGGCGTTTCAGAATGGTGTGAGCATTGGAACGTATTCCGAACGCTTTTAACCAAAGGAGGTCTAACCCGTCGCACGTACGAGGGGAAAGAATGATAATTGCAAGTGAAAAGGTGCATAACAATGCAAGTAATGAGCATAACAATGCTAGATAGATGTGCATAATCAATGCAATGAATGAGCATAACAATGCTAGTGAAGTGGGTGCATAACAATGCAATTTGGAACGTGCATCACAATGCAAGTGAAGTGGGTGCATAACAATGCAGGTGGAAGTGCATCGCAATGCAAGCAAAATGGGTGCATAACAATGCAAGTAAAGAGTGTTTATGACGATGCAATATAGGTGCACAAGGCAGTGTGAGTAAGGTGTACAGGAGAAGTGCAATAAAATGCACTTTCTATGCGAGTATGGGGGCATTTTCTATGCAACATGGAAAGCATATTCTATGTGATATTGAAGACAAACATATTCTATGCAGAATCGAAAGCAAGCATATTCTATGCATGAATCATAACGAGGTGCGGCACGCATGCAACAAAAGTGTATATGAAAGCTCACATGCTATGCAATAGAGGGGTATCAAACATGTACTCTGGTGCCTCCGATTTACCTCTCAGAGGACTTGGCAACACGCTCAGCTCAAAAGGGGACACTCTGTCTATATTGGCGAGAGCTAACATCTGCAGTTGCTTTAATCGCTGTTCTCACTTGAAGCAGGCTTAAGCTTGGGGTCGAGGTACACTCATACTCCAGAGAAATGGCGAGGCCTAAAAAGGTATATCTGGAATACAATCACGGAATTTTCTGAAGTTGAAGCACACTCAGATGCTTCAATTTTCCCTCTTTTCTTTTGCTTTGCAGTCCAGAACCCATATAGCTTCAGATAGGTCCTGGTTTTGCTGTTCTCACATGACCTGGGCTGAACCGTGCGGTTTTATGAAAGAATGAAACTTGTTTTGCACAAACGTGAAGAATGGCACAACACTTTGAGCACAAAACGATTTCATTTTTGAAATTGAGAGATGAGTTTTCAACCAGGTATTGGGCCTACGACTGAACACAGCAAAATGACTCAACAAGGAAATAAAAGGCACACAACCTAGACACATCGAGTAACACTCGAAATGACTCAAAACAAGAATCGAGATAAAACAAAAAGACACGACACTCAGACGTGCACAGGGAGCCTGTTTCACTGGGTAGTGTTTCCCACCATTTCTCATTTGTGATTCTCACATCACTCGGCCCTCAGGCTCTGTTTTTCTGAAAAAAAAGCCCTTTTCCTCACTTTTTCTCTCAGCGCACATCTCTCTATTCTTTAATCTCTCATTTTCTTATCCCCCCCTGGGTGGTCAATGGATAAACAGAAAGTTGTTGGTTCTTGCCCCCTAGCACTCAGCTAGATTCTTCTTCTTCTGCATGCTACTAGTGAGTTTCTTCCACAGAGGGGCTGTGCCACAACTGGGTGTGTAACAAATCTGCAGCTGACATCGGTTGACGATGCTCTGCTGGGGAGTTTAGACGTGATCAGATCTGTCCAGATGAGGGAGTAGAATATCTTGATCCATTCCAATTCATGCTTCGCACTTGGCTCGATACCTCGCTGCTTGGAGGATGAGAGAGCTTTCAGCCCTTTGCAATTAGCTTCAGTGGTGCCCTTTTCTGGCAAATATGGTGCCCTTCTTGGCAAGTATGTTGATAATGAGGGAAAGACAGAACACCTGACTCAACTGTGCCCCTAGTTCATCATTTTGACCATTTTTTTTTTTTTTTGGTTTTCTAACAAAATAATTTTGACCAAAATGAGAGTTAGATTAACATGCTTGTTCAATTTTCTGATTTAAAGTCATGCAAGTCAGGCTATGAGCACTGAAATTTTTTCTTTTTGGGTCCAAGAAATGGTCCAGTTTTGAAAAGTGAAATAATTTTCGAGAAATTAGTCAACCTCGGTAAAAATTCTCAAAAACTATTTTTGCAAACGGCCACTGCTCAACGAGCATGGAACTTACTCTTGAGATGCACAACCTCGGACCCATAACAATGAAAAATTGCCCCTTGTCTGAAGGACACTGCATGGCAACGGAAAGTTGCCCCTTGTTTGAACGGCACTGTAGCGCATTTGTAGTCAGTCTTCAGAGCGACGAACACAACCAGACTCTCGGTTACAGAGAAGGCAAAGATGATCAAAATTATTACATGGACACAATTGATTTGGAAGTGTTTATAGCTAGACTTCAGAATGAAGTTGCCTACGTATCCCAAAGATGGGAATCAAGCCTCACGTAGTTTGGGGTTAAGGTACACTCGGGTATTTAACCTATTCTTTTTAGGCTCTAACTTTTGCCAAGGCGCCCGTTGCAGGTTTTTAACCTTGCGAGTTTTGTTTTTCTTTTCTTTTCATTCTTTTCTTTTCATTTTCATTTCTTTTCTTCTTTTTCCCTTTTTTCTTTTTCTTCATTTCTTTTTTTTCATTCTTCTCTTTTCTTCTTTTTTCTTTTTTGCTTTTTGTATATATTTTTCTTGCTCTAACTTTTGCCTGGGTCGCCCTTCCGGGTTTTCGGCCTAGCTAGCGAGCGTCTCAAAGGGTAAAAGTGTAGCTTGGTCCATGCCAAATGGTTATAAGGTTTTGAGGCCATCCGTATCCAGGAGAGTGGCTGTTGATTTGCAAGAGGACTCATCTTCGGCTCTTCGAGCACATCTGACATATTTGCCCCTAGTTCAAAGGGTACTTCTGTTCTAGCTTTCCAAGCTTCTTCTAATCTTCTGATCTTCTTGATCCGACTTTCCTGGCCTCTTGTTCGAGGGCTACTTCAAATCTGGCCACACAGGCCTCACATTGTAGTTGACCGTTGAACATTCTGAATCCCAGTTCAAGGTTTGAAAGTGAGGGGTCGAGTCTTGAGGCTGAGAGCGATCCTAATCTGTAAAATCTCAAGAGCGATTCTACACAGGTCTTCGCAGGACCACGCAAAACATTTTTTGAAAGTTTTTAAGAAAGCGACAAATCGCTCGTGCTGAAGACAGTGTAGAACCAATCTGGATCAAGCCAGGATCCTTCTCATTACTCACACTAACAAGCATGATTTCATTCATTAAGGGCTTAGCACGTCTCTCTTTCTCTCAATTGATCAAAATTTTGCAAAACCCGAGGAATTCCTTCCTCTTCGTTTTCACCGTAGTGTTCAAAAAGCTTTTGGAAAACTTAGGTCAATATAATGAATTCAAGGCACAGAAAAGACACAGCTTCTAGTCAAATACTGCCATCTCATTTGGAATTTCTGGTGCAACTGGCACACGGCAGAAGCAAACACAAAAGCATGAAAAACCACTGCTGTTCATTCAAATCTGTTGGCGTTACTGGCTCCAATGTAGAAATAGACTCAAAACAAAACGAAAAGACAAACACAAAAACAAAATGGTGACGCCCGAGGTAACACCCCCTCGGAATCACCCAACTCCTATACAACAGGACTGACTCGATACAGTAAGACAGACCCAAAACAAAAGAGACTGACTCAAAACAAAAAGACAGGCTCAACAACAAAACAATAAGACTGACCCAATACCTAAGTCAGAATGTACAAAAACCAGCATTCACAAATGCTCAAAACAGTGCGTGCCATACACCATATCTGAAATAAACTGAACGCCGTCCGCAGGTGATTCATCCCTCGATCACATCACATTATCCCCCACAGGTTCACTGATCAAGTGCCGATAGACTTTGCAGGACCTGGTGCGGGGATGACCCCGTTGTCAATCAAATTTTGTATCTCGTGGCGAAGACGGACGCAACTGTCGGTGTCATGACCGGTTTGTTAATGGAAAGCACAGTACTTAGTCGGGTCATGCTTTGGAGGGAGAAGATCGGGTAGAGGCCGTTGCTCTAACGGTTTCAGATGTCCATTCTTGAGTAGTACCCCCAGGGCTTTAAATAAAGACATATAGAGTGGGGTGAAAACCCTCTTGCCTCGGGGTAGATAGTCTAAAGTTCGGGGGTTTGAAGTGGATGCACCAGCAAAGGGGGTGGCTGCTCTTGGTGTGGTGGTGGCGACCATGCCCACTTCGGAAGATCTTGCAGTTGCGTCACCGCTGGTGGTCGCATTCGAACCGTGGGTAAACGCCCTCCTGGGCTACTCCTTCTCCTGGTCAATGAGGCCCTGCTTCATAGCGTCCTCGATCTGTACTCCCATCTCATGCAAATCTGAAAAGGTAGGGAAGGGGAGCACGATCATTTTCTACATTAGTTTGGGCTGGAGGTTGCGCACAACCATCCGTATCTGATCCTTATCCGTTGGCCTAATGGTCATCATTGAGGCCTTGGCCCTCCAACGGGCCACGAATTCTGAGAAGCTCTCCTTAGGCTCCTGCCTCGTCGTCTCAAGATCACGGGTCGAAATCTCGATTTGGGTATCGTATGAATATAGTGCGATGAACGCCTCGGCCATCTCCTCCCAGCTTCGTTTCACTGAATCCTCCAATTTGGCGTACCAGATGGCCGCAACACCCGACAGGGTCCTGCCAAAAAGGGAGAGCTTCTGTAATCTTGTCAAGCCCATCGGGCGCAGAACATCTGAAAACAAACTCAAGTGGACCATGGGATCTCTTGACCCGTCAAAACGATCGATGTGAGGCATCTTGAACCTGTCCGGCAGTGTCACAACTGCGTCGGTGTACCCGTCCTCAATGTCCGGGATGGATTTTACCCCTTGGGATTTCTTGAACAACTTCTCAAGCTTGCTCAATTTCAATGCTATAAGGTCGACCTCAGTCTCGAAGGGTGAGTCCAGTAGATTGGTAGGTGTTTTGGACAGCTGGGGTAAGATCGGGGCAGAGCTGCCCCTGTAGGAATGTCTGTACCCTCCTGGGTATTCTGAACATTCATCGTTTCCCCGGGTACAGGAGATCCTGCTAGAGGAGGAACTTGTTGGGAAACAGACGCGCCGCTTTGCTGTTGCAGCCTGGTGATGAGCTCAGCCTGCTGAGCTATGATTGCAGCCTGCTGCTTAGAAAATTCCGCTTGGTGGATAGCGTCTTGCTGCATGAGTTTTATACTTTCTTGTATCTGAGGCATCATTGCCTCCATCCCTGACGTATTCTGCTGATCCATCTAACCGACCGTATCTATTCACGTAATAAACCGAGACCTCACCGATCGTTTCATCGGGGTGGATAAGATCTTGACCGTAATCGTGATCTGTGGTTGATCGCCTTTTACCCTGCCTCTGGCAAAGGAACACTAATGGCCCTTAAACTGAATCTCTGACCTGACAAAGTCTATCAGCACAAGTTCGATGAACCTCGGGGGATATCGGAGCCTTCTGAAGCTATGGTTCCAGGACTACCTAGCAAAAGAGAAAACTGATATCACCTCAGCTTAACTTCACCAAAACAGATACGAGCATAGCAGGATGACTGTGCCCTCTACTGAATTCTACCCCCAAAATTCTGCCTCAAATCTGATACCCTCGGGTAAAACTGAACCCCAAAATATTGAACTGGTGCCCGCAGGCCTGATGCCCAAACCTGCAAACTGATACATGCATTCTTGTAGAGACGCACTCTAAAAGCACATAACAAACAAGTGAGAGCCAAAACACCCCTATGTTGGGGTAGGGTTTCCCTGTCCTATTTTGTCAGGAACTAGGGTTTCACTATGCACACAGCGGTTTCAAACAACCTATATCGGGTAAACAACCTGTCCTAGTTTGGAATGGTCACTACAGATTTCGATATGCACTAGATCGAATGGTCAAAAAGGGTGCCCCGGTAAAACCGGGGTTTGTCTTCCCATACTGGCAGAGCCCATAGCGAGTTAGCCTTATGGTCATGCCTTGACAAGACAAGCCTTCGGCAAACCGTTCAGGAATAGCAGATGCCAAACACGGTGTCCTAAGCGCACCAATGCAAATGCAATGCAAAGAAACACACAAGTGTAGTCAAAACCAGATATCATGAGTTCAAGTCAAGTTCTCTAAATCCCCAGCAGAGTTGCCAGAAACTGTAGACAAGCCCGCGGAGGGGACCTCGCTACAGTTCGGACTCGATTTGTGTTACGGTTCTTAATCTGAACCAAAGAGTCCAAATCCGACAAATCGTTTTGAGAAAACAGATTTTTAGAAAAGAAGTGCCAAACATGGACTGCTTTGCTAGATACAGAGTCGCCACCTAAATATTTTATTTTTGGAAAATTTAGGAAACCTTGACTCGTTTGCCTAAGGCCACGTGTCCGTCATCACCAAAGTTGCCTCGGTGTCACGACCCAAACCCGGCCCTATGGGTTTAGCACCGTAACCGGCCAGTAATCCGAGATTACCGAAGGCCTGCTTAACAGTAGTACAGTAAAATAGAGTTCAGGGCCTGGCGGAAGCCAATACAGTAAATAAATAATGTCCATTGAGCTGTGACAGTCTGTATGCCAAAAAGATTTTTCATGCATTCACACATGTAGAACGAAGATCTATACAAAATTCTGATCACACGACAGGACCAAATCCCTTGATAACAAGTCTGATTAGTAGGCGGCGGTTTATCTGATAAACCAAAGCGAGACGGAGACAGACGGGGGAAAAACAGAGCACCCCAAAGCCATAGCATGGCAACTCGGAACCTCGCAGTGAGGCACAAAGGCTGGCTTGACAAAACTGGAGTCTAACCCACGCTCCTAGCTCCGATCTGGTGGCTGAGCACCTACATATATATATACACGGTGAGCTAAAGCCCAGTGAATAACATAATGCGTAAAGAGGTTAAGAATGAAATGTCCTTATAGTAATGAAAACAGTTCATTAAACAGTATTTCAGTCTTTCAGTCAGAACAGTCAATCAGTCATATGTGGTACATCCATTAGCATAGCAGTAAACAATAGGTCTTGAAGACCGAACAGTAATGATGGCCATCAATCAGAAAACGGTAGTGGTTCCACGAGGGAACCGACAGAGATCTCTGTAACAGTAACAGTAAACAGTAGGTGCTAAGGATGCCACAGTACAGTTCGGAAATAAAGGACATACATTCATTTAGTAAATAATACCAGTTCAGTAAACAGTTCAGTTCAGTATTCGAAAGATAATCATTTTGAACATATCTTTACACAATTGTTACTCATGGAGTTTGGGCTACAGTATGCTAGAGCGTGTCTCCCCAGTCGCCAATCCTACACAGTTCACAGGTTGAACACACACTAAGCTACACAGTTGGGAAATATCATAACTTAATCCCTAATTTGCATTGGTGTGTTCTACATCTATATCCTCATTAAGATGCCTTAAACTTGGCCTAAGAATGCCTAGAATGGGATGAGGATGCAAAAATACACTTAGAAAACATTTTGCAAAGTTTGCTAAAAATAGGAGTCTCGCTCGAGTGAGCCTTCCTTCGCTCGAGCGAGCTTCCAAAATCAAAGGCTTCGCTCGAGCGAGAAATCCTTCGCTCCAGCGGTCTGTCGAAATAGTAAAAATACTGGATGCTGTGATTTTACGCGCGATGGTCGCTCGAGCAGAGCCCTGGACAAAGGTGCTCGCTTGAGCGAGGAAGCCAAATCTGGAATTTCTAGATTTGCCTCCCAAGCTCAAACCAAGCATTCTACCACTCCAAACTCGACCTCTTAGACCCAAATTCTGGAAAACATATCTAAATTCATTGTATAACAAATTTCAAAGCTCAATTTATGAATTCAAGCCCCAAAGGTGAGTCAATTAAAATCATTTTTCAAACCCATTTTTCATAAACATGGAGAAATGCAAACATGCATGAAATCCAACCATTTTAAAGCTCCAATGCTTGTTCAAATGAACTCATTTCTTCAAGAACATGGTGAAATCATGGACTCAAGCCTAATTATGAACATGCATGTACAATTTACCATGAACTTAACTCAAATTTCCAACATTTCAACCATGCATGCATGAATTAAGCCATAATCTTACATGTATGAACTAAAACAAGGCTTAACTCTACAATTTGGCAAGGATCATGCAAGAATTAGCTTAAACTCACAATTAGAGGGTTGTATTCTCTTACCTAATTCTTGTATTCAAGGTTTGGAGGCTCAATTGGCAACTATACTTTAATTTCCTTCAAGTTTCCTAACAATGCACAAGGTTGAAGCCAAAGTCTCCCTCAATTCTCTCCTTCTCACTCTAAATTCGGTGGAAACAAGGAAATGAAGCTGATGAATGTTTTGATTCAATGTATGCAAGCCTCTAGATGTGTAAGGTAGTGGCCACTAGGTGGCATTTTGGTAAATGAATCAAAGTTTGCAATATAACAATATTTAATCTAATTTAGTCATACCTAATCACATTTTAGATAAATATACCATTAAATCACATAACTTCCAATGATTCCAAAACATCAATCTATTTTCGATTCGGCTGCCGATAAGGCCTTCAATTTGCAGTTTAAACATAAAAACACGAACAGATAATCAATTAGTCGAAAAGATAAAAATGCAATACAATAGATATGCTCAGTCAATTCAGTTCCACTTTTCAATCAAATTCGCTCAAGATTTCCGCTTAGTTCAATTATCTATCATAAGCGATCCGGTTTAGCAATAATCGATGAGGTAATTCAAGAATTTATCGAGAAGCGGTATGGGGGTTGTTACACTCGGAACTTGGGTACGATTGGGAAGGTCACCGTGAGCACTCGCCGCCCGATCAAAGATCACCTCTACTAACCATGATATTTAGTTTTGAAAACATTGTGTGCTCTTATTAGGTTATTAGCCTAGATTTACTACGTGATGCGTAACTTACAAGTATAGACCGTACTTTGAATTGGAACAAAACATTTCATGTTTTTTTTTTGAAAGATGGTTTGCTACCTGCAGGTAGGCTTAAAATGCAGATTTTGCCACCCTCAGATGGGCTTAGAAAAGATAGTTTTGCCACTATCTAGTGGGCTTTAAAACTCACAGTCAATGATTTGTTCCAATCTAAACAACCCAACCTTCACCCACAGGCATTTAGGCAGTTATATCACATAAGCAAATAGCCTCATGGTAAGCATGTTATTCATGGCAGTCACTCACACGCATGCAAGGATGCTAAAGCATAAAACTCACCAAGTACTCCAAGCCAAAACAGAAACCGATTAGAAATCTATGAATGATCCTAACTATACAGAAATGTCTAATGCAACACATGCAAAAATGCAACTATAGCAGGCTCGGCTATTCTAAACATGGCATATGAGATGCAACAGCTATCAAGTATTCAACTCGAAATTGAAGTACAAATGCAGTTAGTATGATGCGCCGAGCCCGGTGCATGCAAAACAGATGAATGAATGCAAACATGCTATCATACTGTATGCTAATTGAAACATGCCCTAATCTAACCATCATAAGCTGGTAAATAAAAGGAAAGAAAGACGTGGGGTTGGAAGACATACATCACACTCACGCACACTTATTACAACATTGCCCTCACGCAGAGGGTCTGAATAAAATAATATACAGTCCCAAATGAATAGTATAATCTGAATAAATAATACAGTCCAAATATGTACAAAACCCTAATTAATTAACAAATTTAACTAGGAAAGCATTAAATTGGCATGCAAGCCAGGGACTGTCTCGACTCTTCTCGGGATGATAAATGATGCATGCTCGGGTTGTCTTTGCGCGGAAATCCATGGCGATGCCCCAATTAGCCTCTGTTTGCAATTATTCTTGGAATGTGTGCCAAGCTTCGGAAAGCTGCTGATTCTTGATTTGATGCAACAGAGAGCAACAGAGGGGCATGGCAAAGTATTTTCACACATGTATGCATGCCTCGATTCTCGTGTCACCAATCACACATCTCGATGTATGATGGCCGAGGAGTCGAATTGCACAACTCAATATGGAATGAATGCACATGAAAATACAACTAAGACCTAACTCCATCATGGACAATCCGGAGTGTTGGTGACTGGGGAATTGAGACACGTTCTGTCACTCGAAGTACGAAACGTACCTCGTTTCCCGTGCTCGGGCTAACTCCTATCCCAAATACAATGCAATATGCATGACATGCATGGATGCAACTAAGATACAACCTAACATGCACAATGCTATGAAATGGCATACACGATGCACGAGGTAACATGGCATACACAATGCGCTAATATATAACCTAGCATACACAATGCTGTGAAATGAAATAGCATACACAATGCATAATGGGCTTACACCAACACAAGTGGACCTCGGCCACACTCACATAGGAGGCCATTAGATAAAAATGAGACACTCGAAATGCGTGCACACGTGCATGCAAATCGAGGACCAAACCTAAGGCACGAATGCCACCCTAACAAAGCATGGCGAGGCATGGAACATGATATACAAACATGAAAATTCTAGTACCAAAATATGATGCAAAACAGCCCCGAATCATGGAAACATAGCACCTGATGCATGAAATGAAACTCGAAACTCGAAACTAGGCACATGGAATGACTTATAGCTATACAAAGCATGCATTATTTGAACATGAAGTATGAAGACAAAATCAAGACAGTCCCAAAACAAGCATATTTACAGTTTTAAGCAAGGCCAAAAGGTGAACACAAATAGGGATAAACCAACATGCAAAAATGGCCCCGAAAGAGAGATAAAGAAGCGAGTGGAAGCTGTTGGCCATAAATGGCCAAGAGCCCTTCAAAAAAGTTGAAGAGAGGCTCAAAATGAAGCACTTTAAAATTTACAACAAGCCACGAAAACAAACACAAGTATGGCTAAACTATTATGCAAGAAATGGGTCAAAATGGAGACAAAGAAGCAAGTGATGGTTGCTGGCCTCAAACAGAGGAGGGCCCTTCAACAAAGTTGAAGAAGGGCCCAAAAAATGGTATTTTACAGTTAGTGGACAAACCCAAAACAGTGCACATGCAAGCTTAAAATACTATGCAAAATAAGGCCTAAAAAGAGGTTTAAACACAAAGAGCAAAAAGGGAGCTTCAAACAGAAAAATTCCCTTGATCAAACATGAAGAGAGGGTCAAAATAAGGCTATTTACAGTTCGGACCAGAGCCCAAAAATACAAGCACAAGGATCTAACAAAACATGCAAAAATAAGGCCAAAAGAGGGATAAAGAAGCAAGTGGCAAAAGGAAGCCTCAAACAGTGAAGATCCCTTCAACAATGTTGAATAAGGGCTCAAAATAAGCCACTTTATAGTTTATGACAGAGCTCAAAAAATTTTACAAATGAGCCTAAAATACTATGCAAGAAAGAGGCATACAAGAGAGGTAAAGAAGCAAGTGTAAAAAGGAAGCCTCAAACAGGGAGAGGCCCTTAAACAAACATGAAAAGGAGCTCAAAATAATGTTATTTACAGTTTGGGTCGGAGTCCAAAAATGCAAGAAAGTATAGCTTAGATTGTATGCAAAAATAGGACTAAAAAGAGGAGAAGAAGACTTACCCTTGAAGAACCAATCTTTGACAGCCTTTGGACCAAGTTTGGGTGCTCCTAAGCTCTGAAAAACAGCCTCAAGTTGTTGGTATGGAGTATGGAGGCCTTGTGCTATGAGGTGTAGTGTAAAATGGTGTGGGATTTGAAGGGTTTTGGTGCTTGGAGTAGGGAGGGAGAGAGATGTAATGCAAGAGCCTAAAACAATTTTTTGTAACCTCTAAAACAAGGGCTGGGGGGGTGGTTATATAGGCACAAGAGTGAAAAAGAGGGGGAAAAATGGGAGGGAAAACTAATTCAAGTTTTTCCCCAAAAGGCCAAACCCCCGGACATAGGACTTGGGGGAAAACAAAATACATAGCTGGAACACACTTGGGAGGGGAAGAATGGCCGGCCAGCTCAAAAGGGCAAAAAAGGTCATCCAATTAGCTAAGTGGCCGGCCTGCTACTTTTCATGGCCGGCCGGCCAGTTCAAAAGGGTCAGGTGGCCGGCCTGCTACCTTTTTTGGCCGGCCTGCCACTTTTAAGGACAAAAATGGATCTGCCGGAAAGAAAGGTGGCCGGCCAGTGATTGGGAAGTCCAATGGTGGCCGTTCAACTGTCCAAATTGAAGTCCCAGAAGTTAGCTTTCCAATGGCACAAACCTTGCATTAAAATTCCTCCTGGGGAAAAATTTATGCCCTTTTTGGTGAAGCCGCGCAGATTTCGGTCCAACCGGAGTGTTGCCCTACTTCAATGAACTATATCTCCCCCGTCCGGAATTGGATTTAGGAGATTCTTGAGTGAAAAATGAAGCCCCGGAAGTCTTATTTCCAATGGTGATGGCCTTATAGCTTGATTCCAAGTATGCAAATGAATAGGCCCGATTCGGCGAGGGATGTTCGACTCTTTCTTAACGGTTCATGCCCATTTTCTCCCCCAACTGAATTTCTTCCCTCTTCTCCTCTTTTCTTCAACTCCAAACCTCCTAAGTAAGGTGTTTTAAAAGATTTTTCAAAGATTTCATCTCTCTTTCATTCATTTCCACTTTGTCTTTGCTCGGTTTACCGAAAAGCGCAACATTTGACAAAATGCGAACCTCGGAACATCGTAAAAACTTTATTTCAAAAATGTTTTGAAAGAGAGGGTTTTAAGACTAAAATCTTTTGATCAAGATTGTTTTGGTCCAAAAAAAAAGGGGTATGAAGTTGAGATTTGACTCTCTCTCCTTGCCGAAGAAATTGGACCTTTGCACTGCACAACTTCCAAAACCATCAGTCGCGTCCAAGTCTTAAAGGTGGTCAAAAATGGGGTGTCTACAAGGCCCTTTTCAGTGAGTTTTAGGGCCTGCATAACCTCTGTCCAGAGGTGGTTTTGTCATGTTGGGTGTCCATTTTACATGTGTAGAACAACCCTCTTTATAGCCTATCAAAAGGGCCTATCATTCTTGCATGTATAGACCATATTTCAGTGGGTTTTTGCAGTTGATTTGGCATGTCATACCTCTGAATTTTTCTGGTTTAGTGACCTCTTGAATGCTCCATATACTTGTAGTGTAAACCCTCTTCACTAGCTTGTATTGCATGCTATTTTGGTCTATGAATCTAGCACTTTTTGGCCATGCCTTAAACTGATTTTGTGCATGTTTTGGACTACCTTAGCTCTATTTTTATGCCTAATGATCGAATGATGCTTGCTATGCATGGTTGTAGTTCAATACTCTTACCTAGCTTTGTGTTTTGGGGCCTATTGCATGCTTATGTTGGGGTGTTTCCATGTTTTAGGATGATTGTGCATCATATTTCAGAGCTTACATGTATGCCATATTCCCATGTTTTCCACTCTTTAAATGCGTTTGAGAGTTGTGCTAGTTTGCCTCGTTTTTGGACCATTGTATGAGCTTCATTTCTATGCATGTTGAGCCATCTTTTTAGGCCATTTTCCCACTATCTTGGACCTGCCTAGGGTCTGTTTGGGGCTGGTTTTTCCATTTGTGCACCGCTTTTTATACCTATAGTGTAATCCACTCCACTAATTTCGGTATTCGAGTCATCTAGCATGCATTGTGTGAGGTGTTTGCATGTTTTGAGTTCATCTTTTATGCCATTTCAAAGCTGGATCATGTGCCATTCTATGCCATATTTCATCCTTTGTCGTGCTTTGTTAGAGTTGCATGTTGTGCCTTAGGATCGATCATTTGCATTCGTGCATGTTTGCATGTATTTCGGTTGTCTCACTTTCATCATAATGGCCACTGATTTGAGTGTGGCTAAGGTCCACTCATATTGGTTTAAGTCCACCTTGCATTGTGTATGCCATTTGGTTTATGTTGTTGCATGTTTGACCATCGCATTGTGTATGCTTTGATTATTGCCTTTGTGTATGTCCATCTTCATATGTGTGCATTGTGTATGCCATATAACTGATGTGTATTGTGTATGCCATTTTAGTCCATAGCATTGCGTATGCTAGGTTGCATGTGTGCATATCATCCCTCGCATGCCAGTATGATTAGGTTGCATTGCATTTAGGGTGGCATGTTATTCTCATTGTGTATGCCATCTCATTGCATTGTGTTTGGAGTAGGGTTAGTCCAAACATGGGAAACGAGGGGCGTTTCGTACTCAAAATGACAAAACGTGTCTCAATTTCTAGTCGCCGACACTCCGGATTACCCATAATGGAGTTTAGGCCTTATTGTGTTTATGTGTGCATCCATTTCACATTGAGTCGGGCAATTCGACTCCTCGGCCATCATGCATCGAGATGCGTGATTCATGGCACGAGGATCGAAGACTACACTCCCTAGAGCTTGTGCAATGATGGGGAGATTAGTCGTGCGTACACGTGTTGAAAATTCTTTGCCATGCCCCTTTCTTGCTCTCTGTTGCAGTAAACCAGAAACCAGCAGCCTTTTAGAGCTTTGTGCAATATTCCGGGATCAATTGCAAACATAGACAAATCGGGGCATCGCAAGGAATTTTCTGACAAGGCGACTCGAGCATGCATGCATCTTTCATCATTCGGAACAGAGCTGAGGCGGTCTATAGATCTGCATACTAGTTTATTTCGTTTCTTAGTTAATTTGTTAATTAATTAGGGTTTTGTAATATTTAATTAGCTAGAGTAGTTAATTATTTACTCGGTCTGTATTATTTATTCGGACCCTCCGAGGAGGGCAATGTTGTAATAAGTGTGCGTGTGTGTGATGTATGTCTTCCAACGCCACGTCTTTCTCCCTTTTATTTACTAGCTTATGATGGTTAGTTTAGGGCATGTTTCAATTAGTATACTTATGCTCGCATGTTTGCATCCATTCATCTGTCTTGCATGCACTAGGCTCGGCGCATCATACTAACTGCATTGTATTTCAATTACGACTTGAATACGTGTATCAGTTGTTGCGTTTCATATGTCATTTTAGAATAGCTGAGCCTGTCTTATTTGCATTTTGCATGTGTTGTATTAGGCATTTCAGCATAGTTAGGATCATGCATTTGATTACTAACTAGCTTCTATTTTGGCTCGAAGTACTAGGTAAGCTTTTATGCTTTAGCATCCTTGCATATGTGTGAGTGACTGCCATGATAGCATGCTTGCCATGAGGCTAACTGCTTATGTGATATAACTGCCTGAATGCCTGTGGGTGAAGGTTGGATTATCTGAATTGGAACAATTCATTGATTGCGAGTTTTAAGCCCACTAGATAGTGGCAAATCACCATGTTTTCTAAGCCCACTTAAGGGTGGCAAAATCCGCATTTTAGCCTACTTGAGAGTAGCAAACTGCTTTAAAAAACAAACATGAAATGTTTTGTTCCAACTCAAACGATCCAGTCTATACTTGTATGCTGTGCACATCACATAGTAAATCTAGGCTAATAACCGGAATAAGAGCACATAATGTTTTCAAAACCTGATATCATGGTTAGTAGAGGCCGATCTTTGATCGGGCGAGCAGGGGTGCTCACGAAATGACCTTCCCCAATCATACCCAAATTTCCAAGCCGAGGCAACTTTAGTGATGATGGACACGTGGCCTTAGGCATGAGTCAGGGTTTCCTAAATTTCTCAAAATAAATATTTAGGTGGCGACTCTGTATCTGGCAAAGCAGTCCATGTTTGGCACTTCTTTCAAAAAATCTATTTTCAAAAACGATTTGCTGGATTTGAACTCTTTGATGATTCATCGGTCTTGCATTGCACTCTGCGAGATTAGATACAGGACCGTGACATTGAGTCCTGAACTGTAGTGAGCCCAATGAACAAAACGGGATTTTCCTGGAACGGTCGGGGACGTCTACACAAATAAGGATCAATAAAGCTTATTGGTCTTAAAAGCAGAAACCACATAGCCTGAATAATTACAAATTGGTATGGGAACAATCCAAGTAGAGGAAATAATAAGAGCCCAGCACACTAAATTAAAAGAAACAACTTACATACAATCCCTTTATCTAAACCTTCAACTCCCTAATTTAATAACTTGAGATGAAGCACATCTTTATAGGAATAGGATCAGCCATAGATAGATACTTTAAAGATTGTAACTGTCAAAAATACGAGAATTATATGATTTTCAACCATGACAAAATACTCTATTGAAATAGCAAATTCTCCACAATTAAAGTCTGTCCATGTAAGTGACAAACAATAACAGGTCCTCACTATCCAAAGACTTCTCTATGCATGTCAATGAAATCTATCACATACAACATATAAAAGCAATTCGCAAAAATTGAAGTAGGAGACTTGTAATTATCAATTCATTCAATTAGTATATCTTAACTCTTATATGAACCCAATTTTCTGTTGGACCATGACATTTTTTGCTGAAATCATATTTTTTTAGGCAGAAAAAGCAGCTCATAAGGATCTCATCAACGATATCATATCTTAGATTCTGCACCATGCACCTCAAATACAACTTAGGCCCATTTGTGAAACCAACTTTGGAAGTATACCAATGTCAAGAATTAACAATTATCTTGCTATGTTTTAACAGTCTTAGACCCTGCAACCTTGCCCTTCAGTGGGGTAGGATGCACCTCAAGCTACAATTGTGGTAAAGGGTAATACCTTTTCCACTGCTTCAAGTAATACAATGCAACGCATAATAATTTTAAAAATAGGGGAGAAAATGAAGAATGCATCACCTTGGGAGGTTTTATTCCAACTCTAATGAAGGAGCTCAGGATTCATAAGAGGTAACTCAATGGATTCCCTGAGTTCTCTAATTTGATCAGATAAACCACCCACAGCGGAAGTTGACATTACTAGGATCTTCATGAAACATATTATAAACAACCGGGTCGACCTGTCAAGGAGTACGAAAAATTAGCATCAAGGATGACAATAACATAATTAAGTAAGAACATAAACAATTAAATAATCGATATTGCCATAAATTAAGGAAATTTCCAAGTGGCATTGCACTAGAAAAGATGAATCACAATAACTTCATGTGGAAGAGCACGCATGATTGGGAGTGTCGTCATATCAAGTACCATTCTTGTTTCAGAAGTCAGTTTTTCCTTGTCTACTTTACTGCGGGCAGCCAACTATATATTTGGGTCCACTACTTGCTTTAACAATCACTAAATTACCTAGAAGCAATCAGTCAATACCATATTTAAGTTCAAACCATCATAGAAGAGTTTACTAAGAAAAAGTAAGTTTAAGTTCATTATAATAAATTTATTGAACAGTTTAATAACTAAGAGCACATTATGAATTATTCCATTTACAAGTAGCCCATAATAGACTAGAGCTTGTATTTTTATTTTTATTTTTATTTTATTTTATTTTGCATGACATGTATCAAGACTCCAAATTCTAAACTAAAAAAAGATAGAGTTAAAATGATTTCACAAACAATTTCCAGAAACCCCCCCTCCCCCTAAAAAAAATGGAAATAAAGAACAAAAGAAATGAGTAATTACATCGCTCATTGTCAAGAGGCCTGAGAACTTCTCCAATTATCTGCCCAATGCTCTGAAGCGACTTCAAATCGTCTTCTATCTTATTGAACTCTTTCTTAGATGCTCACAAGCTCTCCCTCACTAGTGGTAATGAAGAACAAAACAATTGAAGTCGCTTGTTGAACTCAAAACCAATGTGTATCTATCAATCAATGTGTATTATTCATTTCTTTTGTTACAGAACTCAAAAGAAGATAGAAGAAAGAGTTTAGCAAGCTCTCCCACATAAACAAAAACTCAAAACCAAACAAAACAAAACAAAAAAAATGAAGAAAAAGCACTACATGCATACCCTAAAGAGCAAAAGCAAAAAATGTTACAGAACAAATAGCAACACAGGAGCCATACTTCTTACCTGCAACTTAAGCTTAAGGTCACGCACAATCTGAAAGAGGCCTTGTAGCCACTCCAATTATATTGTTGCGGAGCATGTCTCTCTACTATTCGCCACTAGCAGTCAACCATAATCTGAAAGAGGCACTTGTGTTTTATTTTTCTTTCATTTCATTTTTTTTTCACGAAATTATTCACAAATTTAAGATCCAAATACAATCTCAGTGATTTCTTGATCAATCGAACAAGTGAAAAATAAATTACCTCTTTCTTTGTGTGATTAAGAAGAACACTGGGAGAGCACAAAGGCCCACCATACAGAGAACTCTTATTGGAAGTCTTGATGCTGTTAGCCACGATGCCCTACAAAGAACTTGAACCACAATAAGAGAAATGATTACTGTATAATTCATATGAAACAATCCTTTAATATTTCTAATGATTCTCTCTCTTTCTCTCTCTCTCTCTCTCATGAAAGAAAAAAGAAAACTAAAAGAGGAAAGAAAGATGGAATCCAGAAATTAAATTAATTTAAAAGCAAAGCAATGGGAAATAAACCATTTGAAATTTAATTTAGGTGACACAAAAAATAGAGGCATGGGTCAATGCTTTGGCCATTATAGAAAACTCTCCCCATAATGCTCTGAATTTTATATTTGGAAGCATTCAAAGAATTTCCAAGATTTTGACAACTCCCTAGTCCCAATAGTAAATATTTTTTTCCCACCATAATTTTGTCATCACCCAAACTCTCAATTATATCCCTTGATTCATCAAATTCCGAAAGATCATTGTCCTGCATTTTAATATCCTAGATGAATCAGACCAATGTAATAATTACACAACCAATCTATAAAGTAAAGTAGCTCAGCACAAAGAGAGACAACCATCATGCATCTTGCTTTGATAAAAAAAAAAAAAAAGGTACTGGATACATTAGAAAACATAAACCTACTGCCAGAAAAATTGGGTAGCTTTTCAGCAATCAGGTATGTACCCTCACCTAGTTTTCATCAAATCTTCAATTGTGATTTATGAGATTGAGCACAATCATTTTCCTTATCATAATCACACAATATTTCACAAGATTATATACAAAAGGACTCGTTATTCTTATCACATTAATCACTAGTGAACAGGTCCAATAAAGACAACCTTGGCCCCAAGAAAGATAAAGTATCAGAATTCATTAATACCAGGCAATAAAGCATTCAAATACATTCTTTCCTCCAATTCAAACAAGGCATTCTGCACATCAAAAAACTGACTAAAGATGCACATATCTACCTCCATAAAAGTTCCTTCCTTGAAGATTTCTCGCTAATGTCTTCGGTTTGCAATTTGCATCTTGGTAGGACTAAGTTGTTAGAAGATGTCCAATAATAAACTGTATGATGGGTCAGGTTCAACAGGCCAAAGAACGCCATTGATGTGTGGCTTAGATGGCATAATGCCACTCCCATGCATGTGAAGAGTGGGTGTTTCTAGGTCTTAAGTTTTTCTGATCCCAATAAAACAGGGCAAAGGCATTCCTAAAGAACTACAAAAGTTGCTAATTGTTTTTTCATTTCAAGTTACAGGACACTTTTTGGCAGGAGCACTTTAGTCATTTTAAAGAAATATATGATTGATAAATAATAAAAAAAGAAAAGAAAGAAGAGGTAACAATCTATCTCCTTTGATTCACATGTAGAATTGTAGCCAAAGAACTGAGTCACCTTGATGATTCTAGAAAATAAACAACACCTCATAAGCACAGGATCAAAGTCGAGGTTGACATATTAGAACTAGTAAACCAAGTGTAGCATAAAGATTTAATCACCCATGAATGTTTATTTATTTATGATAATCATTCATCTGACTGGATACTGCTAGCTTGGAAATAGAAAACCCAAGGTACTACTTATCAATCACAATAGCAATTCTTAATTTCTTAGTACATTGATTTTCATAACTGGTTTATTATATATAAACGAAATCAATTGTCTTAAACATTAGAGTTAGAAAATAAACCAAGAGTAACATAACCAATAGGTGACTTGATCAGCATATATCATTGTCAATTCTTTATCATTTCAAAATAAACATTTTTGGATCAGACATTTTAACAAACAGTTCAAAGACTATTTGGTGACTTGAAATTGTGAAGCTAGATCAAAGAATAACATAACCAATAGGTGTACCACATAGTCGTTGCCTTAAACAGAATGAGGTCAAAATTGATTAAATTACAGAAAAAAAAAACAAGTACAAAAATGGATCAATGAAAGGAAATCCAAACCTGAAGCAGACCTTTAAGATTTTAGTATTGTTGCGGGTTTAGAACAAAAAGAAATCAAGTAACTTTCCATAAAACATCTTTAAACCTATTCCGTAACTTAAAAGCACAATAGTCACATTAATTAAGGGGGAAAAAATCCCTAATTTTTCTATGTTAATACAAAAGGATCAAAATCAAAAGAGAAGCAGAGCAACTATTCTAATAGAATCAGGAAAAACAAATAAAAAAAGTAAAGGATTATCAAACGATGGCAACAGAGATGCGATGGGGCTTCCGTAAGCCTACGCCTGTAGTGGGTAGCCTCCTTCGGGGGTGGCAGCAAAGTGTGCAAGTGGAGTAGCGGCGTAGGGTTTGTCTATGAAGGCAGAGATTCGGGCGATGAGAGGGTCAGGAGTTCCAACGAAGAAGTGGCGGCTAGCAATGGGATTTGGATTTTGATCTACCTCACGATTTGGATCTCAGATGAGAGAGAGAAGAGGAAGAGAGTAAGAAAGAGAGTGAATGAAGGACTAGGGCTAGGCATGGCTGGGCTTAATGAATTTAGGAATTTAATTATATTGATCACAGTTTGGAAGAATATATATTGATCACACTTATTTGGAAGTGTGATTAAAAAATTATATATAATCACACTTATTTAAAAATGTGATTAAAAAAATTATATATAATCACATTTATTTGAAAGTGTGATTAAAAAAATTATATATAATCACACTTATCAGAAGGTGAGATTAAAAAACATATATATAATCACACTTATTAGAAGGTGAGATTAAAAAATATATATATAATCACACTTATCAGAAGGTGAGATTAAAAAACATATATATAATCACACTTATTAGAAAGTGAGATTAAAAAACATATATATAATCACACTTAATTAAAAAGTGAGATACAAAAATAAATATTACCACACTTAAATAAATTAAGTGTGATTAAAATACTAATCTAATTTTTTTTATCACACTTTCAATAAAAGTGAGATATTTTCATTTGTCAAAGTGTGATATTTAATTGTTTTTGTAGTAGTGGGGTCAGCTTACACACACCTTGACTAATCTCATGACTCACACAAAACATCCCACATGGATTGGGCAAATCTCAAGCATAGTCTGCGGGTGTGACCTCAAAGAGCGGATTGCTCCTAATGAGAGTTGAACCTGAAATTTAAATGAAACACACCCCTAAGTCCCAAGTTACACCCACTAGACAAATCCCTTAGAATTAAGTCATAACTAACACTACAATATATAATAAAAAAAAAAACCACACATATTATAATTAGAACATATGACACAAACTCAAAAATGGAATACGTATTATAGATTTCCCCTTCATTTATGGATTGGTGGATGCAAGAATTTTGGTAAGAGCTAAAGTAGACTCATCTTACTTATTAGGTAGGTGTCGTATTTTATCAACAAAGCAAAATAATTTTAATAATATTATAATGATCACGCTTATATAATTATCATAATTGAAGTGTGGGTAAGGTCATTCGAACACCAAAGTTGTAAAAAAAAACACGTACAATGGTCAAGAGTCCCAACACCAAAACACCTGTTCAAACATGTACAAATGGCATCTTGAATTTCTCAATTTTCTTTTCTTACCCAATGTAACATTCACATCTTCAAAATTTTCAGCATCTGCAGCTACTTATAAATTATAGATATTCATTAAGCTCAAGAAACATTAGTAAGAGTTAAACTTCAAATAATTAGGTCTAATCCTTTTATCATGAAAAATTATTTAATACTCCTAGAATGCTACTTTGCAAGTTTGAGAGTGTAAACATACAAACCAAACTAAGTTTTAAGTCCCATCAAATATGGTCGATTATATGAATTCTTCTTTTTCACGCGGCTCTATCAAAAATCATTTCGTTAGTCAAATTAAGTAGAACCATATCTCTATTTACAATGCTAGTTAACGTTAATCTAGGCCTACCCGATCCCTTAATACTTCCATCTACCATTACTGCATTGCATCTCTTCACTACTGCCTCTATTGGTGTCCGTTGAATATGATCAAACCATCTCAATCGATTCTCTCTCAACTTATCTTCTATCAGTGCTACTCTTACCCATTCCTAAATATACTCTTTCCTAATTTTGTCTTGTCTAGTCTTGCCACACATCCACCTTAGCATCATCATCTCAACAACACTCATCTTATCTATATGTTGTTTCTTGGTTGCCCAACACTCAATCTCATACAACATCGCTGGTCTAATAGCTGTTCTATAGAACTTTTCTTTTAGTCTAGTGGGTATTCATTTATCGCACAATACCCTAGATGCACTTCTATATTTAAGCCATCCCGCCTTAATTCTATGGGCCACATCCGTATCAATCTCCACCGCTGTTATGATAATCGACCCTAAATAACGAAAATGTTTACTTTTAGGCAGTTCTTGGTTCTCAATCTTCACTCCTCCTCTTCTTTCATTGTTATTAATTTACACTTCATGTATTCTGTCTATGTTCTGCTTATCTTGAATCCTTTAGATTCAAGCAATTTTCTTCAAATCTCTAACTTTGTGTTAACTTCTTCTTTAGCCTTATCCACTAACACAATATCATTTGCAAAAAGCATACACCATGACACGTCATCCTAAATATTTCATGTTAACTCATCCATAACTAAAGTAAAAAAATAAGGACTTAAGATAGAGCATTGGTGTAACCCCACCGTAATAGGAAATTAATTTGCCTCTCCAGCAGGCGATCTAATAGTGGTCACCACTCATACATACATGTCCCTAATCACATCTATGTAACCTTTTGTCACCCCTTTCTTCTCTAACACCCACCATATTATATCACGAAGCACTCTATCATATGATTTCTCAAGGTCGATAAACACCATATGAATGTCTATTTTCTTTTCCCTATATTTTTCTATTACTCTTTTCAAAAGATAGATCGCTTCCATTGTTGATCTGCCATGCATAAACCCAAATTGATTATCTAATACCTCTATTATGTCTCGCAATCGAAGTTCTATCACTCTTTCCCACACTTTCATTATATGACACATTAGCTTGATTCCTCTATAGTTGTTGCAATTTTGGACATATCATTTATTCTTATAGATTGGCACTAAAATACTCTTCTTCCACTCATCTAGCATGTTCCTAATCAACAAAATTTTGCTAAACAACCTAGTCAACCAAACAACCCCCTTTTTATCGAAACACTTCCAAGCTTTAATAGGGATATCATCGAATCCTAAAGCCTTATTTGATTTCATCTTTTTAAGTGCCATCTCCATTTCAAGTTCCTAATCTTGCAATAGAACCTATAATCTTGGTTTATCGTATTGCTGGTTATTTCTTCCCCTATTAACGTTCCTCCATATTCCTCATTTAATAGTTTCTCAAAATAATTCTTCCATATCTTCTTAGTCTCTTTATCCTTCACCAACACTTTAGAATCTTCACTCTCGATGCACTTAAGTTGATTAAAATCTCTTTTTTTTTTCTCCCGTATCTTAGTAAGTATGTATATCATCTTCTCTCCCTCCTTACTATCTAGTCTAGTGTATAGGTCATCATAAGTTTTCAACTTAGCCTCTCTCACTACTTTATTAGTCAATCTATAACTCTTAAGGTTTTTCTCAGTACTATCCTTCTGTCACTTTTTAAAACACTATTTTTTTGCCTTAACTACCGCTTGAACCTCTTCCATCCACTACCAAATTTCCCTAGAGCTAAGTCTCGTTCCTTTTGACTTTCCAAGCACTTCCCTTGAGATTCTCCTCATACAATTAACTATCGAGTGCCACATAGTGTTAGCATCATCTTCTAAGTTCTAAGTACCTTCTTTATCCATTCTATTTTTAAATATTTCTAATTTATCCCCTTTGAAGTCCCACCATCTCGTCCTACGACGCCCACCATCATTCCTAACTTGGTATTGCCCTTTAAAACATAAATCTAGTACCAAAATCCTATATTAAAAGGCCAGGCTCTCTGTAGGAATCACCTTACAATCACTGTCTTTTAGGCGGTCTACTTTTCTCACTAAAAAGTAATATTTTTGGCTCTTAACTGACACACTCTTAAAGGTTATCAAATGTTTCTCCCTCTTCTTATACATAGTATTGGCCACCACTAGGTCGGAAGCCAACACAAAATCTAAGATACTCTCTCTAGCTTCATTTCTATCATCAAACCCCATATCCACCATGTACCTTTTCATAACCTAATTTATCTATGCCTACATAGTCATTGAAATCTCCACCTATAACTAGGTTTTCTCTTACGGGTATCTCCTATAAGATCTCATCTATTCGCTCTCAAAAATCTCTCTTAATCTGATCATCTAATCTCTCCCTCCTTAATTGTCCTAAAAGAACAGTCACGGCCAAAAATAGTAGAATAGAATTTAATTATCCTAAAAGAACAGTCACCAAAGTATCTACTTAAATGCAAATACTAATCAGTAAATTACTATCGATTTCATTAAGAAACACAAGTTATAAAACATGTTGGGCAACTATGGTTGAGGTTGGAAGAAAAACTTCAAATTTGCAGCCACTGCTATCTATGAACGTTCAACTACTGTATATCCTTTTCAAAAACAAGAAAGAAAAAAAAAAAACAAAAAAAAACAAAACAAAACAAAAATAAAAATTAATATATTTGTCCCGAAGACAGAAAGAAAGATCAAATTGTTTCGGCTTGTGTTGTCAAATACAATTTTTTTGAATTTTCAATTTGTAATTTTTTTTTATTTTTAGTAATTTTTTTAATATTTTAGTCAATTTTTATTTTTTATGTTCATATACACCTAATTTACATATATTTAAAACGTAAAACATTTGTAAAGAAATTTTTTAAAAATTCAATAAATACAAAATATATATATATATATGTATATATACTGAATATATATATTTTTAGTTTTTAGTATTTATCAACTTTTTAAAAGATTTTTAAATAAATTTTATATATTTTAAATGTATTTAAACTACATAAATTATATATAAAAAAAAAATTGATTAGGATATTAAAAATTGATTGCCTAAGATCCCCATCCCTCGTCCGAATGCAATCAGCCACATCATGATGGCGAGAGATTTTTATTCCTTTGAGATTTCAATTATGTCATGCAATTGAGATTTAAAGTATGATATTTTTATTTTGGGTAAATTATAAATACACTGTTTAAGATTTAATTAAATTATAAATTATCTTTTTTAGTTTTAGAAATTATATTATGCCCCTAAAGTTTATAATTTCACCGCGGCCATCCTAGTTGGTAAGAGAATATGCTCCTCTCTTTATTGATTAGGGTTCGAATCCCCTATTACTTAACTGGAAGTCCGATGGTTTAGGTGGATCGGCTAGCTTCCCCCAGTTTGGCTTGTAAGGGTGGATCCTAAGAGCCTTAGAGTGTTCTGGGTATTAAAAAAAAAAAAAAAAAAAAAAAAGATCATTTTATTAATAAATCATCAAGTTAATTAATAGTTTTTAATAATATTAAAATTTTATTTCAATTAATAATTTAGATAATTTTATTATTGTATAGGTGACTAGTTAGAAATCTCATTTTTTCAATTAATTTTGTTAAATAAAAAATTTCGACAAAAAGATATTTGTAATTTTTCAAACCATAAGAAACAATTCATATTTTAAATAAATTTAAAATAGTATATTTGTAATTTACCCTTTGATTTTCAATATCTCTATCATCAGCCTCTATATTTTGATGTACTCTTTTAATCACATAATCACACTTCAAAATTTTCTTATTTCCAAATTTTTATTCAAATGACATTGGGAAAAAGAACATCTCTTTTACCTAAACATCTAAGTTAATTAGAGGCTAAAAATTTTTTCTAACAAAAAATCAATTTAGGTGGTTGAAAGGAAATTACAATTAACAGTTGATTTTAGCAATTTTCAGGTGTGGAAACATTCAATAAAGACATTCCACGGTCGCGTTTTGAACATCTGAGCAAATATAGAACGTATAATGAACATTTGCTTATTTGGGTAACACAAAACCAACTTTTGAATTTGAATTTGAATTTGAAAATATGTTATTTTATTAATTTTGTGACTTATTGACTAAAATATAAAATAAAAAAAAATTAATATATTTTAGATGACTTTTTAACTTTTTATAAAAAGATGTTTAAAAAATATTTTAAAAAAAAAATCTTTGATTTTTGATCTATGTTGTTAGTTTTTTAATTTTTTTAATAATTTTTTAATTTTTAAATCAAAATATTAAATTGTCAAACGGGTTATCTCTTTCTTCAATAGTTTTTTTGGGTGAATAACTCTTTCTCCAATAGTTAGGTGGTTGTAATACCAAATCTATCCGAGCTGGAAACATTTGGAATTGACTTTGATTCAAACAAAGAGTGAAGAGAGAGAGGTCGACTTCTTCATTCAACATGACTTGAAACTAGCGCCGGGCCTGAGATTTGTGTGGCTTAACACGGACTATGAAAATAAAATATTTTTAATATATATATTTTTTAATAAAAAATTTATGCATAAATGATAAGTATTCACAAATTTATTATTTAAGTATACTTGAACATATAATCATTAAAATTATAAACAAAAATTACTTTCATATATGAAGATAGGAAGAAATCAGTGCAATAACTCAAAAACATTAAAAACTGGTTTTGTTGCTTTATAGTTTAGCAATATTCAGTTTACAATTAACCCAGCGATCACTTAAATACTACTTTTCTTGCATTTTTAGCTGCAAAATCACTAATTAAGTTTGTATAATATAATTTATCTACCAAATCCTTTTCAATCCACAAATAACAAACACTTCAATCCACAAATTACAATCCACAAATTACAATCCACTGATCTGATAGCAAATAAATTATAAAAAAATAATTTAATGAAACAAAATTAGGGCAAAAAAAATATTCAATTAAAATTGATAAATACTTAGGTAAAAAAATTAGGACTAAATTATTTATTCTACTAAAATCTAATGGATAAAGAAGGTAAAAAAAAAAATTAGAGCAAATTTATTATTCTACTAATTGATAGAGAAAGAATGTAGAAAAAAAATTAAGGCAACTTTATTTAATAAAATCTGATAGTGAGGGAGAGGACTTACGCCGGAGGAGTGTGTGAAAGAGAGAGAGAGTGAGTTGTTCACAATGTTGTCATTGTTGTGCCCTGCGTTGGCCTTCAACTTGGTATTCCATCTTTATTTTATCACTTCGTTGAAGAGAGAGAGATTGAAAGCAAAAGCAGAAGTAGTGCAAGTGATCTTGTATATTGTAGGTATAGTTTGGGTTGGGCCCAAATACTTTGTCTGTTTTTTTTTTCTTTTTTTTTTTCCTTATATATTTTTAGGGTTGTTTACTGGCCGGTCCTAAGTTTTTGACTTATTCCCCTCTTAGTCCTGACTTTTGATCTTGTGCACCAACAGGTCCTGAGACTTTTCTTTTTGTACCGTTTTACCCCTCTCCTGTTCTGGCGCGTTTTTGTTTGGATTTTCCATGAAAATATTGTGTTTGTGATTTGGATGTCTGTGGAAGTTCACGATTTGCTGTTGTATCTTCGCGATTTGTGGAGCTTCGTGGTTTCTGATTTCGTGATTTGTGGAGCTTCGTGATTTTTGATTGTGCGATTTGTGGAGCTTCGCGATTTGTGATTTGCGATTGCGTGTTTGGTGATTCTTCCTATTTGCAATTTCGCGTTTGGTGTATAGTTATATTTTCTGATTTGCGGTGTTGTAGAGGTAGGTCGACTGGTATGTTTGATTTTGATTTCAATTTCAATGTTTTGGTTTTTTTAGTTTGAGTTGGTGATTTTGATTTTGTGATGATATTGTTGTTCCTCTGTTGTTTCTGTTGCGATTGAATTTGTGTTTTGATCATGATATTGAAAGTTTTGAATTATGTATTTGTTGATTGAATTTTAGATTTTTATTTTTTTTGGTTACGAAATTGTGTTGATTGAACATAGGTGTTGGTTTGTTATGTTATACAGTGATAATTTTATCACTGTGTATTTTGGGGGTGATGCTGGATTAAATTTTTCAACAGTGACAAATTTATGAGTGAGTATGGGAATAGGAGATAATTTTATCACTGTATTTGATTTTGTTTGAGAGTGTTTGAGTTGTTTTCTGAAATGTAATTGTTGTTTGTTGCATGATTTATAGTGATGGAGAATTGTTTGTTTCTTATGTGCAAGTTTAGAGGTGTGACATTGGTTATCAAGTATAATGATGGATTTAATTTCAAGGATTTAGTATATAAATTGTGTGCAAAGTGGAGTGAGTTAGTTGGTAGTTCTTTAAATATATCGTATTCAATGGTTGGACATTCCTCTTGTGGTCTAGAAAGTGAAGAGGATTTGGAGATTATGGTTGGACTGGCACTTTCTTGTGATATTCATCGAATTGATGTTTTTGTAAAGTGTTGTTCTTTGGGTGAAGGTTATATGATTTGTGATGGTGAAGCTAGTAGTAGTAGTAGTAATGTTGTTTGTGAAACTGATTTCTTGCCTTCATTTTATTCAAATCAACGGAAACCTTTGCTCTCCGATGGGTGGGTTAATTGTATGAAAGGAGTGGGACAAAGGTTTACTCAAGGAGTTGTTGAATTTCGAGATGCGTTGTCAAAGTATTCTATTCATTCTGGTTTTAATTTTGATTTTGTTAAGAATGATAAGGATCGTGTCACTGTTCATTGTAAGAGAAGGGCTGATTTTGGTTGTTTATGGAGCGTGCATGCTAGAGTGGAAAATTATAGTAAAGCTTTTGTTATTAAACAATTTGATGATGTTCATACTTGTGGATCTTCTTTTCGTACAATTAAACACGCTAGGAGGACTTCAAGTATGATTGGTGGGCTAATTTCTAGTGATATTCGTAACAAGGCTTTGACATCGGTTAGTGAGGTGGTTTGTGATTTCAAGGACTATTATGAAACAGAAGTTTCTTATCGGCGAGCTTGGATGGGTGTTGAAAAAGCAAGGGGTCTTGTTTTTGGTGACTATTCATCATCATTTGACGATCTTCGTTGGTATGTTGATGCGGCTAATGCTTGCAATCCGGGGAGTGTTTTTTATATGGAATTTGATATTGATAGTAAAGGAAGACATTTTAAATGCTTGTTTTTCGCTTTTGAGGCATGTATTCATAGTTTCAAGTATTGTAGGCCTGTGTTGATGCTTGATGGAACTTTTTTGAAAGGAAGACACAAAGGTTGTTTATTGGCTGCTACGGCGAAAGATGGTAACCAAGGTATATTTTGTGTGTATGTGTTATTATTATTGAAATAGTGATAATTCTATCATTTTTGTTACTGGAAAGTGTTGATAATTGAGTATGGTCAATCTATTAGTGATAAATTTGTGCTGTATACTTTTTGTTAAATTTTTATATTTATACAGTGATAAATTTATCTATGGCTGGTGCTAATTTTATATTTATACAGTGATAAATTTGTGCTGTATAAATTTGTATTTATACAGTGATAAATTTATGTATGATAGTGATAATTCTATCATTTTTGTTACTTTGTGTTTTGATTTTCTTTTTGTAATCTTTTTTGATTTGTTACTTATAACTTGTATATATATATTTTGTTTGTAGGTTTGTATCCGTTATGTTTTGCGATTGTTGATGGTGAAAATTATGACAGTTAGCATTGGTTCTTGTCAAAGTTATTAGGTATTTTGACTCCGGAGAGGGATATTACGTTTGTTACTGATCGACGTGGAGGTTTGCTGAAAGCTTTGGCTAAGGTCTTTCCGTTTTCTTCTCATTCTTTTTGTCTAATGCATTTGAAGACAAACTTGAAGACTTATTTGTCAATGAAGAGTCGTGAATCAAAAGAGTATTTGCTTACTCTTTTTAGTAGATGTGCATATGCTCCTACTATTGAGTTGTTTAATGAGCTATTTGAAGAATTTAAGGGTCGTTGTGGTCGTAGTGTTGAGAGGTTTCTTGAGGATTTGCCTAATGAGTGTTGGTGTAACGCTTATTTTCAAGGCAAGAGGTATGGTGAAATGTGCACAAATGCTACGGAATCTTTTAATTCATGGATTAGGGATGAACGCCATTTGTTTTCAACTAGTCTTGTTGATGCTATACGGGTGAAACTAATGGAGCAATTTTCAAGAAGGAGAAAAGTTGGGAATAAGTGGAATCGTATTGTTTGTCCTTTTGTAGAGAAAAAGTTGGAAGAAGCTTTTAATGATACAAAAGCATGGATAGTTAAGAAATGTAGCGATGACATTTATGAAATCCAATTGGATCATTCAGTTATGGTTGATATTGGGAAACGTTGTTGTTCTTGTCAATTGTGGGAAATTGATTCTTTTCCTTGCAAACATGATTTTTGTGATATAAAGATGAGTGGAAAGGATCTGAATTGCTTTCTTGATGATTACTACCGTGTTAGTAGTTATTGTGATTCTTATTCACATTCTATCTATTCGGTTCCTAGTATGTGGAAGCCAAATGTAGTTGTTGATGATGACATTGTTTTACCTCCTCTTTGTAAGAGACCAGCTGGACGTCCAAGAACAGAGAGAATACCTTCTAAGGGTGAAATCAAGAGAATTAGATGCAGTAGGTGTGGAAAGATGGGAACTCATAATCGGAAGACATGTAAACAAGCTTTGCTTTAGTTCTATTCATTTTAATTGAATTACTTTGTTTGAGAGTTGAGAGGTGTTACTTACATTGAATGATTGAGTATTTTTTGAAAGATGTATCATTTTGGTACTCGCATTGAATGATTGAGGAATTTGTTGATCAGAAATTATATTTTTTACTAATATTTTTATAGGATTAAGTTTGACATATTTATATTATTTGATTTGGGTTAAATGTAGTTACTTTTTTTTGGTGTTTTATAAAGTGATAAATTTATCACTGGTTGGTTTGGACAAGTTGATGGCTTATTTTTTTGTAAGAATGATAAATGTATCATTAATGTGGTTCTTGAATTTTGTCATTTTGAAGAATGATAAATTTATCACTTATTGTGTGGGAAGAGTTGATGGTTTATTACATTTATGTCAGTGGTTTATAAATTTATCACTGTCACATGCAAGCAAATGTTTTTTTCTACAGTGATAAATTTATCATTGTATGGAGTTATCTAGTTTTCCCAGGAAAAATTTTCACAATGCAAAGGTGTAGATCAAATCTCTAGAATACATAATTGCATATCTGCTGTGTTAAGTGCTTTAAAAAGCAAAATGTTTTAAATTGACTACGATGTTTATTTGGTTTAGCAACAAGTTCTCAGTCTGCATACTGTTGGGAATATCTAGAAATTGTAATAGTATTTTAAGTTTCAACTTAGAGAATGTAATAGTGCTTGTGTTTAAATTTTCAATTAGGTAAATTTTTTATTATTTTTTATAGTGTTTTTTTTACTTGAATTGGGAAAGAAGAATGAGAGGGAGAGAGAAATAGAGAGAGACAGTTGCTGGTTTTTTTGTTTAAACATTGGTAAATTTATCAGTTTTCACAGTGATAAATTTATTAAAACAATGATAAATTTATCAAGGTAAACAAAATAGTATAAAAATAAAACTTATTAGTACAGTGGTTCCAAACCTGTTATTAACCTTGAAATTCAACACAAATACTCAAATTAGAATCAATTTTTTGAATGAAACTTGGATAACAAGACTGACATTAAAAAAGACTGAATGTTTCATTGAAGCAAATTTGAGATTGTAACAAACAAGCATTGTCCATAGCTTTGACATTGTAACAACCAAGAATTGTGCATAACTTTGACATTGTAACAACGAAGCATTGTAATATTCATTGGAGGAAAGTAAGAACGAAAATCATGAAATTACATGTTACAATGTAACAAACATACAAGTAAAATGTATGAATATTGACATTCTAACAACCAAATGATTCAGTGTTTCCTTTTTTTTTCTTCTATTCCAGATCTGTTGATTATTACAGATGCAAGTCATCAATGTTTTCATCAGGCATTTGTTGTTGAGCAACTTGTTGGTCCGTCAAGAAGATAGTTAACATAGCAGGTCTCAATTGATTGCATTCTTCCTTGGAAAAAGTAGGCATTATGTTGTTATTGGAAACATATTGCCTGATGATATAGCAAACAAGGATTCCACAATCAAGCCTGCAAAAATATTTTGAAAATAAAATATTATAATTTGGTTTCGTTGCTTTTCTTAATAACAGTGTTTTGTTGTTGATAAACTCACGATGTGTTTTCTTGTTGTGGGCTGTTGATGACGTTCTCAGTCTACTGTTGAAATTTATCAAGGTGTATGAGAGTTGGGTTCTCATCCTTTATGTATTTTTCAATAACCTCTCTCTGCAACATATACATTTGTATAATTGTTGTATCAGAAAGTCAGTTGAAAGAATTAATGAGAAACCATGGATTTAAAGAATGATAAATAGATTACTGTATAAATTTTCAATGTATAGTTAAGCATGGATCATGATTTATGTATTGGATTAATGGTAAGATTGATAGTGAAAAGATTTTTACCACTTGATTTGCAGCATTGTAGTGTGGATCTTTAGGCATTGCTCCCCTTGGTCTCATAGAATTGTAGAATTTTCATGAACCTTCTTGAATGTTAAGGACAAGGATTGTCCAGTGAAAATTTTGGTGAATTGGGAAGAGCAGGTATCTTGCTTTCAAGGCTTCAGGCATCATTTTATTCAACATTCTCTTTCTTGCTTCCTCATCTTTTGTAGTGAACAAGTGCTAAAAAATATAAATAAAAAAAATAATGTTAATTTAACTTTAAACTTTTTCAAATTAAATATGTGGTGAGTATGAAACTTTTTTGTCACTGTGATCAAAATTTTGTCAATGCATATCAAAATTTATCAGTGCATTGCATATCAATAGTTTCAAAAACCCAAAAAAGTGCCTAGAATTTTTTATCAAAGTCTGGGATGTACTCATACTGTGGCACCAGAATAACAAGGTCAAAATATATAACAGTGATTACAACATCTGAGTCAGAAATTCTGGTTTGGTTTGCTTGACTCTTTGTTTCACATGTCAAGCTTTGAATTAGGAAACAAGGCCAATTGAAGAGGGAATATAGTGTCATATGTTTTAAGCTAGTTAGTTAGTTAAGCAAACAGAGGTTATACACTGATAAAAAGCAAAACAAGTGTTGTTCCTGAGTTTAGCAAACTAGTTACTTACATGGCAACTTGAAATGAATGGGAATGCTGTTGTGCCTTGTTTTTGTGCAAGCAAATGTTCGGCATATGCATCTATTACCTGTGTTGAAGACAAAAAACAAAACAAGGAATTAATTTAAATGAAACACTAAAATGTTGTTTTAATGAGTTACAAATTTTAGTTACAATGTCTACCAAATCTTGACCCTTTAATATTTTGTCAATGTCGTTTAAGTAAACATAGGTTGCATGATGACATCCTTGCCACACTGACTGATGCTTGAAAAAAAAGATTATTAGTGTTTGAAAAATAAATTTATTAATATTTTTGGAATATTTGATACTTATAAATTCAATATGAGTTAATGATAAACAGTTGGCAAAAGTGAAGTACATGAGTCAATAGAGAAGATTGTTACTTTTTTTTTTTTGTATTTGCCCAATGTGCAATGAGATTTTGCCTTGCTTTCTCTGGTAGGATGTTGAAAATTTCGTTTGAAGTTTTCAATTTCTTCATTGCAGGCTGCTGTTCTGTGTGTTATTCTTCGGAGTATTTGTTTGCCTCAGCCAATGTTGAAATTCTCTCATGGAGTATTTTGATTTCTTCATCTTTCCTTTGCATTTGTTTTTTGTGCTGATCTTGCATTTCTTTTTTCAGCTTGTTGAGTTGCTGCTGCAGGTTATCATTTGCAGTTTGAAGGATGTCCCTTTCCAATTGTAACTTTTGCATTTTGAGCATGTCATCTTCTATTCTCTAAAAAACAAGTACTTCTACGAGATTTGGATCCACTTCAGGCTCTTTGTGAACTTTGTTTCCTTCACTATTTTCTGATTTAATAGGTACTGTTTTCTTTTTCTTTTCAGGGCTTATTTTGTGTGGAATTGGTTCCCATGTTTCATGTTTGCATTTGTCTTCAGTCAATGTTTGTTGTTCTTTTTCAAAAATTTCAGTCTGATTTTTTTGCTGAAAAGTAGCATCTTCATTTTCATCTTCATCTTTGTCTTCATCTTCATCTTTATCCTGAATTTTTCCTAGCAGCATTCGGTATATTTTTTTCTCTTCATCTGTGTGTTTCAAATTGTTCTCCTATATAGATGAAAATTAAAATATGATTGATATGATACAAACTTCAGAGATAAATTTCTCAGAGCAAATTTTATTAGTCAATTAGGAAAATTAAACAAATCTATGATTGTTATAGCAAATTTTATCAATAAACTATGCATAGTAAGTAAATCTGTCATTGTATATCAAAATTTATCACTGAATTAGCAAAAGTAAGCTAATAAAGTAAATATAAGAGAAAATGTCTAATTCAATTTATTTGTACGGATAAATTTATCAATACAGAAACATAATCAATTCTAGTCGAATATAAAGTAACACAAATGAAGTAAATATAAAATAAAACTCATGTATAGTAGACAAATAGAAAAACATTCATTGTGTAAAAGAATTGATTATTCAATTAGGTATACTAATGGAAATTTGTGACTCAATTAGGCAAAGTAAATAAATTTACCAGTGTGAACAAAAATTTATCACTGCATAAGAAAATCTATCATTTGTTTAAACAGAACAAAGGTTAGTATTGCATACCACAATATCTTTTAGTTCTTGCAAGGATGAAGTTGCCAATTGCTGTCCCAAACATGTGATGTTCCATTTAGCAAATCTTGGGATTGCATTTTTGGCGTTGGGTTTGATGATGCTTGTGTGTTCGCATATCCAATACTGTTGAACACAAAAAAATTGTTATAAACAAGTATTTAGTAAACGTAAATATTATAGTTCATACGTTATAAGTGAGATATTTACTTACCAATAGGACTATCACACATCCAGACACTTTGTCAATTTGGTTAATGTTTCTTTGTATTGATTTTGTGAGGTGTTCCTTTGCTGCGTCACACCAATCATAAGACTTCATTTTGTCAATATCCTCAATGTATTTCATGAACCCCCAACCAATTGTAGTTCCAGTACCAAGATATAACAACAACAAGCAAATCAAGAGGCACACAAGCCTCACAACATCTTCTCTGTCCTCCTTCTTCTTGCTTCTCAAAAGTTTGGTTATCAACTTTTGGATTGAAGCACTTGTCATCCTATTCTCTCTTATTTTCTTTCTTTTTGCCAAATCTATTTCATCTTCTCTTCTATATACAATATGCATCTTCTTTTGTGCACATGCAATCCCAAAAATTAGCTTGAAATCATTTCTTTTCAACTTCAGCTTCTTCTCTCCAATTTGAAATGTGGTTCCATCCATTTGGTATGTTTGCAAGATTTTTGCAACCACATCATCATATGTTATTGAATCTGCTTTTTGCACGTTCTTCTTTGACAAAATGTCAGCTAGAAGGAAGAAGGGAGTCTTTTTCAATATTTGGAAATGCTCATTTTCAAGTTTGGTGGCATTGAAGAATCTGATGAGGGATAGCATGTTTGAGCGATAGACATATTTTGCTTCATGGGCATGAATTTGATCGCTTCTTGTGTTTCTTCCCTCAATTTTCTTCTTGCCTTTTGGTTAGTGCTGCTTTGGTTCTTGTTTCTGTTATTGGGGCTTGGTTGTTGTTTTTGGTTGTTTCTGTTGTTGGTGTTTGGTTTTTCTTTCTTCTTGTTCTCCTTGTTTTTTAGCTTGATTTGCAGGTTCATCCTTTTGCTGTCTTTGTCTTTTGTTCCTTTCTTGTTGCTTGCTTCTTGTTTCTCTTGTTGTTGTTTCCTTTTTTTTGTCTTGTTGCTTTTTTGTCTCTTTGTTGTCCTTCTCTTCTTGCTTTTGGATTTTTGCTGTAAAAGATCTTTTTTCTGGCATAGATAATGTCATGAGAGAGCTCACAACATCTATATAAAAGGAGGCTATCAATGAAGTAGGCCAACCACGCAAAATTTATGGATATACAGCCAAATTTATCATGTAATTAAGCAAAGAAACAATAGTTTTGAAAATTTTACAATAGTACTTGTTTTTATCAGTGGCAAATATGTTGCTACAGTAGCAAGATATTTTGAGTTTTGCAATTTATTTTCAGTTTAAATTGTTCAAAATTTCAGTCTAGGAAATACTTCAGTGTTCTCATGTTTAGATGAAATATAATACAAATGTAATATTTCTGTTTTAAAAATTGATTCTAACTGTACTTATATCTTACTTTTAAAAAATTTACAATGATCAAAATAATGTAATAGTGTATGTGTTTTTATTTTCAATTTAGGTAAATTTGTAATTTTTTTATAGTGTATTGTTTAATTGAATTTGGAAAAAATAATGTAATAGTGTATGTGTTTTTGTTTGAACAGTAAGAAATTTATCAGTGTTCACAGTGATAAATTTCTTAAAACAGTGATAAATTTATTAGTGTAAACAAAACACTATAAGAAAATAATTTTATCAGTATAGTGATTCCAAACCTGTTTGATTTGTAGGTTCATCCTTCTGCTGTCTTTGTCTTTTCTTCCTTTCTTGTTGGTTGCTTTTTGTTTTTCTTGTTGTTGTTTCCTTTTTTTTGTGTTGTTGGTTTCTTGTCTCTTTGTTGTCCTTCTCTTCTTGCTTTTGGATTTTTATTGTGAAAGATCTTCTTTCTGACATAGATAATGTCATGAGAGAGCTCACAACATCTATATAAAAGGAGGATATCAATGAAGTAGGTCAACCACGCAAAATTTACGGATATACAACCAAATTTATCATTTAATTAAGCAAAGAAACACTGATAAAAATTGGATATATTCATAATTCATTTGTATTGATTTTGTTAGCTAGCAAAGAAAATAATTCAAACAATGAAAGTAGAATAAGAAGAATTATGACAAAATTTATTATGTAATTAAGCAAAGAAAGCTTATACAGTGAAGAGTTCTAATAATGATCGGCAAAATAGACCAGTGAATTGAGTTGGGTCAGATGCATGTGGCAATAGTTGGAAAGGAATTCATTGCACCAATTCATGTGTGGCATATAGATAAGTTGGTATTGTTTTTTACCTTCAATGGATTGTTGCTGTTTGGTTATTCTTTCTTTTGCTTGTGCTTGTTTTTGAGGTTCATCTGCAGGTTGTTGTTTTTGATGTCTCTGTCTTTTCTTCCTTTGTTGTTCTTTGGTTGTTGCTGTTCTTGCAGTTTCCTTTCTGTTGCCTTGCTGGTTTTTTTTCTTTTTGTTTTGTTTCTCTTCTTGCTTTTGGATTTTTGTTGTTAAAGATCTTCTTTCTGGCATAGATAATGTCATGAGAGATCTCACAACATCTATATGAAAGAAGGATATCAATGATGGAGGCAAACCATGAAAATTTTATGGATATACAACGAAATTTATCATTTAAGTAAGCAAAAAAACACTGATAAAACTTGAATATATTCATAAGTCGTCTGTATCGATTTTGTTAGCTAACAAGCAAAATAATTCAAACAATCAAAGAAGAATAAGAAGAATTATGACAAAATTTATTATGTAATTAAGCAAAGAAAGCTTATACCGTGAAGAGTTGTAATAATGATAGCAAAACGGAGCAGTCAATTGGGTTGGGTGAGATGCATGTGGCAATAGTTGTGAAGGAATTCAGGGCAGCAATTCATGTGTGACATGTATATAAGTTGCTATTGTTTTTTACCTTCAATGGCTTCATCTACAGGTTCTTGTTTTTGCTATTCTTGTGGTTTGCTCTTTGGTGTCTTGTTGTTTTTTTGTCTCATTGTTGTCTTACTTTTCTCGCTTTTGTCTTTTTGCAGTATAAGATCTTGTTTGAGGCCTAGATAATCTCTTATGAGAACTCGCAACATCTATGTCAAAGAGGTATATCAATGTATTAGGCAAAGCATGCAAAATTTATGGATATACAAGAAAATTATCATTTAATTAAGCAAAGAAACACTGATAAAACTTGAATATATTCATAATTGTTGTGTTTTCATTTTGTTAGTTAGCAAACAAAATAATTCAAACAATCAAATAAGAATTATAAGAATTATGAAAATTAACCTAATTTATCCTTGAGGCAAATTCAGCAATAAAAAACAAAAAAAAGAAAAATAGACTGAGTCAAATTCTTTCCCAAAAGAGATCAAATTTGTTTAAGTTGGTGAGTCTATTGACTACTGTGTCATTCATCTTTACCTACATGAAATTTATGTAAATGTATCCCTATATAGAAATGGAGATGGATGTGTAAATGATAAACTTGTCATTTGGTTTGGTATGTGAAGCAAACTTATGAGTTGGTGTGATAAACTTACTAGTTGTATGTTTATTTATGTATCTATTGTTACTATTATGTATACTATGTATACTATCTATACTAGTACATTATGTCAGTCCCTATATTGGTTTGTTGAAACTTTTCCCATGTCGCATTTACATAATTTTTTTAAAAAAAAAAAACTAATCAAATTTTACTTGATGTCAGTTACTCTCCTATGGGAACAAATAGTCACAGAACCACACCTTATAGTCTTACAACAGAAAAAAAGTTTATCAGGGTAGATGCCTTGATTTCATGCACTTATATTATAAGGTAAAAGTATTACAAGGTTCTATTTGTATGTTACATCAAGAGCATGATTTGTATATTTAAATTTGGTGCAGATCATTGAGTTACCAAAAGAGAGGTGTAGTTTATTATCGATTAAATATTAAACAAAAATCAGACAAAAAATTAATCCATGAGGTGTAAAAAAGTTACAATTTTTGAGAAATTGGACATAGTGAAATAACCAAATAAAAAATAAAATAAAATATATCAAAAGAAGGATGCAAGTTATTATCAATCAAATATTAAACAAAAGTCATACAAAATTTAATTTATAAAAAATTACACACATGTAGTGTGTGCACAGTTCTAATTACTATTATATATGTGAACAACTCATTTTAATATCTTGAACCCACTCCCTACTTTGTCTGGTGAACCGACTCCCTGCTTCTTTGTTAGCTGATTTTTTTTTTTTTTTTTTGTATCAAAAATTTAAAAAAAAAATATTTTAAAATGAACCTAATTTTGAACTTGAAAACCAACACTCTTATCACTTGATCAACGAACATTTTACATATTCATAAGTTTTATTTTTCGAAAATGCCCTAATATTGTTCAAATTTGCAAGTTGTAATTGAACCATATCTAGGGTTTATGAAAATGTGTTTGAATAGGGAGAGAAGTAAAGATTTCAGTTCCTTACGCTTTACAGGCATGTTTCCTCGAATTTTTTGTTCAAATCTGTTGATTTGGTGCTCAAATCGCCTGAGTTGTGTTCGTTGTTTTGCTTGAGAGTGGAAGGGATTCACCGACGGTGGAGAATGAGAAAAACAGAGCTTTAATCACGTGACTCACGCTTTTGTTTCCCCTGTCTGGCAAATGTATTGTGTTATAAAGTACTTTTGTTTTTTTATTGGTGATAAATTCAGAAAATGCTTAGAAAATGACAAATATCTTTGTACAATAGGAAGATATTTTGAGTTTAGAAAATGTTTCAGGTTTCTCATATTCATTTTGAATTTAAATTCTTCAACATTTCAGTTTATAAAATGATTCAGTTTTTTCATATTCAGATTCAGATGAAATATAAACATATTATATTTGGGATTGAAATAAAATACTTGCAATACTTATTAAAAAAAATTATAAAAATTAAATTAGCCATCAACTTAAAATTAAGAAATTACATTCTTAAAATTAAAAATTATACTATGATCTTTTAACATTATTGAGCTCATGTGTAATTAAGTAGAAATAATTTGTTTTAATTTTTATTTTTTTAATGAATGTATTCTAAACATTGAATGTAATGAAGTACAAAATATTGAATGTTTCATTGCAGCAAATTAAGAAGGCAAATGATCAAAACAATGTAATACTGTTTATGTTTTAATTTATGTAATTTTTTTTTTATATATAGTGTTTTCTTTATGTGAATTGGGAAAAAAGAATGTGTGTGTGAGAGAGAGAGAGAGAGAGAGAGAGAGAGAGAGATTTTACAATAGTACTTGTTTTTATCAGTGGCATATATATTGCTACAGTAGCAAGATATTTTGAGTTTTGCAATTTATTTTCAGTTTCAATTGTTCAAAATTGCAGTCTAGGAAATGCTTCAGTGTTCTCATGTTTAGATGAAATATAATACATGAGAACATTCTTGAGCATTTTATAAACATGAGAAGACTCTTGAGCATTCTTGCGCATTTTAATAACAGCTAATTTTTAAATATTAGTATTTTTTATTGTAAAATTATAATATGATTTTTCAACATTCTTGAGTTCACGTATAACTACAAATATAATATTTTTGTTTTAAAAATTTATTTTAACTGTACTTATATGTTCCTTTTAAAAATTTTACAATGATCAAAATAATGTAAGAGTGTATGTGTTTTTATTTTCAATTTAGGTAAATTTGTAATATTTTTATAGTGTTTTGTTTAATTGAATTTGAAAAAAAGAATGACAGAGAGAGAGATGTGCTGGTTTTTTTGTTTGAACAGTAAGAAATTTGTCAATGTTCACAGTGATAAATTTCTTGAAACAATGATAAATTTATTAGTGTAAACAAAACACTATAAGAAAATAATTTTATCAGTATAGTGATTCCAAACCTGTTATTAACGTTTAAATTTGACGCAAATAATCAGATTGTAAACAATTTTTTGATTGAAATTTGCATAAAACTAGATTGATATCAAAACATATATTTTTTAACAATATAGATAAAAAAGACTAAATGTTTCATTATAGTAAATGAAGAACCAAAATAATCAAAACAATGTAATAGGGTTTGAGTTTTATTTTTCAATTTAGGTAAAAAATTTTATTTCTTTATAGTGCTTTGTTTAATTGAGTTTGGAGAAAAGAGTGAGAGAGAGAGACAGAGAGAGAGGTGCTGGTTTTTTTGTTCGAACAGTGATAACTTTATCAGTGTAAACAAAACACTATAAGAAGGTAAATTTATCAGTATAGTGATTCCTAACCTGTTATTAACCTTTAAGTTTGACATAAATAATCAGATCATAATTAATTTTTTGAATGAAATTTGCATAAAACAAGACCTATATCCAAAGCTAGATATGGTAACAATATGGTTAAAAAAGACTGAATGTTTAATTGAAGCAAATTTAACATTGCAACAACCAAGCATTGTAATATTCATTGAAGCAAAGTAAGAACCAAAATGATTATAATCTTTGTCCCAAATTATTCAAGCATTGTTGTCATTGTGTATTGTGTCCCAAAACTCCTTGTCTTCAAGCACTGCTTATAGCGACCTCGGTCTTTCCCATTTGTTTACTGTATTCGGGCTTTTGTTCCGTAGATTTCGTTGTTATCAGATAGTTGTTGTCATCCTTTAATTCTATTTGATCGAGTTTTAGGATGAGTTGGGCGTGTTTCGAATAGTTGGGTTGAGCCTTGGTCTAGATGTTGGTTGCCCAGTTTTTAGCCTTTCCGCTCGAGCGGACATCCCTGAGCTCGAGCGGGGTTTACACTCTTCCAGCATTTTTGGTCCCTGCAAAACTTCTGCAGGTGAGAGTTCTACGCTCGAGCGGGTTTTTATACGCTCGAGCGGGTTGAGCTCGAGCGGTATTGTTGACGCTCGAGCGGGTAGTGTGTTCTTCTCGTGGGTTCTGGAATGGGGGAATCTACGTTCGAGCGGTTACTATTGAGCTCGAGCGGACCTTGTTTTTGTTCTTTACGCCGGCGGTGTTGTACGCCGAGGGCTCATCTAGTTTATATAGGCAGCAGCGGGTTTTTAATCAGTTTTTCATCTTCTTTCAGATTCCAAACCCTAGGTTACGAGTTCTCTCTCTCCCAACTCATCTTCTCTCCTAGGATTGATCTATCTAGAGTGGATTTCTACCCTAGTTCCTTCACAAATAAGATAGAGGAGAGTGAGGGCTTTCATTTAATCTGAGTAATTGTTGGTTTGGAGGACTTTGAAGTTTGGGCATCGTCTTCATCTTCCCTCTTTTTGAGTTATTTCTTCGAGGTAGGGATTTCCTACTCCATTTATACGTTTTAATCCTAAGTTGTGGTATTTTGGTATGTGGGGGTAGGTTAGTAATTTTGGGAGAAAACTTAAGGTTTTGTCATAGATTAATTTATATAATTAATTTAAGGGAAGATTGTGATATTGGGGTAAGTTCATGAGATTGGGGAATTTAGTGGTTTAATGATGTATTTGGTAGTTTAAATACTACCTTTGAGAATATTGAAATTACAATTATTGTTATAGTTATTTCTTGCTTAGAAATAATTGTTTTGGGCTATCGGTGGAGGATAGCCATTGATTGTTGTAGCCCTGCATGCGGCTTAGGTATAACTGAAATTGAGTCAAATGTTTGACTGTTAAGTTAATACAGAACATTCGTGTATTAATTATGTGTTGTATATGGTAAGTATTGATTATGTTGCATATGCATTTGGTTTTGGAGGAGATAGGGGATGAACTCCACGGTTTAGGGAAAGATAGGGGATGGACCTCTAAACCGGACTTGTTGGGAGGAGATAGGGGATGGACTCCAGTAGCATCACTTATGTGTGTGCTTAATTATAATAGAAATATTTCTATTTGTTGTTGATATGATACATCACCATCATGTGTATCAGTTGGGAAGTAAGGAAGTGAATTTGATTGAGATTGGTATAACACCAGCATGTGTGTTTATTATGTTATGAGAAAGGTTTAACCTGATTTGTTATCCTTGTTGAGTTGTTTGGCTAGGTTCTGAGCCATGACTGTATAAATGGAAAGTAAAAGGTGTTATAGACCATGTGTCATAGACAATGTAGGCGTTTGTGTCGATGAATTGTAAATTGATTATCTTGTGTTAACCATGTATCGGGTGCTACTGCTTTAGTTAATTCTTATGCTTGGTTTAGTATTTCTCTACTGGGCTGTGGCTCACCCTATATGGGAACTTCATTTTCAGGTTCAGGTGGTTCCCTACCTCCAAAGACTTAGCTTATGAGGATTTGGACTTGAAGACTTGTTTTTATTTGTTTTAGTTGTTTTATTTGAATTATGTAAACATTCAAGCCCAGGGCTTTATTTGTTTTGAGTTAGAACTCATGAAATTGTGTCCAAGTGTTGGCTTGGCAAGATGTAAGTCCATAGGGCATTTATTTTGATGTTTTATTTCGAAATACTCTGATGATTTAAATAATATAATGTTTTTCCTTTTAATAATGCATGCCTTGTTTTATATTTAATGGGTTTAATTTTGAGGGCGTTACACTGCTTCTATTGCCTCATCAACGATTTGTTGGGTGTCTGTCTGTTGGTTAGTCAGCAAAGCATCTATGATATCTGCTCTGATTTGGTAGCACTCCTCCTTTGTTAAGTTGAGAAAGATGTCTTTGTTACAGACATATTGTCTCATGAGGTAACAAACTATGACGCCACAATCAAGTCTACGATGACATTGGAAAAACAAAGTTAGTAGACATCAATAATAATTTTCTCAATGTAATGTGTTTTGGTTTTCAGAAACTTACGAATGATCAACTTGTTGGGGACAATTCATTGCAATTTATGTTTCTTCATGAAACTTGTTACCTTCAATGGCTTTGGGATTGTGATGTTGAAGGTATCTTTCAATAACATTTCTCTGCAAAATATATTAATAATTAATTGGTGTTTGACAAATATATGCATAAGAAAATTTGATATAGACAAGGGGAATGGATGATATCATAAGTAATTGGTGTTTTACCAGTTTGTTTGCCTCAGTTAAGTGGTTATCTGTTTCTGTGCTTGGTGTCATTGAATTATAAAATTTCCATGAGCCATTTTCAGTGTCGAGTACCAACAACGTCCAATGCTTTTCATTGAAAATTGGGAAAAGAAGATATATTTCCTTGACAGCTTCTAACATCATTTTGTTTAACAATTGATTTGTTTCTGTCTCATCCTTTGTAGTGAACAAATACTGTGTTTTGCAAATATATTAGTTTTGATTACAATATAATTCATTAATTATCACTATAAGACTGGATGAATGAGAACTTATGCACTTGATTTAGACAAGGGGAATGGATGATATTGTAATGAAATATATATATATATATATGTAATTTACTTACATGGCATGATGTAGTAAATATATATGTTGTTCCTGCTTGTGAGCTGAGACTGAAGTTTGGTTTCAGTTGCTCTTCTATCATTAAGATTTCCTTGTATGCATTTATTGCCTATTTTAAAAACAAAAGCAAAAAAGGTTAATGAGAGAATTATAGTTTGGTATTACAATTGATATATGCACAAATAGGGATTTGATTTTACATTTCCAGAAATTTCTTCGCATTTGACTATTTTGTCAATATCATCCAAGTACAAATAGCTGCCTACTTCCTTTCCTTGTAAGATTGGATAACTGCAAATTTGAAAAGAAAATTTATTACTGTATACCAAAATTTATTGGTCAATTAACAAATCAAAGGTTAGGGGAACAAATTGAGCATGAAATTATTACTTCATGTATCAAATATGAACCATGAAATGAAGTACAGAACATAAACTCAAATGCCTGAATAATTTGACACCATATATGAGACAACATGAAGATTAGCAAAATATATCACTCTACCAAACAAATTAACTAAAATTTATCATAATGTAGCAAATTTTATCACTGTATATAAAAATTTATCAATGATTGAAGTAAATGAAGGTTATACATTGGTGAATGCATGACTATATACTAAAGTTTAGATTCCAAATTCGGAAATTTTAGGTCCAATTCATGTTCTTACCTGCTGGTTTTTGTTGCCCAAAGACTAGTGAGTTTCATCCTTGATTTCTTTGGCAATTTGTGAAACACTGGATAGGAAGTGTTAATTTGTTTTGTTGGATGTTGATGTTGATGTTGTGTGTGCTCCTCTTTTTTGGTCTTTGGATTTTCTTCAACCATTGGTTCTACTTGATCAACTGTCTTGTTCTGGTTTCGTTGTCTTTTCATTATGTAGCAAAAATCTGGATCTTTGTGCTCTTTTCTTGTTTCTCTATTTTTGACCCTTTTTATCATTGAGTTGACAAAAGGTGATGTTTTGGTAGTGGTGGCTTCAACTTGAACTTGGATTTGTTCTTCTTCACTGTCCAGGTAGAGATTTGATTCAACCAACATTGCAATTCTCTCATTAAGTAGCACTATTTCCACATCTTTCACTTCCATTTGTGTCTTTGCTTTCTTGCTTTGTTCTTCTATTTGTTTAGTGAGCTTCATGAGTTGGTCCTTAAGCTCGTCATTTTCTGCTTGGATTCTTGCCTTCTCCATTTCTAGCCTTTGGATTATCAGGACATTCTCTTCTAGTTTCTGAAAAGTATGTTCATTGATTTTGACATGGTAGATATTTCTTTCATAGGCAAGTTTCCTTTTTGCTTTCCTCATTTCAGCTGGTGTTTGATGCTTCAATCCCGGGGAAGTTGCTGGACCAGCTTTCTATTTGATCATTGTTTCTTCTTCATCATTTTCTAGGTTGTCAAAAGAAAGCTCATTTGTTTGCAGATGAACTGGACCTTCTTGAGTTTCATGCTGAAAGTTGGCTTTCCTTCGTGTATTCTTTTTTGATTGCAGTGTTGTTGATTTCCTCTTTTTTGGAGCAGCTGTTTGATTCTTGGGATTCTGTGAATTTCTTCCTGGACTGAGACTGAATATCTTTCTGATAATTGGTTCTTCTTCTTTTTCAAATAATTCAGTCTCCTGTTGTTCCTTAAAGTTACATTTTTCATCTCCATGCTCATCATCTGTTTGTGGTTGCAATTGTTTGTATATGTTATGTTCTTCAATTGTGTCTTTCAAATTACTCTCCTACATGAATGAAAATTATTAAAAAAAAATGATATGAGGCAGAGTTAAGTAATAATTTATCATTCAGTGATTCAAATTTATAGTAAGAATGGTAATTTGGTTCATGATAACAAGTTTTATTAGTGAATTAGCAACATTAAGCAAAATTTATAAGTCAATGAAGCTAACTAAGGGAATTTATAACTGTGAGCAAAAAGTTATCAGTGCATATGAATAGTTATTACTGCATAGCAAAATTCATCACTCAATTAAAGAAATAAAGGTTAAACATTGATAAAAATTGTTTATTGAATAATTTCCTAGCACAGATGAAATGCCTAAATAATTTTTCTATGACCAATGTGACACCATGAAGATGACGAAGAATTTATTAGTCTTGCTAAAATTTATCACTGCATAAGAAAATTTAATATTTGTTTAAACAAAACAAAGGATATGAATGGATACATCAATATGTTTCAGATCATGCAAGGATGACTTTGCCAATTGTTCTCCGAGATGAGTAATGTTCCATTTTGCAAATCTTGGTATTGGTTTCTTTTCATTTGGTTTGATGATATTTGCATGCTCACATATCCAATACTGTTGAGGACAAAAAAAATATTATAAATTAGTATTTAGTAAATGTAAATATTGTAGTTTATAAGTTGTAAGTGAGGTATTTACTTACCAACAAGATGATCACACATCCGCAGACTCTATCAATTTGGTTGATGTTGCATGCTATTAATGTTGTAAGATGTTGTTTTGCTGCACCACACCAATCATAAGACTTCATTTCATCAATATTCTCGAGGTATTTCATGAACCCCCAACCAATTGTTGTCCCAGTACCTGGATATAACAAAAGCAAACAAACCAGAAGGCACACAAGCCTAACAACATCTTCTATGTCTTCATTGTTGGTGCTCCTCAAAAGTTCTGTTATCAACTTTTGGATTGAAGCTCTTGTCATTCTGCTCTCGGTTATTTTCCTTCTTTGCACCATAGCTACCTCATTTTTTCTTCCGTATGCAAGATTCATCTTCTTGTGTCCACATGCAATCCCAAAAATTAACTTGAAGTCATTTCTTTTCAATTTCAACTTCTTCCCAGCAATTTCAAATGTGGTTCCATCCATTTGGTAAGTTTGCAAAATTTTTGCAACCACATCATCATATTTAATTGAATCTCTTCTTTTAACCTTGTTTTCATTCAATGTATCAACCAAAGTGAAAAAGGGGTCTTTCTCAATAGTATCAAATGCTCCTATCTGAGTTTTGTTGTCTTGAAAAATTTGATAAGAGATTGAATGTTAGAACGGTAGACATACTTTGCTTCATTATCATGCATCTGTTCAGTCCTAGTTTTTCTTTCATCAATTTTTTTCTTCCCTCTTGCTTTGTGGATCTCTGTAGCTGGTTTCAATTGTTCCTATTTGGGCTCCTCATTGTCAATGTTAGATTCAGGTTTAACTTTTAGTTGATTTTCACTTTCATGTGTTGTTGGCTCTATAACAAAGTCAACTTTTTCAATCTTTTTCTTCTTTGAGAAACTTGTTTGTCGATGACGTAATCTTTTAGAATGACTGGCAACATTTGTACAAAAACATTGAGCATGAACATTGAAAATTAAGAAGAATTTTATCACTGAACTAGGCAAACTAAGAAGAAATCTCTCTGTTATGCAAATTAAGCAAATATATAACTGTATAGCAAAGTTTAGATTCCAAATTGCAAAAGAACATGAAGTATGATATTGAAGATGAGGATGAAAACAATTGTATAGCAAATTTTATCACTGAATTAGTAAAAGTAAGCAAATGCATCATTGTATAGCAAATGAACATAAAGGTATGATTATTATGACGTTGAGTATCACTCATATATTAATACTGTATGGTACAGATTGAAAATAGCTTCAAGTCAAATTGTATCAGTCATAAATTAATTTTGTAAGATACACATTCAAAATAGTTTGAAGTCAAATTTTATTACTCAATTATAGTTATGAAAGAAGAAGGGAAGCAAATCCATAGTTATAAAATAAGAAGAGAAGCAAATCCATCATTATAACAAATTTTATCACTCAATTAGGAAAATTAAGCAAACCTATCGTTGAATTGGGCAAAGTAAGCAAATCTGTTATTGTATATCAAATTTTATCACTGAATTAGCAAAATTAAGCAAATCCATCATTGTTTATGTGATTATTATGAAGTTGAATATCAATGATAAATTAATACTGTATGATACACATTGAAAATAGCTTCAAGTCGAATTTTATAACTCAATTACAGTTATGAAAGAAGAAAGGAAGCAAATCTATCATTGGAACAAATTTTATGACTCAATTAAGCAAATTAAGCAAATCTATCATGGTTATAGGAAATTTTCTCACTGAATAAGCAAATCTGTTATTGTATAGCAAATGAAAATGAATATGTGATTATTATGAAGTTGAATATCACTTAATTATAGTTATAAAAGAAGAAGGGAAGATGAATACGACTCACGTTTGATTCGCATGGTTCTTGAAGATGAATGAAACAGGGAATATAGATCGAAACGGTGGAGGATTTGCTGGGTATCTGTTCGGAATCAAAATATATATCGAAACAGAGCTGATTTCTTTGCAAACGATGGGAGATTCAGGGAAAATTTCTTTGTTTGTTTCTATTTGAAATCGCAAATCGCCACTGGTTTCCAGATCGCCTCAGATTAGTTTCCAAATCAGAACAATTTGAGAAGGAGCGTGTGTTTCACGCGCACAGGCAAACCTCGTGACAGGGGTTTGGTTCACACGTGTTTTGTGACATTTAGGGGTAAAATTGGAAGCTGAAATAAGAGAGGACTTGCTGGGTATTAAGTATTTTACATGGGACCGGCTGGTAAGTCTCCCATATTTTTATTTTAATAAATATGGCTAAATCATATATAGGCCCAATAAAACATTTTGGGGCCCTTTAAATTATTCTTAAAACAAAAACAAAAAAAAGTTGAGCCTATAACAATTTATTAAATTTGGAGGTCCTATTTTTTGGCCAAAATTTGGGACCTAAGGCACAAGCCTTACCTGCCTTATGTCAGGGCCGGCCCTGCTTGAAACACCACCTTTCTTTCCAAACTATGACAAAAAATTTAATTGGTAAAACTTGATTATAAAATTATATATAATTTTTAGAGACATATGAATTTGGATCCCCTCCATTACATTTAATAAAATAAAAATGTCTATTTTATAATCAATAACTATAGTAATACACACGGGCACGCGCACACACACATATGTATATATATATATTCTTATTATGGGACTCTTTCTTCTATTGATGTAGTGCCTTTTAGTGTTAGACTTGCAAATATATATTTCTTATATAATTAATCGTTCAAATTAATATAATTCTCCTGATATTAAGCCAAAAAAAACTTTGTATGTATTAGAATGGAGATCTCTATTCTAATCATTTAATAGAGATAATTTAAGTCCACAAATTCAAACTAAGAACTCATCAAAGTGGCTTATTATTTCAAATATATAATTGCCTCATGTTTTAATAGTGATAATTTAAATGTCTATTTCATAATCAATATTTGTGCAATAACTACAGTAACACACATTTTTTTTTTTCTTATTATGGAACTCTTTTTTGTATTAATGTAGTGCCTTTAGTATTAGGCATGCAAATATATATTTAAAATAGTGAGTTTTTATTTATTTGATAAGTTTTTGTTTCATTTTTCTGTACTGTTCTTCGACTTTTGTTCGGTGTTTCAAAATCGAATAAAATAAAATAGCTTGACATCACATTGCCGAACAAAAAATATATATCTAGTAACCAACTGCCAAATAAAAGATACATTTTCGATAATCCAAGACCGAATTTTATTAATTTGTTCGATTACTCATTACCGTGTATTTTCAGTTTTATTTTTTATTTTTATTTTTTTGCTTAGAAGGATTATGCTTCTAATCATTGCAACAATGCAAGTATTGCATTATTAGTGGACTCTAGTTATGAAGTTATTACAGACGAGGCTTGTTAAATTTTTTTATGAATACTGTTTTTTCTTATTTTTAATTTGTACTGAGTTTTATTAATGATTTGACGTATAAATGTATCAATTATCTTTAGATTTTTAGTAGTCATCAAGCATTAATTAAATGGGTTTCTGACGTTGAGAAGAAGACTGGATTTGTCATTGTTATAAAAATATCAGATGTAAGAGATAATGGCAGAAAATCAAGACTTACACTTGAGTTGCATTTGAATATAGTGCACTACGTGCAACTATTTGGTTCACAAGAAAGAATTGATGACCTTACCTTTATCTTATCATACTTCGAATCTGGCCTTGGATTTAATTATTGGATGATTACGCCTGACGTAAGTCATTTGATAGCATCATACTATCAAGTCATTCTTTATCATTTATCCATGCTACCGTGCTTGACGTTTCTACCACTTAGATTAGTATAAATTGCAATACTAGATCGAAGAGATATTTGCATAGGATTTGTAAATGGAAACCATTTCGTGCAGGTATAAACGACTGAGCCTACTTAGATCATTACCATGTTTTTATTTTGTAATTCTATTTATTGATATCTTTGTTATAGGTTTATCTGCAACCTGGTCATCTAGTAGCTCCGATAGCAAATAATTGGATTGATTTTCATCACCCATGTGTAAGTGGATGGGAGAAAGCATATGCTACCCATATTTATCAATTCTGTATGCTTGTTAGCCCTGATGTAGTAACTACCAAAACTATTGACATAGACAAATTGTGATAATATGTTTGATTGATTGATTGATGCAAATAATGATAGATTTTATCGATACTTTTATGAATGTTCGTATACTTGATGTTTTTATGAATATTTTTATGGATACTTTTTATGTATGATTTTACAGATGCGTGTTTAATTTATAGATGTTTTTTATGGATGCTTGAAGGAAAAAATAAATCTTTTAACGTATAACAACAAGTGGCTAGACAAATCTATTATAGTTTGGCAACATGACACTAGAGTAATCTAATTTGTATAGCAAAGTATCACCGAACAGGCACTTCAAAAGTGACCCCGAATTAATTTCTTGCTATCATTCAATCGAATGATAGCATATTACTGGAAAAAAAAATTTGTCTAGTAACATAACACTAGATTAATTCAAATTCATTAGTATTGTATTACTAAACAGGTTCAACACAAATTTAAAAATCATAAGATGTTTTAATGATTATATAGTTAACAAATTGGCCTTCTTATGGTCTATATTATCAAAATGGATTTGGGAAAATATCAAACAAAAATGTGATCATTAGAAGGTTGGAAAATTAGATACCTTTTTAAATTGCCATTTAATTTAAAATTATATGGTCGTTTTTTTCAAAGTTAACTACTATCTAACACCAAAACAATTCATTGTTGAATTAATTCTTTATTTTCTATTAATGATGAATATTAAACAACAAGATTTCATAAGAAAAAACTATGGAAAAAATTATTTTAGTGCAATGAAATGTTGTTTTCCTATTTTTGGTCAACAAGAAAGTTTTGGGGAAAAAAAGGTTTTCAATAAGTGGTCTCTTATATTGAACATATCAATATTAAATTCAATTGATTTCCTTATAAGTTTTGAATTTTCACACCCTATCAAATGTCAAAAATGCCCCTGCTAATAACACACTAAGAATCGTTGTTAAATCAAATTCAAAATTTTTATTTTAGAGAAAATCATGATAATTAGAGTATCTAATCTAACTTTTTTTTTCTAAAATATAACTTATCGTGTTTAAACTCATCTCTCCATATTTTATCTTTGGGAAAAGGGTAAAAGTAGGCTACAGGCTAAGACCATTAAGGCATGTGCCTAGAGCCTCTAAATTTTGGCCCAAAGTAAGGCCTCAAATTTATTAGTTTTATATTATATTAAAAGTTTAAAGCCCAATCATTTTTTATTGTTTGAGGCCCAGTCCAAAAGGCCTCTTAAAAAATTTTGTTGGGCCAGATTAAAAATATATGTATATATAGAATCATTGTTAGGCCTAATTAAAATTTTATATAATTAGTCTAAACAAAATATATATACATATATATATGATATAATGAGTCGTTCACATTAATATAATTCTCTTGATATTGACTCAAAAGAAAAAAAAAAAAAAAAAAACAATGTATGTATTAGAATGGAGATTTCTATTCTAACCATTTAATAGAGATTGATGATACAGTTCGTTCACAGTAGATGGACTAGACCGATCCGAGCTCCTCAAGCCCACGCCCGAGTGATGAAGCCCACTGGAAGACCTGCAAACAAGTTCAACGGGGAACAAGGTAGTCCCCCAGTGAACCCTCCGGTGTGTAAATTAGAAATGGAAGTAGTGGATATAGATAGAGAGAGAGAGAGAGAGAGAGAGAGAGAGAGAGAGAGAGAGGGTTAGAGGAATAGAAAATGCTTAACCTTCTTCTTGCCTTCCATGCTTGCTTATATTCCTTAGTAATCATTTCACTGTCCCTTCTGACGTGCCTCCCTCGCCGAAAGCCTGTGATGCAGCCTACCTTGTTCAGGGTAAGGAGCGCTGTTCCGACGGGAAAGTGTTGTCGTAATAAATGCTGTGATGGGCCGCATTAATGGCGATGTATTGTGGCAATAACTTTGCAGATCTTTGTCTGCTGACGTGGCTCGCACACCGCCATGTGTCCGAGTATCATTGGCCTTCCCTACTCAGTTGGCCTCCAGTTGTCCTGGGTTTTACTACCCGGGTTATGCAATGGGGTCTAAATGGTGGGCTTGGGTTTGTTCACTGTGGGCTGTGGTCCTTGTGGGCCTATCCATGTCAGTAGTCCCCCATTCCCGAGTGCAGCTTCAGTCCAATGAAGGGAATAGTAATGAGGAAGATGAGTCCAACCGGCAGGGGGAGACCGACCGCGAGGGCGGCCGAGCGGGGGAGGCCGACCGTGAGGGTGGTCGAGCGGGAGAGGCCGACCGTAAAGAGTGCCGACCACGAAGGTGGCCGAGTGGAAGAGGCTGACTGTGAGGGTGGCCGAGCGGGAGAGGCCGACCGTAAAGAGTGCCGACCACGAAGGTGGCCGAGCGGAGGGGCACGGGGCTCAAAAGGCGGCGTGTCACGTGGTGATTTGAAGTGGAAAAGACAAGGTAAGGGGAGGAGTCAGTGCATCGTGACCATACACGTGGCAGGATCGTGGGGGGTGGGGGAAGTGGGGCGTTGGAGTAAAAATGAAACGATAGGTCATTTTGGGGTTGAAAAGACAGTTTTGGCGGATGATTTTGAAAAGTTTTCAAACTGGCGAACATTAATTTGGATCCTTGGAATACGGGCAAACCGTGGGCTTTTGGTATCATTCGATTCACCTACTTCTTTACAAAAACTCAAAATATCCCTAGTGTCAATTCCTTCGTTGGTGACGATACACCTTTGAAGCACTTTTTCAATTTTCTTGCACCTGCATCAGAGGTGATTCGCAGACACAGCTTAGAAATGGCCCAGGAAGAAGCTACGATTGTGAGGGTGGACCCGCTAGGGGACGATGATGCGGAGGAGCTAGCAACACAGTATAGGGCAGAAAGGGTGGGGGAGTCAGGGGTGCGATCCCATGGTTCCACCATGATTGCAGCGTCGACACCGATCAGTCAGGTGGAACCAGATCACTGGCATTCGAGGGCTGACAGATCCATTATTACTGCGGCAAAGTTGGAGGCTATCCGCGAAAGGTACCAGATTCCTGTGGAGGTGAAGTTGTCGCTGCCTACATCAACAGAGAGGCCGTCTGACGCTAGGCCAAGAGATTTTTCTCTCTATGAGGAAGCCCTAAAGGGTGGGCTAAGGTTGCCACTACCACAAATAGTGGTGGACGTGCTCAACCATCTGGAGGTAACACCAGGGCAACTAATGCCCAATGCATGAAAGATCTTGCTGGCATGCGCAAGTGCATGGCCGAAGGCGAATGGAGGGCAGGCCATGACTGTGGAGGAGTTCTTCGGTTGCTACAAGGCGTCAGGGCAGCAGAAGACTTGGGTCACCCTTCAGGCGGTGGCAGGGAAGGGTTTGGTGGCGGGGTTGCCAACGTCCATCAAAGATTGGAGGCCACGGTGGTTCTACGTGTCCACCTCTAGAGAGGCTGGTGTGCGCACGGTGTAGAAGGTGCCAACCAGGTCTGTGGAGTGAAAGTTGGGGGCGGCGGCAGAGGAGAGGGTGAAGAGAGTAAAGGAGTGAAGGGAGAAGGAAAAAACTAAGTGGGATGAGCTCGTTCAGCCATCCGTGCTGTTTAAGGCGGGGTTGGGTCCGAAACCGATCGGTGGGGACCTCGACCGAACGGAATTGGAGGCCAAGAGAAGAGTGCAGGAGGCAGAAGATCAAGCCATCTTGGTGAAAGCGCAGAAGTTCAAAGAGGCGCAAGCTGACCGACCGCCCCAGCCAGTTGCGAGGGAGAGGATTCGACCGCGTCCTCAGCCCTTGGAAGAGAAGAACTTGGGCGAGTTTGTGCCGCGACCGCTCCCAAAAGACCCTCTAAAGGAGAGGTCGTTGAAGGAGATGGAGGCGTTGGGCGTAGGGAAGAAGAAGAAGAAGAGGTTAAGGCGGAGTGAGGAAGAGCCAGCACTAAAAAGAAGAAAGGAGGTGAGGGTGGAAGAGGCTAGCCAGGCCAAATAGGTGGAGGAGGGGAAGTGGAGGAGACCCCAGAAAGGGTGGTCGTCCCAGAGGTGGTGGACGTATCCTCACAGGTCAGGGAAGTTGTGCCAGTGATGGCGGGGATCGGCGTGGGGGTGGGGAGGAGTGTTCTTAGATAAAGTGGGGAGGAACGACCCCAGGGGGGTCCTGCCCCAGAAGGGGAGTCGGCTGAATCTGACCATCTATCATGCCGTCTTTGTGGTTGGGCCATTTGGAGGGAGAAGAAGGCCCAGCCAGGTCTGGAGCAGACCGCTTGGTGAAGATCGTAGATGAGTCCGCTCTGCGCTCGGCGTCCAAATTCAGTGAGGCTGACCTGCTGAGGGGGTTATGCTCCGCTCAAATGGAGGTAACCACCTTGGCAGGGGCCCTTCTGAGGAAGGCGGGGGCGGCCAAGCTAAAGGCGGAGGAAGCCAAGACTCAGCTCACAAACTTGAAGAAGGAGAGTGCAAGCTGGGCGAGTGCTCATGCCGATCTGCAAGCGGACAAGGGGGAGCTGGAGGATACGCGCCGCCAGGTCGTGTCGCTCGAGTTCCAACTGGCTGGCGAGCGGAAGAAGGTGGATGAGGCCCAGAAGGCTTGTGCCGTCGCGGTTGAACGCCATGAAGAAGCGATGCTCAACAATGAAGAGCTAGTTAGGCAAAAGGATGAGGCGGATGGTAGGGTGGATGCTCTGCAGAAAGAGTTGGAGAGCGAGCGGTCGAAGGCAAGGGAGGAGAAGGAGAAGTATCAGAAGGAAGTGGATGCGGAGAGGGCGAAGTTGATTGCTGAGGGAGAGGCTTTGAAGAGGGAGTTGGAGGCTGAGAGGGCCAAATTGGCGGCGGAAAAAGAGAGCCTGGCGAAGGAGTTAAAGGAGGGGAGGGTTAAGGCTGCAGCTGAAAAGGAGACCTTGATGAAGGAGCTGGACGAGGCGAAGGCAAAGGTGACCTCAGAGAGGGCGGCTTGCCCTGATCTGTGCGTCGCAGCGGTGGAGCAGTTCAAGGGATCTCCAGAATTTCAGATGGCTGTTGATGCTGCAGTTGCCAGCAGTTTAGCAAGGGAGGACTCTGGGGGGGCTGGCCCATCAAGGACGACTGCTGGGGGGAGAACTGAGTCTGAAGTCATTGCAAGCTTCCAGCAGTCAGACTTCTACAAACACGAAATGGCAGAGTACTAGGACAGTGGGTGGAAAATGTTCAAACGGAGGGCTAAGGAACTGTTCCCAGGACTTGACCTCAGTAGTGTAACGATTAGGGAAGATGATGTGGCCCAGACCCCCCTGGATGAAGGCGTTGAAGAGGAAGACCTGGTATCTAGTGAAGAAGAATGACTGGGGAAGACGGAGGAGACCCACTTTGTTGTTTTTGTTTTTGTGCACACATTGTATTATTATTATATTTTTTTGTTTTGAAGTATTGTAATGGACTAATGTACATGTTTCTGAATAAATAAAATTTCCTTTGAGTTTCTATGATTCGATTGTGTTTGCTTATGTATAAGTCTTACAGAGGTATAATAAAAATCCAATATTGGGTAAAGTTAAAAGACCCTTTATGCATAGTGAGACTGGACTTATATAAAAACTTGAAGGGGAGTGGGATTGAATTAGATAGAAACTGAATGCAGAGCAAAATGGGAGTTGTATGAAAATTCAGTGAAGTTCAAAGTAATGTTGAAATAGGACTTGTATAAGAATTCAATGCAAAGTAAAGTAAAGGACTCCGTGATGCAGAGTAAAGTTGGACTTGGATAAATCTTCAATGCAAGGTAAAGTAAAAAAACCCCTTAATGCGCAATGTAAGCTGACATGGGACTTGTATAAAAATTTATATGAAAATTCACGCTAGATGGTGGAGGAAATAATTTGATTAGTAAATGAAACATGTGAGAACATCTTGGGAATTTTGACTAAGTAAATGGTAGTGTAAAAACTTTGATCTGGAATTGTGACTGTCAAAGGAAAGTAGGGAACTCCTTGATGCGCATTGTAGATTTTATTAAGGATATGATTATGGAATGTTACTGATGGTGGAATTGAGGTTGTAGGTAAGGCATTCTAGACCTGCATTGGTGGCATTCAGTCTGGTTGAGTCTTTTGGAGCGCTCGGTCATGGCTGAGGGCTTTGGAAGTGCTCAGTCTGGCTGAGGTTTTTGAAGTGCTCGGTCTGGTCGAGGCTTTGGAAGTGCTCGGTCTGGCCGAGACTTTGGGAGTGCTCGGTCTGGCCGAGGCTTTTGAAGTGCTCGGTCTGGTCGAGGCTTTGGAAGTGCTCGGTCTGGCCGAGGCTTTTGGTGCGCAGTCTGGCTAAGGCTTCGGAAGTGCTCGGTTTGGCCGAGGCTTTGAAGTGCTTGGTCCGGCTGAGGCTTGTGGTGCTCAGTCTGGCTGAGGCTTTTGAAGTGCTCGGTCTGGTCGAGGCTTTTGGTGCTCAGTCTAGCTAAGGCTTTTGAAGTGCTCGGTCTGGCCGAGGCTTTTGGTGCTCAGTCTGGCTGAGGCTTTTGAAGTGCTCGGTCTGGCCGAGGCTTTTGGTGCTTAGTCTGGCTGAGGCTTCGAGTAAGTGTTGCAAGTAAAAATGTCATTGAGGCGACAAGGGTAGCTGGGAGACAAAATTGTTGTCATGAGGAATGTAGTCTGATGATCAAAATTTATATTGCGTCAAAAAGAAAGTACAACAATTGAGTGATACAAATAGCTTATTGAAAGTAGCGTTTCAAGTGTTCAGTGTTCCATGGGTGAGGAAGGTCGCGACCCTCCATGTCTTGAAGTCGGTAAGTGCCTAGACGTGGTCTGACTTTCACAATATAAGGTCCCTCCCATTTGGCTGCCAGTTTTCCCTCAGTCGGATTTTTGGTGGCAAGAGTGGCCTCTCTTAAGACAAGATCTCCTGCGGCGAATTCCCGTGGTCGGACTTTGCGGTTGTAGTGCGTTCTCATTTTCTGTTAGTATGAGGCCAATCTGACTGCAGCGGTCTCCCTGAGCTCTTCAATTAGGTCCAAATCCGCCCGACGGAGTTCTTCAGTGAGCGCTGGATCCGAATGTAGAACTTGTGGAGTAGGCAGACCGATTTCCACTGGAATAACCGCCTCAGCGCTGTATGTCAAGCGAAAGGGGATTTCTCCAGTGGGGGTCCGAGCTGTTGTCCAGTAGGCCCAAAGCACATTCGGCAGTTTCTCAGCCCAGAGTCCCTTAGCAGCTTCCAGCTTAGCCTTGATGATCTTCAGAAGAGAACGATTGGTAACCTCAACTTGGCCATTAGCTTGGGGATGGCCAGGGGAGGAGAAACATGGTTGAATCTGGAGATCTGCACAGAACTTTCTGTACTTGGCGTTGTCGAATTGCTTGCCGTTGTTTGACACAATGGCCTGAGGGATGCCAAACCTGCAAACGATCGATTGCCAGATGAACTTGGTTGTGTTCCGCTCGGTAATGGTGGCTAAGGGTTCAGCCTCTACCCACTTGGTGAAGTAGTCAATGGCGACGACTGCGAACTTGGTCTGGCCTCGGCCAGTGGGAAGTGGACCGATCAGGTCGATCCCCCATTTGGCGAATGGATAGGGGCTGCAAAGCGTGATCAACTCTGTAGGCGGGGCATGGGCGGTGTTGGCAAAGCGCTGACACTTATCGCACTTGAGGACAAAATCAGTCGCATCTTGATTAAGAGTTGGCCAAAAGTAACCAGTGCGGAGTTTTTTGTGTGCTAGGGACCTGCCGCCCGAGTGGTTGCCACAAATTCCCTCATGGATTTCCTGCATGACATAGGTTGCTTGTGTTGAATTGAGGCATCGCAGATATGGTCGTGAAAAACCACGCTTGTACAGCATGCCACCATCAAGAAGATAATTGGACGACCGAGCCCTTACTTTGGCGGCCTGCTGTTTATCATCTGGGAGGGTCCCTGTCGTCAGAAATAGGATGATGTCGGATGCCCAAGGGATGGGTTCGATCTGGAGGAACTGCACTTCGTGCAGGTCGGGTGTGATGGCAGGATGAGTTAGGTATTCGAGGCGAACTCTGTGGCTGAGGTCGGACTGGTCGGTAGAGGCCAACTGAGCCATCTCATCTGCTTTGGAATTTTCCGCCCGAGGTATGTGTTTGATCTGGAAAGTATTGAAGAGGCGAACAAGGGGTAGTGCCATGTCCCTGTAAGCCCGCATTGTGCCATCCTTGGCATCGAATTCCCCCGTGATCTGACCGACGATGAGCTGGGAGTCACTGAACATGCGGATGTGGCTAACACCAATGTCTTTGGCCAGATGGAGGCCTGCTATCAACGCTTCATATTCGGCCTCATTGTTGCTGGCCTCAAACAAGAAACGGAGAGTGCATTTGAAATAACCACCTTCAGGGGAGGTGAGGATGAGGCCTGCCCCATTACCTTCCCTCCGGGATGACCCGTCGACGTTGAGAGTCCAAGAATGGGGGTCTTCTGGTTCAGCAGGGGTTGATGGAGGTGGAGGAGTAGTAGTTGGGGTGGTATTGGTGAATTCCAGAATGAAGTCGACTCTGACTTGCCCTTGATTCTTTGTCTTGAAGCGGTAGGAGATGTCAAACTGGCTGAGTTCCACTGACCATTGCATAAGTTGACCAGAAAGCTCTGGCTGCTGGATGATCTTCTTCAGGGGTTGGTCGGTGAGGACCACTATGGAGTGGGCCTGGAAGTAAGGATGAAGTCGTCTGGAGGCGGTGACCAAGGCTAGGGACAGCTTTTCTAGCAGTGGATAATTCTGCTCTGCCCCCCTGAGAGCTCGGCTGATGTAGTAGACTGGCCGTTGGACTAAGCCATCTTCCCGTATAAGAGCCGCTTGTGGCGGTGTTCGACCTTTGCTAAATAGAGGAAGAGGGCTCGCCTAGTGATTGCTGTGAAGAAGAGGGTTGGCCATGCATTGTTTCAAGCTATTTGGAAAGCCTTTTCGGATTCAGTCGTCCATTCGAAAGTCTGCCGAAGGACTTTGAAGAATGGTAGGCACTTATCTGTTGCGCGGGAAATGAACCGGTTGAGGGTCGCCACTCTGCTAGTGAGTCGTTGAACTTCCTTAACGGTTTTGGGTGACTGCATCTCAATCAAGGCCTTGATCTTTTTCGGGTTGGCCTCAATGCATGTTGGTGACCATAAAACCCAGAACTTTCGGATCCTCGCCAAAGGCGCACTTCTCTGGGTTGAGCTTCATCTGGTACTTGCGAAGGATGGCAAAGGTCTCCCGTAGGTCGGTCAGATGGTCAGTGGAGAGTTTGCTTTTGACTAGCATGTCGTCCACATACACCTCCATGTTTCGACCGATCTGATGTTGGAAAACTGCATTGACCAACTGTTAGTAGGTGGCCTCCGCATTCTTCAGTCCGAACGGCATGACACGTTAGTGGTAGGTACCCCGGTCGGTGATGAAGGATGTGTGTTCCCGATCAGATGAGTGCATCATGATTTGGTTGTATCCGGAGAAAGCATCCATGAAGCTGAGCATTTGGTGATCGGCCGTGGTGTCGACCAGCAGATCAATGCGGGGGAGTGGATAGCTATCTTTGGGGCAAGCTCGGTTCAAGTTAGAGTAATCGACGCAGAGACGCCACTTACCATTGTTCTTGCGGACTAGAACCACATTGGACAGCCACTTAGGATAATTGACATTTTGGATGAATTGAGCCTCGAGGAGTTTGTCCACCTCTGCAGCTATGAGATTATTACGCTCTGGGTGGAAAATACGCTGCTTTTGGCGGTATGGTCGGAAATTGGGTTCGATGCTGAGGCGGTGAGATATGAAGGAGGGGTCGATGCCTGGTATGTCTGAGTGGGTCCAGGCAAATACGTCATTGTGCTTTCGTCGGGAGGCGATAAGGTCGGCTCTGGCTTGGGGGGATAGTTGACTGCCGATCTTGGCGGTTTTTGTTGGGTTAGTGGGGCCGATGGGAACCTCAATGAGCTCCTTAACAGGTTCTCCCCTGATCACCTCATCTTCGTCTCGAACATTAAGTCCTTCAATGATCATGGCCTCCTTCAGCTTGACTTCTTTAAGTGAAGCAACATAACACTCCGCCACGCGATGCGCTCTCCTCTAGCATTCCGGCCAGGGTCGGTGGGAAACTTGAGGGCAAGATGATAGGTGGATGTGATGGCTTGGAAAGCGTTTAGGGCGGTGCGGCCCAGGATGATGTTGTCGGCAGATGGGCAGTCGACCACAAGGAAGGTGAGCAACTTTGTGGCCTGCCGTGGGTATTCGCCAATGGTGATGGGAAGATCAATGGAACCAATGGAGGTCACACGGTCGCCGGTGAAGCCGACCAGGGGGGTTTGGAGTGGAGACAAGCTTGCTTCCCCAATCTTGAGCTGGCGGAAGCAGTTGAGGAAGATGATGTCTGAAGAGCTGCCGTTGTCGATGAGAACTCGTCTGACCTTGTAGTTGGAGAGGATGGCCGAAATGACAAGGGGGTCATCATGAGGATAATGGATGCCTGTACAGTCGGCGTCCGTGAAGGTGATAAGCTCTGTCCACTGCTTGGGCTGCTTGGGGGGTCGGTCTATTGTGGTGACTGCCTTATCTGAGCCCTGACGTATTTTTCTAAGTTCGCTTACGAGCGAATGGGATGGTCCCATGGCGAGTCCACTGAAATAACTCGATTTCACCAAGTGGCGGTGGGTTACCTTGGGGCGAGTATTGCGAGGTCGATCATGGCCTGGATTTGGTTGAGCTGGCTGCCGTGGTGGGCTGCGTCGGCGATTGTCTTTGTGGGGTTCGGTTCTTTGCCTCTGCTGAGGGCGGGTGTCTGTGAATCGACTTAGATGCCCCTGGCGGATGAGGGTCTCCACCTGATCCTTGAGACTGATGCAATCGTCAGTGTTATGGCCATGGTCCTGATGGAAACGACAATATTTAGATTGGTCTTTCTGGTTGGAAGGGTTCCGTGGAGGGAGAAGCCATTTGAGAGGGTAGTCCCGTTGGATCTGGTTGAGGACATGTTCCATGGGAGAATTGAGAGGTGTATACCGCTCAAACCAGCCGGTGGTGTAGTCTTGGCCGTAAACCTGAAGTCGGTCGGTATAGCGGGGTGTCTGGCTATGATACTGGGTGTTGCCGGGTTTTTGGTCTTTTCTCTTTTCTCTGGGGGTTGGGTTTTTAGCTGTTGGATCTTGCCGAGCGACTAGTGAATCCTCGGCATACATGTATTTTTGGGCTTTGGAGAGTAGGACTGCCATGGAGGTCGGGGGGTTCTTAGAGAGGGAGAAAAGGAAATCAGATGATCGCAGACCGGCCATGAAAGCTGTGAGGATGACCTTGTCGTCATTTTCGACAACTTGTAGGGCTTCGGTGTTGAAGCGAGTAACGAAGCTGCGCAGTGATTCCCCTTCGGTCTGATGGATATTGAGTAGTTGGGTGGCCGAGCGTCGTTGGCGCTGAGCTCCGATAAAATGGCTCAAGAAAGAGTCACTGAGATGCTGAAAAGTGGAGACCGAATCCGGTGGTAACTGGCTAAACCACAGCCGAACCGACCCCTTCAGTGTCCCCGGTAAGGCTCGACACATGATTTCGTTAGGGAAGGCATGGAGGATCATGAGGGTGCGGTAGGTCTCCAGATGGTCGACCGGGTCGGTTGTGCCATCGAAGGAGTCAATGGTGGGCATTTTGAATTTGGCAGGCAGGGGTTTGTCTCGGATGGAGGCGACAAATGGCGAGTTTGCGGTGGTGGAGGGCTTATGTTGGATATTCTGCATAACCCCTTGTAGCTGGAGCTTCATGGCTTGGAGTTCAGCGTCCCAGAGGGGGATGTTGTCACCACCAGAGAGAGACAGGTGTTGGATGCTGCTGGCCTCTCTCTCGGGGGCTGGTGCTATGACCGATGGGTGTGGGGGTGGAGGTGGCGGATTTATATGTGGGTGGGGAGGTTGCAAACCGTCCAAGTTAGGTGGATTGGGTTGTGGGGCAGTATGGCCGGGAGTTCGTTCTGGGTTGGGCAGGATATCTGGAGGTGGCGGTGGAGGAATGGGGAGGTTTCTCTGGAGCAGAGCGTTTATTAAGGCTTGGTTTTGCTCGGCCATGCGGTTGATGCTGTTAGTAAGTTCGATGAAGTACTGTGGCGGGTTGTTTGGATTGGGAGGAATTGACGATGATCGGCTGACATTATGGTGGGAAGCCATGGATTTAGTCGTGACCATACACTTGACGGGTGAGGTGAAAAGGTTACTGGAATAGGGTCTCCGGTGACAATGAACACAATTGGCACACGGACAAACCAGTTTCCCACAGACGGCGCCAACTGATGATACAGTTCATTCACAGTAGATGGACTGGACCGATCCAAGCTCCTCAAGCCCACGCCCAAGTGATGAAGCCCACTGGAAGACCTGCAAACAAGTTCAACGGGGAACAGGGTAGTCCTCTAGTGAACCCTCCGGTGTGTAAATTAGAAATGGAAGTAGTGGATATAGATAGAGAGAGAGAGAGAGAGAGAGAGAAAGAGAGAGGGTTAGAGGAATAGAAAATACTTAACCTTCTTCTTGCCTTCCATGCTTGCTTATATTCCTTGGTAATCATTTCACTGTCCCTTCCGATGTGCCTCCCTCGCCAAAAGCCTGTGATGCAGCCTACCTTGTTCAGGGTAAGGAGCGCTGTTCCGATGGGAAGGTGTTGTCGTAATAAATGCTGTGATGCGCCGCATTAATGGTGATGTATTGTGGCAATAACTTTGCAGATCTTTGTCTGCCGGCGTGGCAATTACTTTGCCATGTGTCCGAGTATCATTGGCCTTCCCTGCTCAGTTGGCCTCCAGCTGTCCTGGGTTTTACTACCCGAGTTATGCAATGGGATCTAAATGGTGGGCTTGGGTTTGTTCACTGTGGATTGTGGTCCTTGTAGGCCTATCCATGTCAGAGATAATTTAAATCCACGCAATGATCTGCCAAATTTATGTTCATACATTTCAAACTAAGAACTTACCAAAGTGGTTTATTATTTCAAATATATAATTGCCTGATGTTAACAGAAATAATTTAAATCCAAACAGTGATGTGCCAAATTTGTGTTCATGCACTTCAAACCAAGAACTTATCAAAGTGATTTATTATTTCAAATATATAATTACCTCATGTTTTGATAGAAATATTTGTTTGGAAATCATTTTCCATGTAAAATATTCATTTGGTGTGAAGTTGATAACAGGTTATGCATGGGAAAGACAAACACCTTCATATCCCCACAAATGAAGGAAATCCACCAATGAACGGCCATGAAAATCAAGAATGCTACTACAAACGAGAATTGAACATCTGACTATAAGCAAAGTTTGTGTGAGTACTAAAAGGGGTTATATATATTATATTATATTATTATATAAAGTCAACATTTAAGTTGGTGTGTCTGTCACTTTATTTCTGAAAATATCTTCAATAGAAGTTCCATGGCCAATTATGCCACAAATTCAAGTCGTTCTTTTTTTTTTTAATCTCTCTTTTTTGGGTAGGTAATTTTTTTTTTATTTTAATCTCTCAACTATTGATCTTTTTAAATTCATAAAATATTTTAATTTTCAGATTTTGAATTCAATCATACACTTCACAATCTTATTTATTTAGGGGGAAAAAATTATATGCACACCAGTTCTAATATGTTTATCATTTTTCTATAATTATTTTTAAGTGAACGTTGAACTTAGTATCCAACTTCATCTAAGCTAAAATAAAAAATTATTATTCAAAAATGTAAGTAAAGTTTGAGCCCAAAACCTTAGATTTCATTAAGAACACTTTTACCACTTTGACAATATACACATTATAATACTAATTTATTTATTATTTATTTTTATTCTTAATTATCTGAATTGCATATGCATTGCATGTGTCACCCGCTTATATATATATATATATATATATGAGTACTTATCATTCTGACTTCAAACTAAACTTTTTAATATATGATCGTAAAAATTCAGTTATAGCTAGGTAAAAAAATAAAAATAAAAACTCAATGCCGACATATTCTTAGAACAATACTCTATTCTATTTACAGGATACACCTAATCAATTATTTTTTAAAACTCTAACACAAAAGTAGTGAGTTGTATAATTTAGACCAATAAATATTATATTGAAACACTACTAAAATATACTGTAATTGAATAATTTCTAAGTGCAGACGCTCAAGATCTTGGTGGGTAGGCCACCTCGTGGGCTGCAGCTTGGATTCACATCATTTTGCCGCGTTACGCCACAAGGCCAACCCAACAAGACCAGAGACCAAATTCAACTTTTTGTAATTTTCTATTACTAGTTTGTTCCATTTTTTAGTTATTTTTTTTAAATTGGGAATTTTGTTTCATTTAAATCATGATTCTTGTGGGCAATTACACCAATACTATTTGATAATAATTTCATTGTTTTTTCTCAAATTAGTCCAGATTAAATTCATGCTCCATTGTGACCCGTGGTCCAAATAACATCAGGCTTTACACTCCTAAGTTGTGAAAAGAAAAGAAATGATAGTATTTTCTCATCATCATGTTTAGATAACTAAGAAAACAAAGCATGTAAAAGAGAATATGAGTCAGATTTCTTTTTTTCCCTTTGTATTTTGAGGAGCAACCTTAGTGTTATAAATATTTTACCGTCAATCAATTTGTTTCTTACCAAATCTCACTGCTTTTGGTAAAGAAAAATAAAATAAAATAGGCTTAGTCAGAGAGTTCTCTTTCTCACTATTTCCCTTAATTTCTTATAATTTCTCACTCAACTTATAAAGCAAATATGAGAAAAGAGTTATATTTCTCATTATTTCTCAACATTTATCACCAAATCAACCCATCTAAAAGCAATGTTAATATTTTTTAGATAAATTATATTTTGATCCTATTTCTCAATTTGATCCACACAATTTTAATTTAGACAATTTCACCTATAAATGTTCCAATTTGCGTCAATTTTTTTAATTAAGAAAATAAGAGTACTACTATTAGCACCACATCAATTATTTTGGATCTGTTATTTTTTTAAACCTTTACTTATAAATTCTAGAACTCTTAAAATTTCTTTTCTCCCCTCAAATAATACCAAAATTATCCTTATGAAAACATTTCACCCATTTAATTGAATGCACACCTCCATACCCCAAAAAAACCTCTCTCCCAAAAACTCTAACAAAACTCACGAAAGTGATTACTACTTTCTCTCTACATACTTATTCATGACCTGAGAAAATAAATAGTCGGTTATCTATTCCCAAACAAATAAACAATGTTCAAACCTGCGTTCCCAAATTTTAGTCATATGTTCGGGAGTTCAGTCCCGAAAAAATGATGAAATTTTTTTATTATTTTTGCCATTTTTTTTTCAATAAGTTTACCCTTATAAGACCAATCTCCTTCAAGCTAAGAACACTGCCAAAACTATGAACTTCCTCTGAACTTTTATTGTTGTACTCATCTCGTCTTATGGAGTTGTGGTTGTCATAAAAACTTTCACTCATTGTCATTGCTAGAGAAATGTAGATAATTAAATAGTTGCCACCGTTATCGCCGAAATATTGCCACCAAAGAGTTTTCAAGGTTTTAAAGATGGGATTTGGAGAAGATGGATGCATGGTGTTGATAGAGGTGGATATTCTCATAAACCCTAACGCATGATGTAGTAAGTGTGTGGACTTAATTGTGAGATGAGGTATCCTAAAATTATTGATATCCTTTTTAATAATTTCATTTGAGGTTATTATTGTAATAATAAAAACATTAAAAAATGAAGGATTCAAAATAATTGATAGGATACTAATAATAGCACTCGAAAATAAATCTAACACCTTTTCTTATTATTATTACTGCAATAAGTAATTTCCCTTCACTCCATTTTCTCTTCCTTGCTCCTTATTGTCGACCACAATATGATCTACACAATTCATCGACGTCGGAGGCAACACTAATTGTTGTTCGGTCAAAATTTCCGACGAAATATATTTCACTTCTCATCAATTTTAGTATGGTAAACGATAATAAAGCCAAGGATTTAAACTTCTCATTCTCATAAAGAATGCAAGTGCTTAACATGTATTTTGAGATTTAAAATTAAAATTTTATGTCTCATATCTAAATTTCACATGACATAAAGTTCAAGGACATCTAATTAACTTTATAAGATAGTATAGAAGATGGTATAAATCAAGAGGTTGTTATTTGCTCCCACCTTTTTACTTTGGCTTCCCCACCCAGCAAAATGAAACCCTTCTATTTTTATTTTTTATTTTTTATTTTTTTTGAACCTCCACCTTAATACCAACTATATCCCTAACCCCAAATCCAAACCCAAACCCAAACCCTAATCCTAATCACATTCCCACCAACTCTGGCAACCATCGTTAGTGGCGAAGCCACAACCCTTCATTGCCCCATTCTTTCCTTTTTTTTTTCTTCTTCTTCTTCTCTCTCTTCTTCTTCTCCCCCCACTCCTACCACCGCCGGTGACCCCCTTCCTCTAACGACGACCTCTCATAGTCACAATTCATCTTCTTTTCTTCTTTCTCTGGTTGCCCTCTCATCGTCACCTCTTGTCGTCAACCCTATTTGTCTCTTGCCGTCGCAAACAGAGAAGAAAAAGAAGAAGATGTCTCGATCTCCCTTCACCAAACTTACGATCTCTCTTTCTTTCTTCTTATTTTTATTCTTCTTTGTGACTCTCTCTCTCTCTCTCTCTCTTTCTCTCTCTCTCTATCTCTCTATCTCTGTCACACACTCTCTGCTAGTGATGGTGAGTTGAGAGAAATGGTGCAAAATCTAGGGTTAGGGTTTTGGCAATGATGGCAGCGACAGTGGGTGATGGACGGTGATGGCATCGATGTAGGGTGGAAAGGAGGAAAGAGTGTTGTCAATGGTAATGGAATTAGGGTTACACTACTAAAAATCGGAGCTTTTGCGACGGTCTTAAATGTCACAAAAGGTTCACATAGCATCGCAAAAGACTTTTTGCGATGGAGTAGCGATGGGAAATGGGGGGTGACGAAAGGAGCCGTGACAAAAAGTATTTACAACGGTTACAAACCGTCGCTTTCTTTTAGCGACAGCTAATCAATGGTTTTTGCGACGGTTTAACCTGACACAAAAAAAGGAGAAAAAACTTCATTTTTAGTGACGAAGTTGATTGTCGTTGCCAAAAACCTTTTTTGCGATGGTATTTGACGTCATAAAAAATATTATTAGTGACGATCTAGAATGTCACCAAAAAAGTAGAATTAAATTAATACCGTATTTGAGCCGTCGCAAAATATTGGAACTAATATATATATATATATGTGACAGGTTAACCCGTTGCTAATAAAATGTAAAGAAATGATGATTACATTAGCGACGGTTTATTATTGTCACAATAAAAATATTTTCATAAAATTATATTTTATTAATTCATTCCATGTACAAATTATTAATATTTTTTAAAATACAATACATCCACGTCCGCATCCACATCTAAATTCACATTCACAAAATCATATACCAAGAATAATATATATGTACCCTGTAACAATTGTCAACCAAGTATTCTTTACAAAAATATATAAAACAACTTCCAACAAAACTAATAATTTTTTATATTTAAGAACTCAAATTTTTAGTATCGACAATACAAGTAAAATAATAATAATAATAATATTGTAGCTTGTTTTGATGTCAATAGTAAACTCCAATATCGATATGCGAAGATATTATCATGTGCTCAAAAGGGTTGCATCTGCAAAAGAAAAAAAAAATCATCATTTACAATATAATTAATTACAAGCTTACAGAAAATGTAAAACATTTTATATTTATTTCTACAAATAAATAAATAAATAAGATTGTAAACTCTAATATCGATATATGAAGATATCATCACATACTCAAAAGGGTTACATCTGCAAAAAGAAACCCCAAAAAAAAAAAAAAAAAAAAAAACATTTACAATATAATTAATTTTAAGCTTATAGAAAATGTAAAACATTTGATATTTATTTCTACAAATAAATAAATAAATAAGAAAATGTAATTCTGACATGGTTGCTAACTCTGTTTTATAGAGAGAGTGATGGCTTAAAGTTGTGGGTCAATGCTCTTTCTTTTGAGCCTTTTGAAGTTTTTAATATACAGAGTAGGGCTGTTCAAAACTTCGTTCAAACCGGTAATCCGGACCGAACTGGACCGAATCATACGGTTTGGTTCGGTTCTATTAAGAATTGGTTCGGTTTCGGATTAAGAAATATGAGGACCGTAAAAACGGTTCGGTTAATGGATTTTATGAAAAAACCGCGGTTCGAACCGAACCGAACCGAATTTTAAAAGAGATATATATATATAATATCAAGTTTTATTTTTATTAATTGGTTTTTATAATTTTAATGATATTAGGATGGTATAGATATGTAATATTAATTAATGCCTTAACATTATTAGTTTTTATCATGAGTTAAATGTAATTAGTTTGAGTAATTATTTTGCTAATATTAACAATTTATTCTTGTAAATAGAAATTTTTGGAACCGTAAACCAAACCGAAATCGAACCGTTTTTTCGGTTTGGTTCTGGTCCGGTTTTACAAGTGTAACGGTCTGGTCTAATTCTCAAAATCACAGAACCGTTAGGATCGGTTCAGTTCTTGGATTTTCTCAAAACCGAACCAATCCGGACCGTGTACACCCCTAATACAGAGGCCCTTTTTAAGGCATCTCTGAAATCCCCAGAATTATGAGCCTCAGTTTTTATAATATAGCTACAAATTCCAATTCCAAAAGGGGGAATTACAGGAATGAGCAAATCCCATGGTGGTTCTAAGCTTCCAAGCAATAGTAGTCCAGTTTCCAACAGTTAAGATGCATTACACAATATTTCCACACACCACATTCAATTATTCAATTAAAGAGATCCTTAATTTTTACCCAAAAAGAAAAGAAAAAAAAATGTTTCAACCACCAACACTGACAGAGGAGAGCAGAGGAGAAACTAATTTGAATTAGTAGAAGGAGCTGACTTTTGAGTTACTCAAAACAAATACCAAAAAATATACAGAGATAATCAAGAGAAGGAACCAAAAAAACTGTAGATTTGAACAATTCCAATAGATTAAATGGTGAAATCAAGAGTTCATATAATCATAAATACCAAAGAAATCAATTAATTTGATAGGTAAGAATCGACTTATATGTATATCTCAAAAGGACAAAAGAAAAAATTGGGGAAAACATCAACTTATTAAGGAGACATGCAATCATTACATTTTAATTCAAATTTTGAAATGTTTTTCTCACCATTGCCCTTTTACTTCAATTTTAAAATGTATTTATAATGATTCATAGGGATAGTTTTGGAAACCTAACATAATTCCGTATCTCAAAATAGAAAGTGGACAAACATTTTGGGACAGATTAAAAGGGAAAGGTGGACAAACAAAATGGGAATGAAGACGATGTCGATGAGGGAAAAAGTATCTAGAAGAAAAAGAAGAAACCAGAGTTCTCTTTTGTATAAAGTCAATACAACTTCAATTCATCAAACTAACAGTAGAAAGTGAATTTCACAAACCCAGTATTCCATTAAGATTAATTTTTCAAGAGATAGTTCTGCATGTTCAATATTGTGTAAGTTGAAACAGAAAGGTACGCTATTCTAATTTTCAAGAGATAGTTCCACAAAGAAATTTTCACAAACCTTTGGAGTACCAATAGCTATACTGATATCTATATAGTCTCTATATATGATATCATCCCCATCAATTACAGCATTGATAATAGGTTGATTTTGGAGACCACTAACAGCAGCTTGAAATTTACAAAAGAATTCATAAATATCTTCAAATTGAACTATAAACACAGAAAAAACAAATGAATGCTCATGCACATGTGCTAGATGCATGAGCATACATGTGAGAGCACATCTATGACCATGTTCAATAATATCAATATTAAGCCATAGACTTACTACCTACCTTCACAAATCCAGACGTAAGTCCCAGCTTGACTCCATGCTTTTCAACAAAGGAATCCTTGTAGTCAAATCGAAGTTTCATCAAATTAGTCCTACAAGAAGCAGCAAATGAACGGGGGAAATAATAACAAAACTATGTTCACAACAGTGTCATGTCAACCATGTTAAGATATGCAAAGCAATTTGGTTGAATACCATAAAGGTTATGTCTTTAAGACAACTTGGTAACTTAAATGCTGAACTCTTGATTAGTTTTGTTAGGTTCTTCATACATCTCAATCTGGTCTTAGATTTGTGAAATGAGCACTAAACCACTAGCCAAGGATCTCTATTGATTTCCAGGTTGATAACTTGGGCAGAGCAGACCAAAGTGGCCAATGCTTTTGTGGCCTTAAATTTTTAACCAAATATGATTGATAATTTGTACCAATGAATCCAACCTAGAAGAAAACCTAAGATGTTCTAATACTCTTTAAAGCGTATAGAATCACATGCATTCAATGGTCAACATTCTGTTTTAACTTACCCATGCAGGTCATTAACGCAAAAAACTAAAGATATAATCGAAAATTTTAGAAATGTTAGCATTAGACTTCCCAAACCAAGAACCAACCTAAATTAGCTAGATTTAACCAAATCTATTAATTGCAGTGTGATATTTTTTTTTTTATTTATTATAAACTGAACACTGAACTTGGTCAGTCAACTCTATTTAAGCAACATCAAATGATAAACCTGAATTAAAAAGAGTCTCTAATCTAGTCTACAGATTTGACGAAGTCTGGCATAAGCCACCGTCATAAACTAGCAAAGTACTAGAAATATGGATTTACACTTACATATCAACTTCATTAAATGTTGTCAGCAATGCAAATGCGTTTTGAGAATCTTTTAAGCGGGTCACAACTTGTTTTTTGAGCCTTGTCATAGGAACCTATAATCATTATAAACTCAAATTTTATATTCAAGCAGGATGATGCATATTTTCTTTGAAACATTCACAAGAACATAAAATTAGATTAATGCATTTCTACTTTCTAGTAAAAAGTATTTTGGTGTATGAGTATAGATATAGAGCTATGCGACTTACGCGTCTTTTCCTTTCTTTCAGAGGAAGTTGGGGTTCTGTGGTAGAGCGTTTAGGAGGAGCAGTAGAAATACTCTTAGGCTGAGTGCTTTCAACTTTAGGCTTTTGCTTATCCTCTTCACTTAGTTCAGTAGGAGGTGGCTGAGAAGCAGCTTTGTCTGTTGTCTTCTTAGATGGAGCAACATGGGCAACACCTTCACCAGACTTTGAAATGATAGCAATCTTGGTACTTGGCTCCACAGTATCCCCTTCCTTGGCTATATACTATCAATAATTTACATACAAATTTATAATCAGAACCATTCCAAAGGAAAGATAGGGAGAAGTGTAGTGAACTTGTATAAAAATAATGATAACAAATCCAAAATAATGATATTCTACCTTTTGGATTACAGATGCTTCAAGACTTGCAACATCAATTGTCACCTGGTGGAAGATAGACAATCCAAATATTGAAAGCATAAGTCGTGTTAAGAACTTTAGAAGCTTAAATTACAACATTATCATGTTGTATTACAACAAGTACCTTATCTGTTTCAATTTGAGCAATTGGTTCATCAACTTCTATCCTGTCACCAGGATCTGCTCCCAAATATCACATACAAAACACCATCAAGCACTTAAATTCATAGAGAATAGGCATTTAAATGGTAGAATTTGGGAAAGAAATATAAATCTTATTACTCTTCAAGAATTTTTCCAGAGTTCCATCACTTATAGATTCACCCATAAAAGGGACAACAGCTTCAACCAGATCACCTGCATTACACAAGTACACAAGAGGAACAAATTCAAAAGTATTAGAAATTACCAACTACAAAAAGAAACACAGGGCAAGAATAAAAAAGTGTCATGTGCTAATAATTTAGATGCTATCTTGGCATCTTGTTTATGTCAGGATAACAATCTGTTATTGAATAACATGATGTATCATCCTCAGCCAATGTTATATATTTGAAATCAATGAATTGTTAAGAGGTTTGTACAAATGAAAAATTAAATTTAACATGTTGGAGAAAGTAAAAAATAAGCTTATTTTTTCCATGAAAACAAAAACAAACCTAAAGCAGTCGCCATGGTTTACCTTGAAGTTATGAAACCCTAGAGAGGGAGAGATGAATAATTTAGGCAGTAACAGAGGGAAGAGAAACCCTGGAGAGAGAGAGAGACAAACAGAGATAAAGAGAAACGTAGAGGGAGAGAGAGGATTGTAAGGATGAGTTTTTGTTATGGATAACAGAGAATTATAAAATATATGTGGGCCGTGTCTGGAGTGAGAAGTCACCGCCGCTACTATTACAAGTAGTCCGTGAGGGTAACGCGAAAGCAAGAAAGGGAGAGACAGAGAGATTGTTAGGGTTTGTGTGAGAGGAAAGAAGATGAGAGGAGAGGAGGGTTACCTGGAACTCTTCCGACGTTGGAGGTGTTGGGGATGCGAGAGAGAGAGAGAGAGACGACTAGGAGAAGATGGATTTTTTTTTTTTTTTTTCCTTTTCTAATCTGAGAACTGAAAGGATATGAGAAAGGGTGTAGGGAAGAGTGGGAAAAGAGGGAGGGCAAAAATATAACATTTTGCGACAGAGGAATAAAAGGCGTCGCAAAAAAATTAAAACAAGAAAAAAAAAACGATGGGTAACAAACCGTCGCATATAATACTATTTTTTGCCACGGTCTTAGATTTTCCGTCGCAAAAAAATTAAATCTACGACAGCTTCATTTGCCATGGCAAAAACATGATTTTTGTGACGATTTTCAAACCGTCGCAAAAGGTTCTGTGGCTAAAACTCCCTTTTCTAGTAGTGTTAGGATTTGAAAATTTAGAATTAAAGAGTTAAAGATGAGGGTAAAAATGAAATTTAATCTTTAGACAATTAGAATTTAAAAAATAAATAAATAAAAGAATGAAAGATTCAAAAAAATTAGATAAATATAAATAGCAGGTCTCTAAATCAATCCATATATATAAGGTTAATGCTTGAGACCCCCAAAATTGGTAATCCCATGACTCCCAATTGATGTAGACAAGGCATGTATGCATTTTTTATTTTTTATTTTTTTTAAAATTTTTTTTTTATTTTTCCACTCCCTCTCACAAGTGTGTGAGGGTTGGGTTTTATGGAAGTTTGTATATATAAAGCGGGGATATGGTTCGTCCCTCTTAAAAAGTCCATTTTGCCCTCACTTTTTCACCATATGTTATGTGTTTTGCTTTTTTCTTTTTACTTTTTCTTTTTCTTTTTAATCTTGATGTGATGTTTTATCATTTTGTAGTTCTATTGTTTGATGGAAAATTCTAACGTGTATACAATATGTATATTTTTCTCTATTGTTGTGGTGTATATATTATGTATTTTTATAATAAATGTTACACATTTTTTAGTAAGAATTATGATAATTTGTGATTCATAAATAAAATTACGCATCTTTGTGATAATGTTACGTAATTTATAATATTATTACACATTTTTTTGTTAGAAAATTCTAAATAAAAAATAGGCAAATTTCACTTTACCTTCTTGTGGTTTAGGTCGGGTGCGGTTTACCCCCTTAACATTCAGAAATCACCACATAACCCCCATGTGATTACTAGATTGAAATGTACACTAACTTCTATTAACAGAAATTGTAAATTGACAATTATACCTTCATCTACATCTTCTTCTTCTTCTTCTTCTTCTTCTTCTTCTTCTTCTCTCTCTCTCTCTCTCTCTCTCTCTCCATTTTAGGCGAAACCTCACTGTCCAAACTTTATGTGTTCAAACATATACATATATATATATATATGTATATATACAATCTCATCTTCATCTTTTTCTTAATCATGTGTATATACATACACATATATAGACATATACAATCTCATCTTCATCATTTTCTTGATCATGTGTGCATATGTATACATATATACATATCAAACCCAGTTCACAGTTTACTGTCCAAACTTTTTCTTGATCATATACAAACTCAATCCACATATACAAATCCAAACCCAATTTTTTGATCATATACAAACCAGTTCGCATATACAAATCCAAACTCATTTTTTCTTGATCATACATACATATATATATATATACATATCAAACCCTATCCATATATACATATCAAACCCAATCCAAAATCTACCCTCATTTTTCTATCGTTTCTCTTTGCACCTTTCTTCTTCCCCCATTTCTCTATTGGTTGTCTCCCTGCATCTTTCTTCCTCAACCATTATCACATCTTTATAACATTTTTATTAACTTCATTTCTAATTTAATTTCATATTATATTATCTAATAAATAATATAATTATACTACATACACAATGTATATGGAAACAGTGCAGAGGTTAATTATACTTATATCTACGTGTATATATATATATATTTATATCTCATATTATATATAACAATGCATATCTATATATATAGGGCATATCTATATATATAGCGCTAATGAAAAAATTAAAACAAATTGTCAATCAAACTTCCAGATCATAGTAATAAAAAAACAACTTCCAAATTGTGAATATTTTCTAGATCGTGAACACGTTTGTCTGTTACGAGGGTATGACGAAGGGAAATGGAGTGGCGGCAGCTCTAGGATAGTGAGGAGATTGATTTGTACAATTTCTCCATCTTCTCTTCTGTCACTCTCTATTTGTATGTATATATATAGATATATGTATACATGTAATTGATTTTCAGGATAATGGTATATTTTGTAAATTTGAAGATGAATGAGGGGTAATTTAGTCTTAAAAATCAACTTACTCTCCTTACCGACACGTGAGCCTCACATTCGGGAAATTCTATTTCCACCACCCTAATAAACTCAGGGCAAATCTTTTCTCAATACACATCTCGATTAATTTAATTATTAAGTAATTATCTCAACCCACATCCTTAAAATTACAAATAAATCCTTCACTCATTCCACTAAACTCATCCAACCCTCTCTCTCATCAATGGAAGATAGTTTACATTTCTTTCTCTTTTTCTCTTTATGAATGTTACTTTGCTTTCTCAACACCCATCTGTCTTACACACCAAGCAAAACAAAAAAACCAAAAGCCCAAAAAGCAAAAATTGATTCAGACCCAACCCAATTCGCCATGAATGTTGTTTTGCTTGCACACCACACCTCTCCCTTGTTTCTCTCTCCTCCTCCACTTCTTCTTCTCTGTCTCACTTTCTAAGCCCCCACATCCCCAATTTCATTTCCAACCCCAAATGTCTAAGAACCTATCTCATCCAGACTTCGAAACAATGTCCCACTTCGATTTCCTCAACAAATTCAAGCGCTTGAGACTATTCGAGCCCTCTCTAGGCGTTCTGGGTTTCTTTCTCCTCACACTCTGTTTCATATGCTGCTTTTTTTACTTGGATTATAGAGCTGTGCCCAATGGTCTCTGAATCTCAACACAATCCGACAGGTTTGTGTGGCTGAGATTTAATGGGTCTGGGTCCGGAGAGGATCCAAAGATTGAATTTTTGAGTGAAATGGGTAGTAGGTGTGACGTATTTGAAGGTGATTGGGTCTGGGATAAGAGCTACCCATTGTACCAATCCAGAGATTGTAGGTTTTCTGATGATGGGTTTAGGTGTTTTGAGAATGGACGGCCTGATTTGTTTTACACCAAGTGGCGTTGGCAGCCCAAAGCTTGTGACTTGCCCAGTTTCGTCCTTTATCTTTATTTTTCCATTGTTTGCGTTTTCCTGGTAAATAGTGTTTGGTTGTTGAGAAAATTTGGAAGAAGGAAGAAGGTTTCAGTCTTTACATTGAGATATTTTTATTTCTAAAAGATGTGTATAGAGAATTTGTATATATAATATTAGGAGTATTGATCAATGGTTATTATAGTAATTTTTAATTAGGATATAATTGTCACTAATCTAATTTTTCATTAAGTGTATTGACTGAGTTTATCAGGGTGGTGGAAATAGAATTTCCCCTCACATTCCGTTAATTTTGATGGAAAAGCTGACGATGCGCTTTGGTCTAGAAACCACATGGGGGTTATGTGATGATTTTCAAATGTCGGGGAGTAAACTGAACCCGACCCAAATCACAGGAGGGTAAAGTGAAGTTTGCCCTAAAAGATATATAACATTACTGAAAAAAACAATGCATAACACTAACATAAAATGGAAAACTTTATTTCTAAACCATAAACAATCATAATTCTTACAAAAAAAAAAGTATATAATATTTGTTGCAAAAATACATAATATTTATTATAAAAATACGTAATAAGGTGTAATATTACCATATTTTGATTGATACATTAGACATAGGGACCACATCCTTTGTCACGTATGGTGGGAAAAATTATTAAAATTGATTCAATATTACATGTATATTATTTTTTCCCAATTTAAATATCATAAATATATATCAATAAATATATATATACAGTATTGTTTTTTTATTTATGAGATAAGATACGGATTATACTATAAGATTATATATGATAATATTATTGATAACATTGCAAGGAATCAAGTTATATTATAGGATTAAATATGATGAAATTATTAATAAGATTGTGAGGGATAAAGTTATACTATAAGATTAGATACGATGAGATTTTTGATAAGATTGTGAGTGATAAAGTTATACTATAAGATTAGATTATTGATAAGATCATAGGATTGTAAAATGATATGATTATAGACAGGATAAATAATTGGATAGATTGAGTGAGATATGATATTTGCTTAGGATGAAATAAAAAGATATATAATTATTTTTTTGTGTTGGGTGGAAAAAAAAATTAATATGGACACTACCTATGGTAATATTTACTACCCTCATTTTTGTCTATTTAATTATCTATACCAGTACTAAAATTATCTAAGGATAGGGTTTGAATGAAAAAGAATAGAACAGTCTCAAACACTACACCATCCTACAAAGATAAAGACAAAGACAGAGACAAAGGCACATTTAGTTCAGCACAAGTAGAAAAATTTCTAAATGGGATATCTAACAAAGTTTGAATTTGAATTACAAGTGATAACAAAATTAAATCACTTTAACAATGCTTATACTTATCTCTAAGAAAAAAAGTTAAATTTTAATGTATTAAAATATGTTTACAATAAAAATATATAATTATATGAAAATATGTTAAATGTATATTGAAATCGTAAATATGTTAAATGTAAATATGTTAAATGTATATTGAAACCATGTGCACTTGGTTTGGGCTGGTTTAATTTGCAACCAAACCATGCTAGATTGGTCTTTCAATTTCAACACAACTTTTAACTATCCAAATTAAGCCTACCAACCACATAAATTTGATTGGCCCAAATGAGTTTCGGCTCTTGAAGCCCAATTTTCTTCAACTCTTGCTGTGGTACAGTTTGCCTCTCTTCACTTCACACTTTTATTCAATGATGATGAGATTATATATTTGTGGTTTGAGCACGATTAGTAAAGTGTAACTTGGACGGGTTAAGTTAAGTTGAGAGTTAGCTCAAATCCAGCGCTAATTAAGTTGATAATTGTCTAGATCAAATCTCTCAACTTTAATTTATCAACTCAAGTTTAATAAATGGAACTTGTATTACGCATCTGTATTCTTAATTTTATTTTGTAGTTAGGCAATATTGACTCTTTTTTTTTTTTTTTTTTTGGACCTATTATTATGAAATCAAGATTCTCTGCAATAATCTATCTCATAAAATGCTAGTTTAAGGGATGTTTAATGATGGTTTAAAGATGGTTTATAATTAATTGGATAGTCAAACCATTACAAGATCTTACAATGGTACAACCAAAAAACAACCTAATCATGTAAGGAACTTCTCTAACCAAAACAAAATTTTACATGTATGACCAAACTTAGCACAAGCATGCAAATTGGTACATAATTGAGTAACAAAACAAATGAGGAAAATTTAGGGGTTTAAGCTAATGAACAAGCGGTGACCTCTTTAAGTGGTATATTTTTGTACATTAACTTTACTAACAAATCTAACTACTAAGAATGTTGGGAAAAAAAAAACAAATGACATAATAGGCCAATATTTATTTGTACATCCAATATTTGGTTAAATTATAATTACATCCTTAAAGATTTTTAACAAATACAATTAACTCATCAAGTTCTAAAAAATACATTTCGCTCCCATCGCCTTCAAATATTCCTCCCCTTCTTTGATACCGCGAGTTTTGATATAGGTTTTGGTTGATGATCTAGGCTACAACAGTAGCAGATCCATCCTCAACCACCTTTCCTGCCTCTCCCCCACCCATCCCGCCCCTCATCGGCCTTCCCTTTGCCCCTCCTTCACTGAGGACAATCATCAAACACTTGAAACATATTAACTTCTGAAAGAAAGACCCTTCTTATTTTACTGAGCAATGCTCTTAGCCTGTACCATCTTCACTCCCTATAAAACAAAACATAGTCATTGGCAACCCAGTTAAGAATAAAATCTTATAAACTTATCTCCGAAGCGTCATGAGTCAGCAAAGCTACGTACGGGTAAAATTCTTGGGCTTGGTTCATATTTCAAAATGAGTGTTGGGGTGGTGTTGTTGAAGCACACAACCTAGCTTCCCATTCACGGTGTACGTCTCTAATTAATAAAGAGAATAGATTTCACCAAGTACATGATTTTATAATTAGGATCATAGTCACTTTAAAAAAAATTTAAATCTTAAGTCGTACGATTGAAATTCTAATAATCATGGTTATCATGCGGTGACTTTTCAATTGTGTATTTGTTTGTATATATACAACAATGTTCACATATGTTAGGTTTGCCAAGAAGATAGTTGATGTGTAATCGTTTGTGGTCAGGTGTATAGTTGGAAAGTTGGTTGTGATTTGTAGCTTAGATGGCCGTGGGTTGTGGAGAAGAATGAGAGGAAAGTGTGATCATCACCTCGTCTTATGTAGCGCTATTGGTAAATAAAAAATTGCAAATAAAATTAAATGAATAACAAGATAGAATTAGGATTTCATAGAGTAGTCAAAAGATGACATATGATATATAAATTATATATGTACATACAAAAATAATTCAAATACTACGGAAGTAATCTCCAATAGGCTGAAGGAGTTTTTTTTTTTTTTTGTGGCAAAATAAAAAGAGAGTACAAGATGGAAGAATAATGAGACATTTATATATATTAAAGTGTTGTGGTAAACAGTATCTTTCAGAAAAGCAAGAGACTATGATTTTCCTATAATCTTCTCCTAATTCTGTTCCCGTGAACAACTCTTGTCTTTCACTAACGTAACAATGTTATAGTGCATATCACAAATTAAGATTGTTCATTAAATAATGAAACCATTACATAATGCATCACTATTACATTTAATATTTACTCGAGTGTGGGAGGGTAGAGAGGGGTTGTAAGGGAGGATGATGATGAGGATTGGTAGGTAAGTTTTCTTTTTCTTTTTTTTGAAGTGCAATTACATGATCGTACTTTTGTTTTTGAATTTATGATAACAATGGGAGGAATCAATATTTTTTATAGGTGAAATTACAAATCAAGTTAACTTTTCAAAAACAATTACATACATAGAAAATTTTATGATTTTAATAATTGAATTAATTTGGAGAAGAAAAAAATTTCAACCTTCAACTGATTTATTATTTTCTCATTTTTATAAGTCTCGGGCATATAATTTTAATTTACCATTAATATTTTAAATATATGTCCCTTCAAAGTGTCGCACGTTCTTTTTTATCAGAAGCGAGATGGGCAACTTCCGTCAGTGTTAGGAGCCTACAGCAGTGCCTCTGAAGCCACCCCTGTTTTGAAGCCAACAGGTTCTAAATGACCTCCCTCTCACGATTAAAAAAAAAAATGATTAACCATCTCAAAAAAATCCATATCGTCTATCTGAAAAACGTGTTCACTAGAGCGCAGGTTTGGTCGCTCGAGCGATCTGTCCGTAGTCTGCTCCGAAAAAATGTGTCCAATCACTTAAAAGTTAAACCCTTACACACTTTTTCTCACTTTTCATTTCACTCTCTCTCTCTCTCTCTCTCTCTCTCTCTCTCTTTCTCTACAATTACTCTCTATAGACACCTCATTTTTTACCGCCCTTATGACTTCAACATCACTGCTTGCACACCCAATGATGAGTGTATATGCTTGTCAAGTGCTCGAAATCCTTAGCAGAATGCCACAGTTTTGAGTTTTCAAACCCTACACACTTGTTGCCTTATTTTTCGACCAAAACTAGAGATTTTCAAGCTTGCAACCTCTTGTGGCCTGCCGGCCCCTTCTATTGGCTGCCGACCACTACTTCTAGTTGTTGGCCACTAGTGTGTTTTGCAGATATTTTTCTGCTAGCTGTGTCAGCTGTTGGCACAGATGCATGCACCTTCTTACACGTGTATGTATTGATATTTCTGAGGGAGTTGTATGGTTTTCTATATATAGGAGGCCTCCCCTTCCATTTTCAAGGTTGGAATTTTTAGAGAAAAAATTCTCTCTCTCTCTCTCTCTCTCTCTCTCTCTCTCTCTCTCTCACAATTTCTTAGCTTTTTTGCAAGTTTTTGCCTATACACTCTAAACCAAAACTTATCATCTTTGAGTTGAGGTACCTTTGAGCCTTGTTTGAGCTCTTGAGGGTGTATTTGCCTCGATTTGTTGCCTAGAATTAGTTCTCATTTTCAAGAGATATAAAGCTTTGCTTCTCTTCTTGCTTTATTTTACTCTTTTTCCTACTGTTTTTCCTTTGTTTTGGGGCTATATAAACTCTATATTTTTGGGCTAAAACTTGTGGTTTAAGGTCAATGAAAAGTTGAGGGGTGGTTCACCCTTCTTTACACCTTGCTTTCAAGACTTTTATCCTTGTGTTTCCCACCTTTACACTATCTTTTTTTGAGCTTTTAAACACTGATTTTCAAAGTTATTTCAGTAGCTAAAATTATGATTTAAAATCCAAAATTTGAGGGGTTAGCCTCCCCTTCTTGTGTCTTGCTTAGTAGCCTAGCATGTTCTATGTTTTAACTTATTGTTCTAGCTATTTTTGTCTTAATTCCAGCATGTTTTAGGACTTATTTAGCACTATTTTTGACTGTTCATTTCATTTGAGCCTTATATTGCATGCTTGTAATGCAATTATCCTCATAGGTTTGGTGATTTAGGCCTTAGCCACTATCCTATTTAAGTTAATAGCATTTATTTCATACTTTCATTACTTGTGATCACCTTTAGTAACCTCTGCAACCTCCCTCATTTCTTGGCTTTTCCTTTGCTTTAAGAGTTTTCAGATTGAGATTGTTATGCTTAATGGTTTAATCCCTTTTAGGGGTTCATTATCAACGGTATAACATCTCTCTCGTGCTTTAAGCCAACTCTTGGTTTGACACTTCTCTTTTTTAGAGGACTTAAACTCACTTTTGGACTTCATTGATTAAAGGATTGAAAAGTAACTAAAATGACGTAATAAAATTAGTTACTAAAAAAGGGCAAGATAATATTTTGGTTTGGGTTCAATCAGACGTTAATTGAACCCTTGAGTCTTGAGTTGTTTTATACTCATTAGTGATGAAAACGGTTCAAGATTCATTGTCAACTACTTCCCTTGATCATTCATGATAGGGAGGTAGTTTTGAGAGTCTTGTTTTGTTGCATTCATTGAACTTGCACATTTTTGGTTCATAAATCATCATGCAATGAAATTGCATCCATTGATGGTTTGTGAATCAAATTTTGCCACTCCTTTAAGTTGCTTGATGATAAGGAGGGGTGAGTTGTGTAAACAACCCTTGAGAATACCATGTGCTTGCTCTGTTTGCTCTCTATTGCAGCAGGAAGAACCAGGCAACAATGGCCGACATGCCACTTTTTGTGGACAGCAGGCCATCACTTCTATCCTGTTGACCACCTATGCAAAATCCAGCAATATACTTTTGAAGCAGGACAGAATTGGCCTTGAGTTGGAAAACCGTGTAAGTGTTCTATTGTGCAACACAGGCATCTGGTAGTAGAAACAGTGGACTTTTCGGATGGGAAGTCCGCGCATGCATAAGCATTCCTCATTTTTCGAGGAGGAGTAATTAGAGTAGTTAATTTGGTTACTTCATGTTGTAATTAATTAGTTAGCTAAACTAGTTATTTAATGTTGTCTTGTAATAATTAGTTAGCTAAAATAATTAATTAATTGGTTGTAATAATTAGTTAAGTAGTCTAATTAAATTATTCATTTGGGTTTGTAATAGTTACTTAATTAGTTTGGCTTTAATTAGTTAGCCAGTTTATTCATTCAGACCCTCTTGTGTGATGGTGCAATGTTGTAATAATGTGCATGTCTTTCAATTCCACATCTTTCTCCCTTTTATTTACTAGCTTATGATGGTTAGTTTAGGAGATCATGTTTTATTTACTATACTTCATGTTTGCATCCACTTATCTTGCATGCATTGAGCTCGGTTCATCATGCTAACTTGCATTGTTAGTTTAATACTTCTTTGAATACGTGCTTAAACTGCATGTTATCAAATTGATTCACATATCATTTTAAGTAGCCAAGCCTATTTAGATTGCATATCGCATGTGTTGCATTAGCCATTGCATAGTTAGGATCATGCATTTTTCTAACTCTTTTGTTTCTTTTCGCTTGCCTCGAAGTACTAGGTAAGTATTTCTATGTTTTAGCATATTGCATTGTATGTTGATGTTGCCCTGTTTAGCATACTTGCCATGAGGCTAAATGCTTAATTGATAAACTGCTTGAATGCCTGTGGATGAAGGCTAATTGCTTGAATTTGAATAATTTGAGTAATGTTTATATGCAATCACTTTTTCAAGTGGCACATATTCGAAACAATTTTCAAAACAAACATGAAATCAAATATTCTAATTTTTGCAAATTAGTTTATACTTGTGTGCACATCACATAGTAAGTTAGCCTAATAATCAGAGCAAGAGCATATAATGTAAATAAGATTCACATCACGATTAGTAGAAGTCGATCTTTGATCAGATGAGTGAGGGTGCTCAATTCATGACATTCCCCTCTCGTACCTAAGTTTCCAAGCTGAGACAATCTTGGTGATGACGGACATGTGGTCTTTGGCACGAGTCATAGGTTTTCTAAATTTCTCAAAAACATTTAGGTGGCAACTCTGTATCTGACAAAACAGTATATTTTTGGCAATTTGATTCAAAATCGATTTTTCAAAAGATTTGTCGGATTTGGACTCTTTGGTACTTATCAATTTCACATTGTACTTGTGGAATCAGATTCAAAACCGCGAGAGTCCGATACTGTAGGGCTTATTTGACTTCCGAATGGAGGCATGAAAAATCGAGCTATACTCTCACTCTCATTTCTTTCATCTCTCTCTAAGAAACCCTCTAACCACCTCATTACTTCTTTGACCCCTCCATATTCATTGAGATTTTGACCCTAGTACATTCTTTAATTTTGGAGAGTTTATCAAGGGTTACGTTGTGTGCGATGGAGATCAGATTTTGACTCCGTTGATTTTGTAGCCTTTTCATCTTTTCTTCTCAGGTCTTGAGGTAAAGAGTTTTCTTTGAGTTATATATATGATTTTTGCATGTCTTGTCTATTTTACTATAAATTCAAGCTTGAGTTTTGAGTTTTAAAATGTTGAATCTAGGAAATGTAAAATAAATGATTTTCTTCTTAGGATTTTGCTCCAAGAGGAATTATTTTGTGAACTATGAACTATTTTGGGAATACTTGCAAGAAGATATTTTGAAAATAAAGAAAAAATCCTCTTTTGATTGAACCCTAGGTTTTGGGGGCAAATTAGAGAAAAGTGAAATTTGTTAAATATCTATAAAATTGTTGCTAAATCCTTGAGAAATTTAAGACATTTTCCTCATGTTGTTGTGTTGTTGAGATACTCATGAAAGGGATAAGAGTTGCGGTTGAGAAATTATGGTAACATGCCGTGCATTCGTTTAAAAAATGAAAATGAATGTTGTTTGTGAATATGGGAGAATGTCATATGTCACATGGGTATAGTATTGATATAAATTTTTGGTGTATGAACATATATAAATATTAAATATCTTATTTTGTTCCTTAAGTAAATGTTAGGAATTGTGGAGAAATCACGCATATCGAAACTAAATAAAACCATTGCATTTCAATTCATTCATATACATGGTTTCAAAATATGATTTGACTCTAGTTATGCCTTGGAAATGGTTATACTGTTTGAGAAAAAAAATTGTTACTATTGTAATGTTTTGAGGTAAATACAATGGGAATTCGATTAGGGGGTGTAGTTAAGAATTAAGTTGGCTTGAGTGCTCTTGGTATAAGACCAGAAACACGTGCATGTGGGTTCCTAAACCCTTCAGTTAGAAGCCAATAAGATAGGATCTGGTAGTGCTTTCGTCTACTTACAGACACTAGCCCTGGGGATTTGCCTGAGTCGTATTTACCACCTCGTCTTAAATCTTAGAAATTATTGAAATGATTTGATAATTCTTTCAAAGATCATGGCAATCTATAATTTTTTTAAAAAAAAAACAAAGCTTGTGATATTGTGGCATTACATAACATTACATATATATATGTAATAGACTGCATAAGCATATATACTTTGTGAAGATATCTCTACGGGAATTGTGCTCACCCCTAGTGGATTTGTGCAGGAAATGATGTGGTGATCCCGCCTAGATGAGGGCGTGGAAAGTCTTTTGGGAGTAAGAGCTCTTTTGTTTTGTGATTATTTTGTCAAGCCAAGGGCTTTAATTATATGGGTTAATTAACCACTTTTGTGTAATCAGGCTTGAGCCTTAAAACTTGCAGCCCTTAAGGCATTTCTCTGTTGTTATTTCTAGTTATTGTATGATAGCACATGCTATGGTTTCAACTTGAGAGAGTTTGAATGTGTAATGCATGTGGATCTCTTTTGTATATCCCTTACGGGATAAAAATATGAATTTAGAATTTTGATTACCATATTGGATTTGTTGATAAAGGATTAATTAGTTGTTTTACGTTGTATTTTTTTTTTTTTTTTTTTTTTGAGAGGGGGTATAACTTGCTTTTCATGCTCCTCGGAGAGGTTTAGTCTCCTCGGATACGATAGCCCTACAGTTCAGACTCCTGTGGTTCTGAATTTAGTTTCATCAGTGCAATGTGAAATAGATAAACACAAATGAGTCCAACTCCGGCAAATCTTAGAAAAATCCATTTATCGTCTAAGATGCCAAAAACGGACTGCATTGCCAAATTACAGAATCGCCACCTAAATATTTTTTTTTGAAAAACTTAGGAAACCCGTGACTCGTGCCAAAGGCCACTTGTCTGTCATAACCACAGTGTTTCGGCTCGAGAACTTAGGTATGAGAGGGGAAAGTCATGACTTGAGCACCCCACTCACCCGATCAAAGATCAACTTCTACTAATCATGATGTGATTTTTATGTACATTATATGCTCTTGTTCTGATTATTGTACTATCTTTACTATGTGATGCACACAGGTATAAACTAATTCGTCCATTTGGAACGTTTTGATTTCATGTTTGTTTTGAAAAGTGTTTTGAATATGTATCACTTAAAAGAGTGATCTCATATGTACATTTACTCAAATCATCCCAACTTAAGCGAAAAAAGTCTTCATCCACAGGCATTCAAGCAGTATATCAATTAAACACTTAACCTCATGGTAAACATGCTTGACATGGCAACACCAACACACATGCAATATGCTAAAGCAAGAAATGCTCACCTAGTACTCAACCAAGGCAAGCCAAAAGGACATAAAACCATTAAAAAAATGCATGCTCTACTATGCAAGTGACTAATGCAACACATACAAAACGCAACTACATGGTTCGGTTACTAGTATGGCATGAGAATCAATTCAAGACATGCGACAAAGCACATATTCGAGTAATAAATTTGAAATTGACATCGGTTAATATGATGAGCTAAACCCTTATGCATGCAAAACTAATGAATACGAGTCATGGAAAATCCTAAGAAAAACATGATACTATACAACCATGGTAAGCGGATAAATAAAAGAGAGAAAAATATGAGAGTTGGAAGACATACACAAATTATTACATATTTATCCACGCGCAGGAGGGTCCAAAATATCAAAGTGTCTGAATTAACTACTTATTACAAATCTGAATAAATAATAAATGAATAACTATCTAATTTATTACAACAATGATATTATAATAATCCATTTAAAATAAACCAATGATCGCGCACGCACTAAAAACAATATTTCTCAGAAACTGCTCTGTCTGCCTTGCTGGAAAACTACCCTATGTTTACCCTTAGCTACTGCTCTGTATTTCTCAAAATTGCCCTGTGTACCATACATTGGAGGCCAACCGAGCGTAAATGAAGCATGTCCAGGCCCAAATAGATCCGGCCTAGCCCTAATTTTTGGTTGAAAAACTATTTTGTGCACTGAGGTGAAAACATTGCAAACAGAGTGCTTCTAAGCAATGTTTGACCTTTCTGCTATTCTCTATCATGGAGAAACTCAAAAGAAGAGCGGATTTGGTTCCTAAACCATCAATGGTCGCAAGTTGATTGCGTGATGATTCTGGACACGATAGGACAAAAGTTTAATGAATACAATGAAAAACAAGCAACACCTCCTTCCTATCATGAAATTATTCAAATATGGAGGTACACATGCCTCAAAAATCATCGAACATCACAAATTAGTATGTGATGACTCTAGAAGTGATGGATTCGGCATAACGTCCGACCGAATCTAACCAATTTTATTAGCTCTTTATGTCGGTTTTAATCCAATTTTAAGCTAATTTCATTAGCCTTTTTCATCTTATCTCTCCATTTCTTATATTAGACTCTTTTACAATTTTAATTCACATAATACTTAAATTTATTTTCATCAATAATTTATTAGTCACATGGATGAAAAAATAATGTTATCATCTCTTTTACAATAAATATATATATATATATATATATTCTTTTTTATCCTTGTGTCTTCACATTATTTGTATTAGTTTCGGTCACTTCAGTATAACTTTTATGTAACCTAAATTAAATGAATTAACACGGTAATGCAAATATATATATATATATATATATATTTACATTCAAATTAGAGTTTTAAATATATTGGCAACATATCAAAATTTTGAACTTTCAATACTAATATTCACTGATATATCAATTAATACTATTCGATATCAACCCATACATATCCCCATAGAAAATTTAATTTTGCTAAACTATGAAGCATTTAAATATTTTTTCTTTTTTTTTTCGTAAATATTTTTTAAAGTTGTAACATATGTAAATAAATTTTATTATACAAATTTGGCAATTATATATACAAGCAAAGTTTGTGTGAGTACTAAAAAGTGTTATATATATATATATATATATATTATATTACAATAAAGATTCGGACCCCCTTTGGGGGTCACCCCCATGACCTCCTTTGCTTTTGATTGGTCAATTTTCATTTTTTGTTTCACCACCATGACCCCATTTGCTTTTGATTGGTCAATTTTTCATTTTTTTTTTTTTTTTTCTCTCCCAATCCCCAACCCCCACATGTGTGTGGGGGTTGTGGGGGTGGAAGTTTTAAGGGGGTCGCATGACCCTAACACTTTAGTTGGTGTGCCTATCACTTTATTTCCGAAAATACCTCCAATAGAAGTTACATGGCCAATTATGCCCCAAATTCAAGTCATTCTTTTTTCTTTTTTTTTATCTCTCTTTTTTGGGTAGGTAATTTTTTATTTTTTATTTTTTTAATCTCTCAACTATTGATCTTTTTAAATTCATAAAATGTTTTAATTTTCAGATTTTGAATTCAATCGTACACTTCACAATCTTATTTATTTAGGGAAAAAAAATTATATGCACACCGGTTCTAATATATCTATCATTCTTCTATACTATTGTTAAGTGAAGGCTGAATTTAGTGTCCAGCTTCATCTAAGCTAAAATAAAAAATTATTATTCAAAAGCTTAAACAAAGTTTGAATCTAACACCTTAGATTTCATTAAGAACACTTTTATCACCTCAACAATATATACATTATAATACTAATTTATTTATTATTTATTTTTATTCTTAATTATCTAAATTGCTTATACACTGCATGTGCAACCTGCTTTTATATATATATATATATATATGAGTACTTATCATTCTAACTTCAAACTAAATTTTTTAATATATGATCGTAAAAATTCAGTTATAGCTACGTAAAAAAATAAAAATAAAAACTCAATGCCAAGATATTCTTGGAACAATACTCTATTCTATTTACAGACTACACCTAATCAATTGTTTTTTAAAAACTCTAACACACAAGTAGTGGGTTTTATAATTTAGACCAATAAATATTATATTGAAACATTACTAAAATTTACTCTAATTGAATAATTTCTCAGTGCAGACGCTCAAGATCTTGGTGGGTAGGCGACCTCGTGGGCTGCAGCTTCTGGTATTTGTTTAATTGGATTCACATCTTTTTGCCGCGTCACACCACAAGGCCAACCCAACAAGACCAGAGACCAAATTCAACTTTTTGTAATTTTCTATTACTATTTTGTTCCATTTTTTATTTATTTTTTTTAGATTGGGTATTTTGTTTCATTTGAATCATGATTCTTGTGGGTAATTCATGCCCTTTTGGGCAATTACACCAATACTATTTGATAATAATTTCATTGTTTTTTCTCAAATAAGTCCAGATTAAATTCAAGCTTCATTGTGACCCATGGTCCAAATAACATTATGCTTTACACTCATAAGTTGTGAAAAGAAAAAAAATGATAGTATTTTCTCATCATCATGTTTGGATAACTAAGAAAACAAAGCATGTAAAAGAGAATATGAGTGAGATTCTTTTTTCCCTATGTATTTGGAGGAGCAACCTTAGTAGTATAAATATTTTACCGTCAATCAATTTGTTACTTACCAAATCTCACCGCTTTTGGTAAAGAAAAAATAAATTAAATAGGCTTAGTCAGTGAGTTCTCTTTCTCACTATTTCCCTTCATTTCTTATAATTACTCACTCAACTTATAAAGCAAATATGAGAAAAGAGTTATATTTCTCATTATTTCTCAACATTTATCACCAAATCACCCCATCTAAAAGCAATGTTACTATTTTTTAGATAAATTATATTTGGATCCTATTTCTCAATTTGATCCATACAATTTTAATTTAGACAATTTCACCTATAAATGTTCCAATTTGTGTCAATTTTTTTAATTAAGAAAATAAGAGTACTGTTATTAGCACCGCATCAATTATTTTGGATCTCTCATTTTTTTAGACCCCCACTTATAAATTCTAAAACTCCTAAAATTTCTTTTCTCCCCTCAAATAATATCAAAATTTTCCTTGTGAAAACATGTCACCCATTCAATTGAATGCACACCTCCACACGCCAAAAAACCTCTCTCTCAAAAACCCTAACAAAACTCACAAAAGTGATTACTACTTCATCTCTACATACTTGTTCATGACCTGAGAAAATAAATGTTTGGTTATCTGTTCCCGAACAAATAAACAATGTTCGAACATGTATTCCCAAATTTCGGTTATATGTTCAGGAGTCCAGTCCCAAAAAAATGATGAAACTTTTAAAATTTTTGCCATTTTTTTCAATAAGTTTACTCTTATAAGGCCAATCTCCTTTAAGCTAAGAACACTATCAAAACTATGAACTTCCTCTGAACTTTTATTGTTGTACTCCTCTCGTCTTATAGAGTTATGGTTGTCAGAAAAACTTTCACTTATTGTCATTGTCAGAGAAGTGTAGATAATCAAATAGTTGCCACTGTTATCGCTGGAATATTGCCTCCAAAAAAAATTTTAAGGTTTTGAAGATGGGATTTAGAGAAGATGGATGGATGGTGGTGATGGAGGTGGGTACTCTCATAAACCCTAACGCATGGTGTAATAAGTGTGTGGGTTTAATTGTGAGATGAGATATCTCAAAATTATTGATATCCTTTTTAATAATTTCATTTGAGGTTATTATTGTAATAATTAAAAAAAAATCAAAAAATGAAGGATTCAAAATAATTGATAAGGTACTAATAATAGCACTTGAAAATAAATCGAACACCTTTTCTTATTATTATTACTAGAATAAGTAATTTCCCTTCACTCTGCTTTCTCTTCCTTGTTCCTTACTGTCGACCACAATATGATCTACACAATTCATCGACGTCAGAGGCAACACTAATTGTTGTTCGGTCAAAATTTTCTTCGAAATATATTTCACTTCTCATCAATTTTAGCATGATAAACAATGATAAAGCCAGGGATTTAAACTTCTCATTCTCAAAAAGAATGCAAGTACTTAACATGTATTTTGAGATTTAAAATTAAAATTTTATGTTTCTTATCTAAATTTCACATGACATAAAGTTTGAGGACATCTAATTAACTTTATAAGATAGTATAGAAGATAGTATAAATCAAGAGGTTGTTATTTGCTCCCATCTTTTTATGTTGGCTTCCCCACCCAGCAAAATGAAACCCTTCTATTTTTATTTTTTATTTTTTTTGAACCTCCACCTTAATACTAACTATATCCCTAACCCCAAACCCAAACCCTAATCCTAAACACATTCCCACCAACTCTGGCAACCACCGTCGATGGCCAAGCCACAGCCCTTCATTGCCCCCTTCTTTCCTCTTTTTTTTCTTCTCTCTCTTCTTCTTCTCCCCCCACTCCTACCACCACCAGTGACACCCTTCCTCTAATGGTGACCTCACATAGTCACACTTCATCTTCTCTTCTTCTTTCTCCAGTCACCCTCTCATCGTCACCTCTCGCCGTCACCCCTACTTGCCTTTTGCAGGAGCAAACCAGATTTGGAGAGAAGAAGAAGAAGAAGAAGATGGCTCAATCTCCCTCCACCGAACTTGCGATCTCTCTTTCTCTCTTTGTCTTTTTATTCTTCTTTGTGACTCTATCTCCCTCACACACTCTCTGCCAATGATGGTGAGTTGAGAGAGATGGTGCAGGATCTAAGGTTAGGGTTTCTGTAATGATGGCAGCAACGGTGGGTGATGGGCGGTGATGGCATCAGTGTGGTGATGGAAAGGAGGAGAGACTGTTGTCAAAGGTAATGGAATTAGGGTTAGGATTTGAAAATTTAGAATTAAAGAGTTAAAGATGAGGGTAAAAATGAAATTTAATCTTTAGACAATTAGAATTTAAAAAGTAAATAAATAAAAGAATGAAGGATTCAAAAAAATTAAATAAATATAAATAGCAGGTCTCTAAATCAATCCATATATATAAGGTTAATGCTTGAGACCTCCAAAATAGGTAACCCCCATGACTCCCAATTGATGTGGACAAGGCATGTATGCTTTTTTTTTTTTTTTTCCCCTCTCCCTCTCACAGGTGTGTGAGGGTTGGGTTTTATGGAAGTCTATATATATAAAGCGGAGATATGGTTCGTTTCTCTTAAAAAGTCCATTTTGCCCTCTCTTTTTTACCATATGTTATGTGTTTCGCTTTTTTTTTTTTTCTTCTTTTTCTTTTTAATCTTGATGTGATGTTTTGTCATTTTGTAGTTCTATTGTTTCATGGAAAATTCTAACGTGTAAACAATATGTATATTTTTCTCTATTTTTGTGGTGTATATATTATGCATTTTTATAATAAATGTTACATATTTTTTTAGAAAGAATTATAATAATTTGTGATTCATAAATAAAATTATGCATCTTTGTGATAATGTTACGTAATTTATAATATTATTACACATTTTTTTTTAGTTAGAAAGTTCTAAATAAAAAATAGGGCAAACTTTACTTTACCCTGTGGTTTAGGTCGGGTGTGGTTTACCCCCCTAACATTCGGAAATCACCACATAACCCCCATGTGGTTACTTGATTGAAATGCACACTAACTTCTGTTAACAGAAGTTATAAAGTGACAATTATACCCTCATCTGCATCTTATTCTTCTTCTCTCTCTCTCTCCATTTCAGGCGAAACCTCACTGCCCAAACTTTATGTGTTCAAACATATACATATATATACATATACAATCTCATCTTCATCTTTTTCTTCATTATGTGTATATACATACACATATATATACATATACAATCTCATCTTCATCATTTTCTTGCTCATGTGTACATATGTATACATATATACATATCAAACCCAGTTCATAGTTTACTATCCAAACTTTTTCTTAAACACATACAAACTCAGTTCACATATACAAATCCAAACCCATTTTTCTTCATCATACGTACATACATATATATATATACATATCAAACCCTATCCATATATACATATCCAACCCAATCCAAAATCTACCCTCATTTTTCTATTGTTTCTCTTTGCACCTTTCTTCTTCCCCCATTTCTCTATTGTTTGTCTCCCTACATCTTTATTCCTCAACCATTATCACATCTTTATAACATTTTTATTAACTTCATTTCTAATTTAATTTCATATTATATTATCTAATAAATAATATAATTATACTGTGGGGACATAATTTTTGAATGACAACACATGGCCGAGGTGACACCGAAGTATCAGCCGAGGTGTCACGTGTCTTAGTCATGACACCGAGATGATCTCAGCTAAGCCGAGGTTATCTGCGAGAATACTGGAATCCGGGGTAAACGGATAAGGGACAAGAGTCCTAGATTAGGAGAAGACTTCAGTTTGGATAAGGATAAGACTCTTAGAGAGTTTATCCCAATCCTACTAGGAGTCCAAGATTAGCAGTAATCCAGAATCCATTGGAGCTAGGCTTCTATTGGGATTAGGTAAGTGTTGGCTATAAAAGAGAGGCACCCCCATGGATCTAAGGTATGCTTTTTATGCTCTGAATAGTGAGTTAAGTACTTTTGCTATCTTTGAGAGATAATTGATTTGATTGTCAGAGTGCCCCCGGGTAGACGAACCACCGCCGGAATCTCTTCTTTTTGTGACAGGTCGTTCGGGCTTAATCTATTCTGCCAGTGTTCTCCAGCTGAGTGCTTGATTGGCAATGTGGTCGGAAATTGACACACACCATTTGGCGCTGTATGTGGGAAAGAAAGAAGAATAGATGGCCAACGATGGACAAAAAGAGAAAGTTGGGGACGACACCCCTACTGAGAGTGGGAAACATATTGACCTTGACGTCGAAAAAGACAACTGCAACGAAGAGACTCGTGATAAGAATCACGGAGGAAAGGACATCGGCCAGGATGGTAGCGTGCCGAAGAAATCGGACTGGAGCGGGTATTATAACGAGGGCGACATCTAGGTATGGAAAAATAGATGCCTGCAGAGGGACGACTAGACGAAGGAAATGGAGGAAAAATTGGCAGATCTGTAAACGATTGTCAATTTCATGATACAGTACAACGTCACGCAGTCACCGTTCCCGCTACAAGATACGCCGATTCCAGCGGCCAAGAAAGGTGCCCAGAAATGGAGGCAGAAAATGGTTCTTGCAGTCCCTCAACATGGCGGGACAAAGGACATTCTCACCAGCCGTCGCGGTAGGTCGGGCATAGAGAATCCCAGAAGACATGTCGGACAAAAGAAACCTGCACCAAAGAACATGGGGATGTTCAGGGAAAAGAACTCTGTTTCGACACGACCAATGGAGGTAGGTCCAAAAGGACTCACAATGACACTGGAAATAGTGCACCAAAGAGGCTGAAATCCGGAGATAGTCGAGCTTTTGAACGAACCAAGGAGGATCTGAGGGATTACCTCCAGAGAAAGTGACAAGATATCGAGGTGACCTCTCCGATCAAGCCGAGGACACCGTTCTCGGTAGAGTTGGACAAATTTGAGGCCCCGAAAAGGTTCCACATGCCTAGATTCCAGATATACGATGGTAAGTCGGACCTGAACTTTCACGTCGGCTTGTACCTGAACTCGATGACATTATACACTGGAAACGAGTCGTTGCTCTGCAAGGTGTTCCTCTCGTCCTTTGAGGAAATTGCATCAGACTGGTTTCACAAGTTGCCGAAAGGAACTGTGAAAACCTGGGAAGGCCTAGCCGAGATGTTCGTGGCCAGGTTTGTGATAAACAAACTACAGCCATTAAGGATGGACTCCCTGATGGCCCTGATAATTAGTGAGGATGAAAGCCTTAGGGCTTATGCCAAGAGGTATTACGAGGTGTTCAACTGAATACCAGGATGCAACCAAGAGGTGGCGTTCGTGTCCTTTAAGAACGGCTTGAAAGATGACTGTCTGTTACAAAAATCACTGGCAAAGACACTGCCAAAGAGTATAGAGGAACTCATGGCCAGAATAGAGAAGTATACAAGGGCTGAGGAAGACACGCCGGGGACAAAGGCGTCAACACAAGAAAAAAGAAACGACTCGCTGAAGCGAGGCCAGGATAACACTAGATACAGCAAGCAAGAGACAGGATTAAAGGTTACACAGGCAGTCACAACTTATCCCCCCAACTTAAATGAGCAGATCCCAGATTCCATAAGACAAGATCTCGGCCTAGATGATTAAATCCGAGAAGAGAAAAGCTCAGCCTAAGTTAAAGACGTTTTATATAAGGTCCACAAAGGAGTAGATGGAAGCCATGCAGTGGGCAGATCCCTTGCCCATAGAGTAATATTGCAGGGATTCTTTTGGCCTTACATGCAAAAGGAAGCTGAAGCCTATGTAAAAAAACATGAAAATGTTGTTGAAATCCACCTGCAACGTGCAAGAGAACAGCAATTCGGCTGGGGGCATACCAACAACAACTTGCTAGGGCTTACAACAAGAAGTCAGCCCAAGAGAGTTCAAGGTTAGGGACCTTATCCTGAGAAAGGTTGTCGGCAATAAAAAGGATAATAAGGAGGCCAAACTTGGCCCAAATAGAATCATCTCGGTTGCCGGCAATGGGGCATATCGACTGAAGTAATAATAAAGTGCTAGTTTGATTTTTGTGAATTTAAAATCTGTGCGATAGGACCGACCAGTCCTACGATGATATTTCTGATTAAAACATAACGAATAACTTAGACTTATTATATGGCAAAGTTCCTACTTGCATATAATAGAGTTGAATTAAGTTGGCAATGTTTCTGATTGAAACATGACGAATAACTTAGACTTATTATATGGCGGAGTTCCTACTTACATATAATAGAGTTGAACTAAGTTGGCGATATTTTTGATTGAAACTTGACAAATAACTTAGACTTATTATGTGACAAAGTTCCTACTTGCATATAATAGTGTTGAACTAAGTTGGCAATGTTTCTGATTGAAACATGATGAATAACTTAGACTTATTATATGACAGAGTTCCTACTTGCATATAATAGAGTAGAACTAAGTTGACGATATTTCTGATTGAAACATGACGAATAACTTAGACCTATTATATGGCAGAGTTTCTACTTGCATATAATAGAGTTGAACTAAATTGAATTAACCTAGACTTGCCATATCGGTAGAGTCAAACACAGATTAAAACTAAGTGCACTTTGGTAAGATTAACAGAAGAACCAAGGCTGAGAACATCGGCTAGTCTCTGTTTAAATATAGACTTCAGCAATGAGGTCAGAGCCACATGCTTAATGAGAACCCAAGTGGAACTTAAGTTCACATTAGGGGCACATGGCTGGAGAATGATTCTTGGGAGTTGGAATTTTCAAGCCAAGATTGGTTTAACACTTGTTAAAATTTTAAAGAAAAATTTACAAGTTGAAGTTAAACTGAGGCCATGTTTAACACTTGTTGAAATTTAAGAAAAATTTACAAGTTGAAGTTAAACTGAGGTCATGTTTAACACTTGTTGAAATTTTATGAAAAATTTACGAGTTGAAGTGAATCCGAGGTTATGTTAAAGGAAGATTGGTTTAAACAATTGTTGAAATTTTTAAGAAAAATTTACAAGTTAAGCCAATGTTGTATTGAAAAGAAGTACCTATGTACTTGCCGAAATAAACCGATAGTGGTTTAACCGAGGTATTCCACCCCGAGGAGGTTGCACAGTTAAGGTGTACATTGAAGACATGCAAATTATTCTAAGTAGAATCATGCAAGAGTAAAAAGAAGACAAACATTCAAAGCACTTGAAAGGGAAAAAAATTGTATATGCATTCAGATAAGGAAAGAAGGCACTCGGCCTGACATTGAAGAATGATTGTTTAGATTACAAAAATGGCACGTCGGCCAAATTAAAGCTTACATTGTTTCAAAAAGTAAGAAAAAAGTACAAGGTACAAAGAAAAACATAGATTGATAAAAAAGGAAATAATGACTCAACGAAGAAAAATGAAGCCGGTGTTGAGTACGCTGGAGTCAGATGATGGCAGCAAACGGAAAGGATCAGCAAAAACCTCGCCGAAGGAGGTGAACGGCGGTGATTGCAGAGAGCTTTAGAGCTTGAAGCAATAGGAGGATTAGAGAAAGTTAGAGAGAGAAAACTTACACGAAGACGAAGATGCAAAAGTGAAAAGACGGAGAGAGAGAGAGAGAGAGAGAGAGAGAGAAGTGATTTTGATCAAACACACGAAATGGCGGCAAAAACGCATTTAGTGTGCCTAGGACAATGTGCTTGTCAGACGACGCATGCAAGTGCGATGCGACTTAATGGTGCGTGTCAAGCATGGCTCAGTAGGGAAAAGACGCATGGCAAAAATGGTTGAGTTGCTGTGCGTGACAGCTCATACGCATGATGAAACTCTTGGAGTTCTTAATTTAATGAAGTAGGACCACGGCTAGAAGGACAATCTCAGTTGTGAAACTTGAACAAAACTTGGTTTTTTGGTTCTAAGGAATTGATGAAAACAGACTAAGTCTTGGTCATATTTGAGCCGACGAATGATGACCTCAGTAATGAAGGATAAAGCAAAACTTAGCCAATGTGCTAAATGAAAGGAATGATATAGGTTTCATCACCTCAGGATGTCGAGGTAATAGAACCTAGGGGGCAGTTGTGGGAACATAATTTTTGAATGACAACACATGGCCGAGGTGACACCGAAGTGTCAGCCAAGGTGTCACGTGTCTTGGTCATGACACCAAAATGATCTCGGCTATGCCGAGGTTATCTGCGAGAATACCAGAATCCAGGATAAACGGATAAGGGACAAGAGTCCTTGATTGAAAGAGGACTTCAGTTTGAATAAGGATAAGACTCTTAGAGAGTTTATCCCAATCCTACTGGGAGTCCAAGATTAGCAGTAATCCAAAATCCATTGGAGCTAGGCTTCTATTGGGATTAGGTAAGTGTTGGCTATAAAAGAGAGGCACCCCCATGAGTCTAAGGTATGCTTTTTATGCTCTGAATAGTGAGTTAATCATTTTTTGCTATCTTTGAGAGATAACTGACTTGATCATCGGAGTGCCCCTGGGTGGACGAACCACCACCAGAATCTCTTTTTTTTTTTTTTGTGACAGGTCATTCGGGCTTAATCTATTCTGCCAGTGTCCTCCAGCTGAGTGCTTGATTGGCAGTATGGTCGGAAATTGACACATACATATACTATATACACAATGTATATGGAAACAGTGCAAAAGTTAATTTCTAATTATACTTATATCTGCGTATATATATGTATTTATATCCCATATTATGCATTGTTACATATAGGGCATATCTATATATACACAGTGCTAATGAAAAAATCAAAACAAATTGTCAATCAAACTTCCAGATCATAGTAATCAAAAAACAACTTCCAAATTGTGAATATTTTCTAGATCGTGAACATGTTGGTCTATTATGAGGGTATGACGAAGGGAAATGGAGTGGCAGTAGCTCTAGGATGGTGAGGAGATTGATTTGTACAATTTCTCCATCTTCTCCTCTGTCATTCTCTCTATTTGTATGTGTATATATATATGTATATACATGTAATTGATTTTCAGGATAATGGTATATTTTGTAAATTTGAAGGTGAATGAGGAGTAATTTAGTCTTAAAAATCAACTTACTATCCTTATAGATGTGTGAGCCTCACATTCCGTTAATTTAGATGGAAAAGCTGACAATGCGCTTTGGTCTAGAAACCAAATGGGAGTTATGTAGTGATTTTCGAATGTCATGGAATAAACTGCACCCGACCCAAGCCACATGGGGTAAAGTGAAGTTTGCCCTAAAAAATATATAATATTACTAAAAAAAACAATGCATAACACTAACATAAAATGGAAAACTTTATTTCTAAACCATAAATAGTCGTAATTCTTACAAAAAGGTATATAATATTTGTTACAAAAATACATAACATTTATTATAAAAATACGTAACAAGGTGTAATATTACCATATTTTGATTGATACATCAGACATAGGGACCACATCCTTTGTCACATATGGTGGGAAAAATTATTAAAATTGATTCAATATTATATGTATATTATTTTTTCCCAATTTAAATATCATAAATATTTATATATATATATATCTGATTGTTTTTATTTATGAGATAAGATTCGGATTATACTATAAGATTATATATGAAAAGATTTTTGATAACATTGCGAGGAATCAAGTTATATTATAGGATTAAATATGATGAAATTATTAATAAGATTGTGAGGGATAAAGTTATACTATAAGATTAGATACGATGAGATTTTTGATAAAATTATGAGTGATAAAGTTATACTATAAGATTAGATTATTTGTAAGATCATAAATAGGATTGTAAAATGATATGATTATAGACAGGATAAATAATTGAATAGATTGAGTGAGATTATATCTGCTTAGGATGAAATAAAAAGATATATAATTATTTTTTAGTGTTGGGTGGAAAAAAAAATTAATATGGACACTACCTATGGTAATATTTACTACCCTCATTTTTGTCTATTTAATTATCTATCACTACAACATTTTCTTAGTTTAGTGACATTTGAAAGTGCCACAAAACTATTCTTCTAATGACATTTTTTGGTCTTGTGGCATTTTAAACAAGTGCCACTTCTATCGGTGCCACGGTAGATACTTGCAAATGCCACTGCACCATCATGGCTAAAAACTTTAATTATGATATTTTAATGTCATGGTAGATATTATTTGTGGCACTATCAAGCGCCATTAAAAAAAGAATTAGTGACACTTATAAGTGTCATTACACCACCTCAGTGACACTTCAATGTCATGGTAGGCACTATTCGTGACACTATCAAGTGTCATTCATGACGATAATTCGTTGTAGAATAATTTGATCTGCTCTTGCAGAGACTCGAACCGCCAACCTCCCGCACCATAAACCTTATACACCACACTCTTCCCACTACACCTCTATAGCACCATATGATTATATATGTAACATATATTATTTATATAGTACATACATCTATATTAATATAAAAGTATATGTATAAACATAATTATTTTATTGAACATAATTTATGTAAAATAAACTATTTACTAGTAAAATAAAAAAAGACCACTTTTGGCGACTAAAAATATTTTTTGGTCGCCAATTCTATACTTTTGGCTACTAATTGTTTTTTAGTTGCTAAAAAACTTAACTTTTGCCGACCAAAATCGGATTTGGTCACCGAAGATGCACTTTCAGCTACCAAAATTTTGGTCGCCAAAAAATTTAATTCCCGCCTTAGGATTTTAGTTCTCCCGCGCTAAAAATAACCACTTTTGGCGACTAAACTTATTTTTTAGTCGCCAATTATAGACTTTTGGCTACTAAAATTTTTTTAGTCACCAAAAAGCTTTACTTGGGGCTACTAAAAAATTTTTTGTCACTAAAACCCATATAATCAGCGACCAAACTTAGTTTTGGTCGCCAATTGTAGACTTTTGGTTACTAAAATTATTTAGTCGCCAAAAAGCTTTACTTTTGGCTACTAATGCTGTTTTAGTTACTGAAAGCTATACTTTCAGCAACCAGAGCTTTCAGCAACCAAATTTTTTTTGGTCAGGAAATTTAGTCGCCGGATATGCTTTTTTCTGTAGTGTATATTGAGTTTAATTTATTTATTTTTAATCATTTATTGCATTGTAAAAATTTAGAAAATATATTGGCATTTTTTGTTTTTTCAAAAATGCCATTATAAGCTTGGAAAGTTTTTAACTTAATGGCATTTCTCAAAATGCTATAAAATATTTGTTTATGAAACTTTTCACCTAAGTGCCATAAAAAGTAATTTGCACCTACCTAGTGTCCTGACATTTTTTAAAAAATGCCATTGCTACTAAAGTTTAGTGGCATCTGTTGGTAAATGTCATGAACATAATTTTTTGTGTCATTATTTTATGAAATGTTATAAAATTGATGTGACATTTCTTTATTAAAATGTCACTAGAGCCTTATATGTTTGTGGCTTTGTGGCATTTATCTAAATGTGTCACCAAATATTATTTTTGTGGCATTTTCTAAAAACATGCCACTAGTATAGTGTCACCGAAGTGTATTTTTGTTATAGTTTTGTGACACTTGTTCATTGAAATGTCACTAGAGCTTTTTATGTTTGTCGTTTTGTGGCATTTCTAAAAAATGTGCCACTAAATATCATTTTTGTGGCATTTTCTAAAAATATGCCACTAGTGTAGTGCCACTAAAGTATGTTTTTGTTGTAGTTTTGTGACATTTGTTCATTGAAATGTCACTAAAGCCTTTTATGTTTGTCGTTTTGTGACATTTTTAAAAAACGTGCCACTAAATATCATTTTTTGTGGCATTTTCTAAAAATATGCCACTAGTGTAGTGCCACTGAAGTATGTTTTTGTTGTAGTGTATACCAGTACTAAAATTATCTAAGGATAGGGTTTGAATGAAAAAGAATAGAACAGTCTCAAACACTACACCATCCTACAAAGATAAAGACAAAGACAAAGGCACATTTAGTTCAGCACAAGTAGAAAATTTTCTAAATGTGATATCTAACAAAGTTTAAATTTAAATTACAAGTGATAACAAAATTAAATCACTTTAACATTGCTTATACTTATCTCTAAGAAAAAAGGTAAAATTTTAATGTATTAAAATATGTTTACAATAAAAATATATAATTATATGAAAATATGTTAAATGTATATTGAAATCATAAATTTTTTTAGTATTATTTGAAGATTAAAAGCAATTGATACCGTGACCAAAATATAAATTATATATATTTTTTCATCAAATCAACAATATAAATATTAGATATATTGTATAAACTAATTATATTAAACAACGAAATCTATTTAAAATATTTTATTTATATTTATAAAACAAAATAAATTACTTAATTAAAATTAATTGTATTAGAAATAAGTTATGTGCGTGGGACGCGGCCTTCTCACTAGTAGATAGATAAGAGATCCAATTTGGGTTTTTTACGGGCCAGTCCTGTTTGGAAGGATTATTACCCAGCAAGTCCATGATGAAGACTGTTTTACCTATAGGTCCTGAATATTTTTTGTTTATTCCATTCTTGTCCTCATATTTTATATCCAGATCTGTGAGATGAAAGCTGAAAAATGAAAATAAAAAAGAAGTGCTCTCTCTCTCTCTCTCTCTCTCTCTCTCTCTCTCTCTATACATTCCTCCATCAATGACCATTGCCAAGCATCGCCGCCTCCACTGTCGTCATTGTCGGTGACCTCAACCGGCATCTTCTTCCACTTTCACCATTACTTCTACCTCCACCGTCGATGCCGACCACTGCTGCCTCCACCTCCATAGTCGTCGTCGCCTTCACCTCTATATCTAGGATCTATGCTCTTTGTTCTTGTCTCTCTCTCTCTCTCTCTCTCTCTCTCTCTCTCTGTATATTGGAGGAAGATCGTAGTGACAAATCTGTTTAAACCAGTGATAAATTTGTTTAAATTAGTGATAAATCAGTGATAAACCGGTGATAAGTTTGTTTTTGTAAATTTATCACTGTTTAAACCAATAATAAGTTTGTTTTTGTAAATTTATCACTGAAATTTGTCATTATTTAAACTAGTGATAAGTTTGTTTTTGTGAATTTATCACTGAAATTTGTCATTGTTTAAACCAGTGATAAGTTTGTTTTTATGAATTTATCATTGAAATTTGTCATTGTTTAAACCAGTAATAAGTTTGTTTTTGTGAATTTATCACTGAAATTTTTGAGTTATAGTGTTAAGTATAGGGATAAAAGTAGAAAACGCTGTTTGAACCAGTGATAAATTAAGTAAACCTATCATTCTTATAGCAATTTGTCTCACTGAATTGGGCAAAGTAAGCAAATCTTTTATTGTACATCAAATTTTATCACTGAATTAGTAAAAGTAAGCAAATCCATCATTGTATAGCAAATGAACATAAAGATGTGATTATTATGAAGTTGAATATTACTTAATTATAGTTATAAAAGAAGAACGAAAAATGAATACGACTCACGTTTGATTCGCATGTTTGTTGAAGATGAACTAAATAGGCAATATAGATTGAAACAGTGGAGGATTTGCTGGGGATTTGTTTGGAATCAGAATATAGATCAAAACAGAAATGATTTCTGTGGAAACGATGGGAGATTCAGAACAATTGAGAAGGAACGTGTGTTTCACGCACACAAGGAGACCTCATGATATGTTCTTTGCTTCACGTGTGTGGTGTGACATTTAGGGGTAAAATTGGAAACTGAAATAGGACAGGACTTGGTGGGTATTAATTTGTTTGGATGAGACCGGCTGGTAAGTCCCCCATCCAATTTTGCATAGAGCCATGTGCACTTGGTTTGGGCTGGTTTAATTTGCAACCAAACCATGCTAGATTGGTCTTTCAATTTCAACACAACTTAAGCCTACCAACCACATAAATTTAATTGGCCCAAATGAGTTTTGGCTCTTGAAGCCCAATTTTCTTCAACTCTTGCTGTGGTACAGTTTGCCTCTCTTCTCTTCACACTTTTATTCAATGATGATTAGATTATATATTTGTGGTTTGAGCATGGTTAGTAAAGTGTAACTTGGACGGGTTAAGTTAAGTTGAGAGTTAGCTCAAATCCAGCCCTAATTGTGTTCATAATTGTCTACATCAAATCTCTCAACTTTAATTTATCAACTCAAGTTTAATAAATGGAACTCGTATTATGCATCTGTATTTTTATTTTTATTTTGTAGATAGACAATATTGACTTTTTTTTTTTTTGACCTATTATTATGAAATCAAGATTCTCTGCAATAATCTATCTTATAAAATGCTAGTTTAAGAGATGTTTAATGATGGTTTAATGATGGTTTAAAGATGGTCTATAATTAATTGGATAATTAAACCATTATAAGATCTTACAATGGTACAACCAAAAAACAAACTTACTCATGCAAATGTAACTTCTCTAACCAAAACAAAATTTTACATGTATAACCAAACTTAGCACAAGCATGCAAATTGGTACATAATTGAGTAACAAAACAAATGAGGAAAATTTAGGGGTTCAAGCTGATGAATAAGCGGCGACTCCTTTAAGTGGTATATGTACATACATTAACTTTACTAACAAATCTAACTACCAAGAATGTTGAGGAAAAAAACAAACAAACAAACAAATGACATAATAGGCCAATATTTATTTGTACATCTAATATTTGGGTAAATTATAATTACATCCTTAAAGGTTTTTAACAAATACAATTAACTCATCAAGTCATAAAAAATACATTTCGCTCTCATCGCCTTTAACTATTCCTCTCATTCTTTAATACTGCTAGTTTTGATATAGGTTGAGTCGATTGTCGATAGGGGATAGATAAATGATGATATAGGCTGCAACGGTAGCAGATCCATCCTCAACCACCTTCCCTGCCTCTCCCCCACCCATCCCGCCCCTCCTTGGCCTTCCCTTTGCCACTCCTTCACTGAGGACAATCATCAAACACTTGAAACATATTAACTTCTGAAAAAAAGACCCTTCTTATTTTACTGAGCAATGCTCTTAGCCTCTACTTCCTCCACTCCCTATAAAACAAAACATAGTCATTGGCAACCTAGTTAAAAATAAAATCTTACAAACTTATCTCCGAAGCGTCATGAGTCAGCAAAGCTACCTACACGGGTAAAATTCTTGGGCTTGGTTCATATTTCAAAATGAGTGTTGGGGTGGTGTTGTTGAAGCACACAACCTAGCTTCCTATTCACGGTGTACATCTCTAATTGGTAAAGAGAATAGATTTCGCCAAGTACGTGATTTTATAATTAGGATCGTAGTCACTTTAAAAAAATTTAAAATCTTAATATGATCTGAATTGTATAACCCAACTCAAGTCGTACGATTGAAATTCTAATAATCATGGTTATCATGCGGTGACTTTTCAGTTGTGTATTTGTTTGTATATATACAACAATGTTTACACATGTTAGGTTTGCTAAGAAGATAGTTGATGTGTAATCATTTTTGGTCAAGTATATAGTGTTGGGATTTGGGATCCCGCCCAAGACCTTGTAGAAATCATAGTAAGCAGAAAAAACACACCCACACACAAGGAGACACAATATTTAACGTGGTTCGGCCTCAAAGCCCACGTCCACGGGAGAGTAACTGGTTATCACTATACCAATGGGGAGATTACAGAAAGATTACAATAGAGGAGGAGCTCACACTCTCCTCACTCAACCACTCTCTGGTCTCCCTCACTCACACCGAGAGAGACGGTCTCTCCACCTCACATCTCTCTCACTCTTTGGTTCACAGTTTGCTCACTCACAATTTCACCTCTCCTCTCACCCTCCATTTATACACATTAGAGTAGGTGGGAGAGCCTTCATTCTTGACTTGGGCAACCTCCATTCTTGACCCGTGACATGGTTGGTGGCCGTCAAGCTTGACTTGGTTGGTTGCCTTCCCATGGATGATGGTTGGTTGCCTTCCCATGGGTGAATTCAACAAATCACCCCCTTCACCCATGTAAGGTGATCCACAGCACACACTACTGCTAATCTTGTCACGCCTAAATTCAACATAGTCTGCTTGCACCACCTGAAGCTAAAGATAATACACCAGAGATAATACACCAGAGATACAAGAGGAGGAGGGAATCCTACATCCTCAACTTAACTCACACCACTCTCTGATTTGGAGAGAGCCTCTGCTCCTATCTCCCACAGATCTCTTCCACACTTCTATCTCGGATGCCTTCACTGAGACGCTATGCTTGAACTTGCGTAACCAAGATATTTTGACACCCCTGATTGGATGTCCTATACCCCCTGCTCGGATGCCCTTGACTGTCATGCCTTATCTTGCAGGACAAGTCATTTGAGCAATAGAAAACTCGTTGTTTATCAACGTCCTCGGTCTTCTTTGCTCGAAGCGTTTCCTCTAAACTATCAGCCTTTGCCCTCTGCACTTCTGAACAACCTCCTAGCGTTTTCACATACGCTTGTTGTCTGTGCCTTTGCAATCCCTGATTTGCTGTCCAGTAGATTGATGATTGACAGTAGCTCCATCTGTCAAAGCATCGTCAGCTATGCAATTCCTTGCATAGTGAACACGGGAGCAACTAGAAAACTTCAGAGTTTGACACATCAACATCCTCAATTTTCCTTGTTCGAAGCTTATTTCTTGAACAACCAGCCTTTGCTTTCTGTACTTCAGAACAACTTCCCAATGATCTCATACGCCCGTTGTCTGTGCTGCAATCCCTAATGTTCGGTTCTATTTCACTTGTACATCCGTACTGATGTTTGACAGTTAGCCCTTCTGCCAAGACAACTTCCACCAGTCTGTACAAGTTACCACTATGCAACTCCGTGCATAGTGCTCGCACCCATGGCTCTTGAGTGCTCATCGTGGCTCCATCTCTCCTTCTGCGCTCGAGCTCGCCTGAGAGATCCGCAACAACTCTGTTTCATTAAGAGGTGCGTTCGCTGCCACAAACATAAAGAAACCACCATAGAGAAAAAGACTTGCCACTTCTTGGCACGCACTTTTGCGTTTTATCTATCTTAATTTCTCTGTCTGGAAGTTACTATGAACTTTCAACAACCCGCTACTACATACTCTTCTCGCGTCTCTGTACGACACTCTAGCGTACCTTTGCACTGCTGCACGTCTACATTTGTGCTCTTGTGCTTAGTATGCTCCTCTACAACTATTGTTCTACACGTCCACATACCATCAGTACCTACTCGTATACAGTAGCTCTAACAGCCACAACATTTCCCTGAGCCTGTACTTGTTGCCAAATCATCTATCATTTGATGAATGGTCTTCTCTTCTGATTGAACCAGATCCTCCAAACACCTCAACAACCAGGAAAGTTCCCAGGAAAGACTGATGGGGTCACAACCGATCCCACTTAAGAACCAGTCTCCTTAGACAGTGTCTTTTTGACAGAACTTTCCTAGACATTTTTGATCTTGAGATAATCATGTGCAATTCTCTTGATCGCCCTCTGACCAATCCTGATCTCCCTCGATTTGCCATTGGATCAAGCTTGATCTCCTCTGGTCTTCAATGATCTATCTCAATCTGTATCTGGTTGTCCAATCTGGTCAGAATCTGTCCATTCTAACCTCTTCAGTGAATTCGCAGCATTCCACAATATCCGGCAACCTTCTTTCGAGTATTGAAGATGGCAAACTCTCATGTTTTGACAATCTTTCAAAACCGTTCAGAATTTCACTATTCTGACCTCGCGATTGCGTCCGAAACGGTCCGATTAGCTAAGACCAACTTTCGCTGCACTTCCGAGGATCTCACTAAAAAACATCCCTGAAAGTTGGACCACACCACAATTTTTCTGAAAATTCTGGGCCAAATTGCAATTTTCAGAAGTTTAGGGAATATTCCACATTCCAACAGAATATTCCGCCCACTGTACCTGATGTCGTCCGTCACTTCAATCTGCCTTCTTTTTACAGAAACTCCGTCTCCAAAATCTGACCGTACGGATGTGTCCGGAATACTCCAAATAGTCGGAAAGCACTATTGGATCACCAAACACGGACGCCGAATGGCATAGATCTAGCCAAAACATTTTATAAACCTCAAATCCACGGCTGCACCATAGCCGCGAAGCACTGGATCCTGCCCTCTGGATGCTGACGAGGCAGATGACTATACTTTGACATGTCAGCCACGTAGCAATCCCTGTTGATGTGGCGTGACGTGGTCTGCCACATGGCGATGACCTGGCTGCCACGTGGCTAATGACATGGACTGCTGACGTGGCGGCCACGTAGCCGCGTTTGCTAACGTGGCTGCTGATGCGGCGACAACGTGTCTCGTCTTCCTCCCCTGCCGCGTGTGTGGCGCATTTCCGAGACTAGGTCTACGTGCCGGCTGCTTGCACAGCGCGTGGCGGCACGTTCAACGACTAGGCCTCACACACCTTCTTTAAGAGGTGCGTGAGAGCGCATCCGGTCTCCTTTGGGTGTCTGCTTTGCGTTTCTGGACTCCTCTCGTCGAGACCTTGCTCCTAGTATGCTCAAAACTTGATTTTGAGCAACTTGATTTCTGGGCAGTTTCGAACAACACACTGTTTTTGTTCCGAAACACCACCGACAAGGCTCTAATACCAATTGTTGGGGATCGGGGGCACACCAAGAAACACACACAAGCAATAACACAAGAGTTTTAATGTGGTTCAGCAATCCAGCCTACATCTACAAGAGTGATATCACTATATATCAACAAGAGAAGGATTACACAACTCACACTCTCTATCTCTCTATATAACTCAGTACTCACTCTTTGGTTCACGGTTTGCTCACTCACAATTTCACCTCTCCTCTCACCCTCTATTTATACACATTGGAGTAGGTGGGAGAGCCTTCATTCTTGACTTGGGCAGTCTCCATTCTTGACCCTTGACATGGTTGGTGGCCACCAAGCTTGACTTGGTTGGTTGCCTTCCCATGGATGATGGTTGGTTGCCTTCCCATGGGTGAATTCAACAAATCAAATGCGAAACAGTGGAAACACAAAAAGAAGTCCAAATCTGGAAATTTCTTTTGGAAAATCGATGTTTGAATCAAATGCCAAAAAAATGGACTGCTTTGCCAGATATCAGAGTCGCCACCTAAATATTTATTTTGGGAAATTTAGGAAACCCATGACTCATGGCAAAGGCCATTAGTCCGTCGTTACCAAAGTGTCTTGGTTCGGGAACATAGGTATGAGAGGGGAAGATCAATAATTGAACACCTCACTCACCCGATCAAAGATTGGCCTCTACTAATCATGATGTGGCTTTTATATACAGTATATGTTTTTATTCTGATTATTTAATAAATCCTAAAATTTATTATGTGAAGCATACAAGGTATAGATAGTTTGCTCAAATTGGAATAATTCAATTTCATGTTTATTTCTCGAAAAAGGTTTGAATTGGCCACCTTAGGTGGGCTTAATTTGCCACTTAACAATTCAATTTCATGTTTGTTTCTCGAACAAATTATATCACATTTTTAAATTAAATGAAAATTTACGAAAACACTACACTAATTAATTAACAACGATTAATTAATTAAATTCTAATTAACTAAACTAAGTAGCTATTTAATTATACTAATTAATTCATTATAAAATTCTACTGTACTAACTATTCAACGAAAACTAATTAATTAATTGAACTAAACTAATTAATTAAACAAATTATATCATATTTTTAAATTAAATGAAAAGTTGCGAAAACTCACCTTTTGGGGAAATGATGAATTTTCTGAGTCACAAACTTTCTTTTGACTACTCTCAAGTCTGTGGAATATGTTCTCAATTCTCAATCCAAAATTTGGAATTATAACTTTAGTGGTTGTTTTTTGAATGGTGTATTGATGAAATAGAAATAAAAATATCAAAGAAAATATTTTATTTTCCCTCCTATCTTTTTTTTTCTTCAGACTTTTTCTCTCCCCCTCTTTATTTTTTTCTCCCCTGCTAGCCTTTCTTTCCCCCAAAATTCCTTCTCCAAAATGCCTTCCCCCAGACTCCTCCTGAATATCATTGCCTTATATAGGCAAATGATATAAAAATAATATAATAATATATATATGTATATACAATCAGGTGGATTTGAATGTCGGCATGCTGACATCAAATCATTTTTTTTATTATTTTTATTTTATAATATAATATAATATATAAAATATATAATTTATACCAAAATACTAAACATATAATATACTAATATAATTTTATATAAAATACTAAACATATAATATAATAATTTTAAACACATATATAATTTGCTTTATTATTTTCTTTTATATAAAATACACTAAAAATATGAACAAACACATAAAATTATGAAAAATTACAAAAATATTAAATTAATGAAATATTCAATATTTTAAAATAATTTGGCCATAATGGTGAAGGTTGGGATTAAAGTTCAAATTCCATCTCTTTTACTGAGAATTCTATGAGAAACACATTCTAATTGTCATCATCAGGTAATCAAAAGAAAGCGCCTAAGTCTTAGGGCCAGTCAAAATGGGGTGCCTACAGTTACCCCTCTTTGACAGAGCTCGAAGTCATTTCATGACGTGAGTGAATGTCAAAGCTCGAAGATGACCCTTTTGACAAGGCCGTAAGACTTGAGCAAACAAACAAATGTGCAAATGCAAGTGGTTGAACCAGAAGGTTGCCTACGTATCCCGTTTGCAAGGAATCAAACATGCATAGTTCAGGAGCAATACGCAGAATGATATATAAAACATAACTTATGATCATGCAATGAAATGCAAAACACAACTTATGATCATGCAATGAAATGCAAAACAAGACAATGATGTGACACTAAATGAACGCATAAATGTTTGATGTAGTGAATGTGAGATCCAAACGCTTCGTCCGCGAGAGGAGGAAAGTGAACTTGAGATCCAAACCCGTCGTACGCGAGAGGAGCATGTGAACTTGAGATCCAAACGCGTCTTACGCGAGAGGAGTATTTGAACTTGAGATCCAAACACGTCTCACGCGAGAGGAGTATGTGAACTTGAAATCCAAACGCGTCTTATACGAAAGGAGTATTTGAGATCGAAACGCGTCGTACGCGAGAGGAGGATTTGAGATCCAAACGCGTATTACGCGAGAGGAGTATTTGAGATCCAAACGCGTCGTACACGATAGGAGTATTTGAGATCCAAATGCGTATTACGCAAGAGGAGTATTTGAAATCTAAATGCGCGGTACTCGAGAGGAGTATTTAAGATCCAAATGCGCGATACGCGAGAGGAGTATTTGAGATCCAAATGCGCGGTACGTGAGAGAAGTATTTGAGATCCAAACGCGCAGTACGCGAGAGGAGTATTTGAGATCCAAATGCGCGGTACGCGAGAGGAGTATTTGAGATCCAAACGTGTATTACGCGAGAGGAGTATTTGAGATCCAAACGCGCGGTACGCGAGAGGAGTATTTGAGATCCAAACGCGGGATACGCGAGAGGAGTATTTGAGATCCAAACGCGCAGTACGCAAGAGGAGTATTTGAGATCCAAACGTGCGGTACGCGAGAGGAGTATTTAAGATCCAAACGCGGGGTACGCGAGAGGAGTATTTGAGATCCAAATGCGGGGTACGCGAGAGGAGTATTTGAGATCCAAACGCGCGGTACGCGAGATGAGTATTTGAGATCCAAACATGCAGTACGCGAGATGAGTATTTGAGATCCAAATGCGCGATACACGAGACGAGTATTTGAGATCCAAACGCGCGGTACGCGAGAGGAGTATTTGAGATCCAAACGCGCGGTACGCGAGACGAGTATTTGAGATCCAAAGACGAGGTACGCGAAAGGAGTATTTGAAATCCAAACGCGCGGTACGCGAGAGGAGTATTTGAGATCCAAACGCGCGATACGCGAGACGAGTATTTGAGATCCAAACGCGCGGTATGCGAGAGGAGTATTTGAGATCTAAACGTGCGATACGCGAGACGAGTATTTGAGATCCAAACGCGAGGTACGTGAGAGGAGTATTTGAGATCCAAACGCGCGGTACGCGAGAGGAGTATTTGAGATCCAAACGTGCGGTACGCGAGAGAACGAATATGTTTTCCAAACGCGTCTTACGCGAGAAGAGGTAGCGTGGTGTAAATAGACAGGTGCACCTGCTGTTTTTAATCGATTTGCAATCCAAACGCGTCTTATGCAAGAGGAAAGAGGGAAGGTTTTAACTAGGTAAACATCAAATCTAGCATCATTTACATGAAATTAGCAAAGGTAAATTCGAAGTCCAAACGTATCTTACGCGAATGGAAGAAGCTATGGTAGATTGATTTCTTGCTGACAAGGGGTAACCTTTACATGTAGAAGTCACAGATGCCCCTTTTCTTCCTGATCATATTCACAACTTTTCCTATTCTCCAACGGGGTGACAGACTAGGTTGGTTCACTATCCAGAATTGAGGTGCATATACGCTACCTCAACCTATGGGGCTGCCATACAGATTTCAAGCCAGGGATACACCCCTGGGTATTTAAACCAGACTTTAGTCTCAGAAATTCCAAACCTTTTGCGTTCTAGGCTTTGCCATGCGAACTCTAGTTTCCACCGTCACAGTTGGTCTCCTAGGAACTTATTACGAATACAGGCAGGTGGTTATACCAGACCACTTGAAGTCGTTTGGGCACGACAAACACCAGAGGAATTGCATCTCTAGAGGATTTAAGGTCTCCTAGACCTTTTTTTAGACCATTGAAGTCGTTCGGGGGAAATTACAAAGGAAGAGTCAAACTTATTTACAAGCGATAAGGGATTCCAAGTCAAACTCAAGATGTGCAACAAGGACTAGTCAAACTCAAAAGAGTGATAATGATTTAGAAAAACCCAAACTTGAGTGATAATGATTTGAAATCCAAACTTGATAATAAGTGATAATGACATTTTCCTTAGTGATTTTCAATGGTCAATTAGTCCCTTAAAAATAAACACACTCATGAATAAAGAGAAATGAAAAAAAAAAAAAAAAGATTGTGCTTTAGTATAAGAACGTGTATACATTTAGGGTAGTGAACCTTTAAAGAATTTAAACCGTTAAGTATAGAACATTTTATGCTTTTGGTCGTAAATCCCCTAAGAGATTAAATCAGTAGGCATAGAACGTTGTATACTTTTGGTAATGAACCTCTTAATAGTACCCCCGGCTGTTTTTTAGAATTGTACTATTCATCTGGCGGGGTAGAATTGTAGAGGAGTTTGGAGGAAATTCTGGAGAGGCATTCTATAGCAGTCTGAAAAGAATTCTGGAGAAGAGGCTCAGCAAGAGGGATTCGGGAGAAGAAAAAAAAGGAAGAAAAAAAGTAGAGAAAAAAAAAGAGAGGGAGAAAAAAAGTTTGAAGAAAAAAAAAAGAGAGAGAAAATAAAATATTTTCTTTGATATTTTTATTTCTATTTCATCAATACACCATTCAAAAACAACCACTAAAGTTGTAATTTCAAATTTTGGACTGAGAATTAAAAACACATTCCACAGACTTGAGAGTAGTCAAAAGAAAGTTTGTGACTCAGAAAATTCATCATTTTCCCAAAATGTGAGTTTTCACAAATTTTCATTTAATTTAAAAATGTGATATAATTTATTGAATTAATTAGTTTAGTTCAATTAATTAATTAGTTTCGTTGAATAGTTAGTACATTAGAATTTTATAATGAATTAATTAGTATAATTCAATAGCTAATTAGTTTAGTTAATTAGAATTTAATTAATTAATCGGTGTTAATTAATTAGTGTAGTGTTTTCGCAAATTTTTATTTAATTTTAAAATGTGAAATAATTTGTTTAAATATTTCATTTACTTCTTTTTATAACTGTTTTTTTTTTTTATCGCTTTAATGGGATGGCTGCACCACCCACATATTTGCTGTAATTTAAATAATGTATATAAACTATTATAATTTTATTACTTTAAATAGTACCTCCGCCAGATGAATAGTACCTCCGGCTATTTAATTTTGCTCACTTTCTATAGCTTAATTCCAGCACTATTATATGCTATTTAGGGGGCTGTTTAATTTATTTCAATTATTTATGTTTTAAATATCAAGTTTGTTTGTACTAACTAATTAATCAATTTTGCATAATTATCTATGCAACCTCCCTCCATTCTTTGCTTATTTCGATTAAAAAGTTGTGAAAAATTAAGATTGTGATTCAAGTATAAGAAATGAACTCTTCCATGCTTAACGGCTTAATCTCTTCAGAAGTTCATTACCAAAAGTATAAAACGCTCTATGCTTAATAGTTTAATCTCTTTGGAGATTCACTATCAAAGGCATAAAACGTTTTATACTTAGGAGGTTCATTACCGAAAGTATAAAACACTCTATGCTTAATAGTTTAATCTCTTTGGAGATTCACTATCAAAGGCATAAAACGTTTTATACCTAGGAGGTTCATTACCGAAAGTATAAAACGCTATATACTTAATGGTTTAATCTCTTTAGAGATTCATTACCAACGGCATAAAACATTTTATGCTTAAAAGGTTCATAAGAGGTTCATTACCAAAAGTATACAACGTTCTATGCTTACTGATTTAATCCCTTAGGGGATTTACTACCAAAAGCATAAAATGTTCTATACTTAACGGTTTAAATTCTTTGAAGGTTCACTACCCCAAATGTATACATGTTCTTATACTAAAGCACAATCTTTTATTTTTTTCATTCACTTTAATCATCAGTGTGTTTACTTTTAAGGGACTAATTGACCCTTGGAAATCACCAAGGAAAATGTCTTTATAACTTATTATCAAGTTTGGATTTCAAATCATTATCACTCAAGTTTGGGTTTTTCCAAGTCATTATCACTCTTTCGAGTTTGACTAGTCCTTGTTGCACATCTTGAGTTTGACTTGGAATCCCTTATCGCTTGTAAATAAGTTTGACTATTCCTTTGTAATTTCCTCCAAAAAAATTTTCTCGGGTTAAGTTGATACTTGTTTCTCTTTATTGCATTTTGGACTTAGTGAACGTAAATATCACTTTTGCACAAACAGGAGAAAAGATAAAGAAATGGACAAGTAATAAAAAAGGCTAATAAAATTTGTTAAAATTGGATTACAACCGACATAAAGAACTAATATGATTGATTGAATTCGGTCAGATGTTATACCGAATTTATTGCGTCAAGGCTTGCCTTACATCAATTATTGTAATAAATTAGACAGCCCCCTTTCATTATTATTCATTCGACTTTGTAATAATTCTTTGTTTGGACACTTGGACATTCGGACCCTCCTGCGTGAGGGCGCATTAGTTCATTCGGACCCTCCTGCGTGAGGGCAGATAAATTTGTAATAATGTGTATGTCTTCCAACCCCACGTCTTTCTCCCTTTTATTTAACAGCTTATGATAGTTAGATTAGGGACATCATGTTTAATTTAGCATACTCATGTTTGCATCCACTCGTATTGCTCGCACTGAAGCTCGGTTCATCATTTGAATTCACATTGTCGTTTCAATACTTCTCTGAATACATGCTTAGACCGCATGCGAGCAAATCATTTCACATATTAGTAGCCGAGCCTAGAGGTACTATTCATCTGGCGGGGTAGATTATTTAGTTAAGATTGTGGTTCAAATATAAGAAAGGAACTCGTCCATACTTAATGGCTTAATCTCTTTAGAAGTTCCTTACCAAAAGTATAAAACGCTCTATGCTTAATAGTTTAATCTCTTTGGAGATTCACTACTAAAGGCATAAAACGTTTTATACTTAGAAGGTTCATTACCAAAGGTATAAAACGCTCTTAAAAAGGTCTAGGAGACCATAAATCATTTCACATTTTTACATTTTCTACCCTTCAGGCCAACTTTAGTACAAACAGTTTCTGGCGACTCTGCTGGGGATGAACATATATTGTACAGAGTCTCCAAAAACTGTAGCTCTGCTTTTCGCGCTCCCTTTCGGAAGAATGAAATAGCCCTTACAGTTCAGACTCCACTTGTGTGTTGGTTCTGAGTCTGATTTCACAAGTGCAATGTGAAATAGTGGAAACACAAAAAGAGTCCAAATCTGGCAATTTCTTTTGGAAAATCAATGTTTGAATCAAATGTCAAAAAAATGGACTACTTTGCCAAATATCAGAGTTACCACCTAAATATTTATTTTGGAAAATTTAGGAAACCCATGACTCGTGCCAAAGGCCATTAGTCCATTGTTACCAAAGTGTCTTGGTTCAAGAACTTAGGTATGAGAGGGGAAGGTCAATAGTTGAACCACCCACTCATCCAATCAAAGATCGGCCTCTACTAATCATGATATGGCTTTTATATACAGTATATGTTCTTATTCTGATTATTTAATAAATCATAAAATTTATTATGTGAAACATACAAGGTATAGACTAGTTTGCTCAAATTGAAACAATTCAATTTCATGTTTGTTTCTCGAAAAAGGTTTGAATTGGCCACCTTAAGTGGGCTTAATTTGCCACTTAACAAAGTGGGTTTAAAACATATATTCGTTGAATCATTCAAATTTAAGCAACAAGCCTTTATTCACAAGCATTCAACCAATTTATCATTTAAGCAATTAGCCTCATGGTAGGATGCTAAACATAATAAGAAAATTATGTATAGGCGGGATGCTAAAACATAACAACTCACATATTTACCGACATCCTGCGAACAAGCTACAAAACAAAGTTATAAAATATGCATGATTCCTAACTATACAATGTGACAATGCAACACATGTGATATGCAATTACTAGGCTCGGCTACTAATATGTGAAATGATTTGCCCGCATGCGGTCTTAGCATGTATTCAGAGAAGTATTGAAACGACAATGTGAATTCGAATGATGAACTGAGCCTTAGTGTATGCAATACAAGTGGATGCAAACATGAGTATGCTAAATTAAACATGACATCCCTAATCTAATCACCATAACCTGATAAATAAAAGGGAGAAAGACGTGGGGTTGGAAGACATACACATTATTACAAATTTGTCTACCCTCGCGTAGGAGGGTCTCAATGTCCAAATGTCCGAATAAATAATTATTACAAAACCGAATGAATAATAAATGAAAGGGGCTGTCTAATTTGTTACAATAATTGATGTAAGGCAAGCCTTGACACAATAAATTCGGTATAACGTCCGACCGAATTCAATTAATCATATTGGTTCTTTATGTCGATTGTAATTCAATTTTAACCAATTTTATTAGCCTTTTTTATTACCTATCCATTTCTTTATCTTTTCTCCTGTTTGTGCAAAAGTGATATTTACGTCCACTAAGTCCAAAATGCAAAAAAAGAGAAACAAGCATCAACTTAACCCGAGAAAATTTTCTTTGAGGGAAATTACGATGGAAGAGTCAAACTTATTTACAAGCGATAAGGGATTCCAAGTCAAATCCAAGATGTGCAATAAGGACTAGTCAAACTCAAAAGAGTCATAATAACTTAGAAAAATCCAAACTTGAGTGATAATAACTTGAAATCCAAACTTGATAATAAGTGATAATGACATTTTCCTTGGTGATTTCCAAGAGTCAATTAGTTCCTTAAAAGTAAACACACTGATGAATAAAGAGAAATGAAAAATAAAATATTGTGCTTTAGTATAAGAACATGTATATATTTGGGATAGTGAACCTCCAAAGAATTTAAACCGTTAAGTATAGAACGTTTTATGCTTTTGGTGGTAAATCCCCTAAGAGATTAAATCAATAAGCATAGAACGTTGTATACTTTTGGTAATGAATCTCTTAAGCATAAAACGTTTTATGCCGTTGATAATGAATCTCCAAAGAGATTAAACCATTAAGCATAGAGCGTTTTATATCTTTAGTAATGAACCTCCTAAGTATAAAACGTTTTATGCCTTTGGTAGTGAATCTCCAAAGAGATTAAACTATTAAGCATAGAGCGTTTTATACTTTTGGTAAGGAACCTCTAAAGAGATTAAACTATTAAGTATGGAAGAGTTCCTTTCTTATATTTGAACCACAATCTTAATTTTTCATAACTTTTTAATTGAAATAAGCAAAGAATGGAGGGAGGTTACAGAGATGATTATGCAAAATTGATTGATTGGTTAGTACAAACAAACTTAATATTTAACACATAAATCATTGAAATAAATTAGACAGCCCCTTTCATTTATTATTCATTCGGTTTTGTAATAATTATTTATTTTGACATTTGGACATTCAGACCCTGTTGCGCGAGGGCAGACAAATTTGTAATAATGTGTATGTCTTCCAACCTCACGTCTTTCTCCCTTTTATTTACCAGTTTATGATGATTAGATTAGAGAAATCATGTTTAATTTAGCATACTCATGTTTGCATCCACTTGTATTGCATGCACTAAGGCTCGGTTCATCATTCGAATTCACATTGTCGTTTCAATACTTCTCTGAATACATGCTTAGACCGCATACAAGCAAATCATTTCAAATATTAGTAGACGAGCCTAGTAATTGCATATCACATGTGTTGCATTGTCACATTGTATAGTTAGGAATCATGCATATTTTCTAACTTTGTTTTGTAGCTTGGTCGCGGGACGTCGGTAAATATGTGAGTTGTTATGTTTTAGCATCCCACCTGTACATAATTTTCTTATTATGTTTAGCATCCTACCATGAGGCTAATTGCTTAAATGATAAATTGTTTGAATGCCTGTGGATGAAGGCTTGTTGCTTAAATTGGAATGATTCAATGAATATATGTTTTAAACCCACTTTGTTAAATAGCAAATTAAGCCCACCTAAGGTGGCCAATTCAAACCTTTTTCGAGAAACAAACATGAAATTGAATTGTTCCAATTTGAGCAAACTAGTCTATACCTTGTATACTTCACATAATAAATTTTAGGATTTATTAAATAATCAGAATAAGAACATATACTGTATATAAAAGCCACATCATGATTAGTAGAGGCCGATCTTTGATCGGGTGAGTGGGGTGTTCAATTATTGACCTTCCCTTCTCATACCTAAGTTCCCAAACCAAGACACTTTGGTAACGACGGACTAATGGCCTTTGGCATGTGTCATGGGTTTCCTAAATTTCCCAAAATAAATATTTAGGTGGCGACTCTGATATCTGGCAAAGCAGTCCATTTTTTTGACATTTGATTCAAACATCGATTTTCCAAAAGAAATTGCCAAATTTGAACTTCTTTTTGTGTTTCCACTGTTTCACATTTAATTTGTTGAATTCACCCATGGGAAGGCAACCAACCATCATCCATGGGAAGGCAACCAACCAAGTCAAGCTTGGTGGCCACCAACCATGTCAAGGGTCAAGAATGGAGGCTACCCATGTCAAGAATGAAGGCTCTCCTACCTACTCCAATGTGTATAAATTGAGGGTGAGAGGAGAGGTGAAATTGTGAGTGAGCAAACCGTGAACCAAAGAGTGAGTACTGAGTTATATAGAGAGACAGAGAGTGTGAGTTGTGTAATCCTTCTCTTGTTGATATATAGTGATATCGCTCCCGTAGACGTAAGCTGGATTGCCGAACCACGTTAAAACTCGTGTTATTGCTTATGTGTGTTTCCTGGTGTGCCCCGATCCTCAACAATTGGTATCAGAGCCTCGTCAGTGGTGTTTCGGAACAAAAACAGTGTGTTGTTCGAAACTGCCCAGAAATCAAGTTGCTCAAAATCAGGTTTTAAGCATACCAGGAGCATGGTCTCGACGAGAGGAGTCCAGAAATACAAAGCAGACACCCAAAAGAGACCAGACGCGCTCTCACACGCCTCCTAAAGAAGGCGCGTAAGGCCCAGTCGCTGAACGCGCCGCCACGCGCCATGCAGGCAACCAGTGCGTAGATCCAGTCTCGGAAACGCGCCACACGCGCGGCAAGGGAGGAAGATGAGACGCGTGGCGCCTAGTCAGCGACACGTCGTCGCCGCGTCAACAAATGCGACCACGTGGCCACCGCGTCAGCAGTCCACGTCAGTAGCCACGTGGCAGCCAGGTCATCGCCACGTAGCAGACCACGTCACGCCACGTCAGCAGGGATTACCACGTGGCTGACACGTCAAAATACAGTCATCTGCCACGTCAGCATCCAGAGGGTAGGATCCAGTGCGACGCGGCAATGGTACAACCGCAGGAGGAAAGGATCCAGTGCTTCGTGGCTATGGTGCAACTGTAAATCTGAGGCGTACAAATGTTTTGGCTAGATCTAAGCCATTCGGCATCCGTTTTTGGTGATTCAATAGTGCTTTCCGACTATTTGGAGTATTCCGGACACATCTATACGGTCAGATTTTGGAGACAGACTTTCTATAAAAAAGAAAGCAGATTGAAGTAACGGACGGCATCAGGTGCAGTGGATGGAATATTCTGTTGGAACGTAGAATATTCCTTGAACTTCTAAAAACTGTAATTTGGCCCAGAATTTTCAAAAAAATTGTGGTGTGGTCCAACTTTCAGGGTTGTTTTTCAGTGAGATCCCCGAAAGTGTAGCGAAGGTTGGTCCTAGCTAATCGGACCGTTTCGGGCGCAACTGCCAGGTCAGAATAGTGAAATTCTGAACGGTTTTGAAAGATTGTCAAAACATGGGAGTTTGCCATCTTCAATACTCGAATGAAGGTTGTCGGATATTGTGGAACGCTACGGATTCACTGAAGAGGTTAGAATGGACAGATTCTGACCAGATTGGATAACCAGATACAGATTGAGATCATTGAAGACCAGAGGAGATCAGGCTTGATCAAATGGCAAATCGAGGGAGATTAGGATTGGTCAGAGGGCGATCAGGAGAATTGCACATGATTATCTCAAGATCAACAATGTCTAGGAAAGTTCTGTCAAAAAGACACTGTCTAAGGAGACTGGTTCTTAAGTGAGACCAGTTGTGACCCCACCAGTCTTTCCTGGGAACTTTCCTGGTTGGTGAGGTGTTCGGAGGATCTACTTCAATCAGAAGAGAAGACCATTCATCAACGGATAGATGATTTGGCAACAAGTACAAGCTCAGGGAAATGCTGTGGCTGTTGGAGCTACTGTATACGAGTAGGTACTGATGGTATGTGGACGTATAGAACAATAGTTGCAGAGGTGCATACTAAGCGTAGGAGCACAAATGCAGACGTGCAGCAGCGCAAGGGTACGCTAAAGTGTCGTACAGAGGCGCGAGAAGAGTATGTAGCAGCGGGTTGTTGAAAGTTCACAGTAACTTCCAGACAGAGAAATTAAGACAGATAAAACGCAAGAGTGCGTGCCAAGGAGTGGCAAGTCTTTTTCTCTATGGTGGTTTCTTTATGTTTATGGCAGCGAACGTACCTCTTAATGAAACAGAGTAGTTGCGGATCTCTCAAGCGAGCTCGAGCGCAGGAGGAGAGATGGAGCCACGATGAGCACTCAAGAGCCATGGGTACGAGCACTATGCACGGAGTTGCATAGTGGTAACTTGTACAGACCGGTGGAAGTTGTCTTGGCAGAAGGGCTAACTGTCAAACATCAGTACGAACGTACAAGTGAGATAGAACCGAACATCAGGAATTGCAGCACAGATAACGGGCGTATGAGATCGCTGGGAAGTTGTTCTGAAGTGCAGAAAGCAAAGGCTGTTTGTTCAAGAAATAAGCTCCGAGCAAGGAAAATTGAGGATGTTGAACCTCCAAAGAATTTAAACCGTTAAGAATATGTATACATTTGGGGTAGTGAACCTCCAAAGAATTTAAACCGTTAAGTATAGAACGGTTTATGCTTTTAAGAGATTAAATTAGTAAGCATAGAACGTTGTATACTTTTGGTAATGAACCTCTTAAGCATAAAACGTTTTATGCCGTTGATAGTGAATCTCCAATGAGATTAAACCATTAAGCATAGAGCGTTTTATACTTTTGATAATAAACCTCTGAAGAGATTAAACCATTAAGCATGGAAGAGTTCATTTCTTATACTTGAACCACAATCTTAATTTTTCACAACTTTTTAATCGAAATAAGCAAAGAATGGAGGGATGTTGCAGAGATGATTATGTAAAGTTGATTAATTGGTTAGTACAAACAAACGTGATATTTAAAACGTAAATTATTGAAATAAATTAAACAGCCCCCTAAATAACATATAATAGTGTTGAAATTAAGCTATAGAAAGTAAGCAAAATTAATAGACGGAGGTACTATTCACCGCCGGAGATTACTATTCATCGTCGGGGTTACTATTCATCGCCGGAGGTTAATTATTTTAAAATAATAAATTACAACAGTTTATATATAATATTTAAATTACAGCATCTGGTGGAGTAGATTATTTAAAGTAATAAATTACAACAGTTTATATACAATATTTAAATTACAGCAGATATGTGGGTGGTGCAGCCATCCCATTAAAGCGATAAAAAAAATAGTTATGAAAAGAAGTAAATGAAGTATTTAAACAAATTATATCACATTTTTAAATTAAAAGAAAATTTGCGAAAACTCACCTTTTTGGGGAAATGATGAATTTTTTGAGTCACAAACTTTCTTTTGATTACTCTCAAGTCTGTGGAATGTGTTATCAATTCTCAGTTCAAAATTTGGAATTATAGCTTTAGTGGTTTTTTTTTTTTTTTTTTTTTTTGAATGATATAGTGATGAAATGAAAATAAAAATATCAAATAAAATATCCTCTCTTTTTTTTTTTCTAGACTCTTTCTCTCCCCCTCTTTTGTTTTCCTCCCTGCTGGCCTTCTCTTCTTTTCTCCCTTTTTTTCCTTCTCCAACCTCTCCAGAATTTCCTTCAAACTCCTCCACATTGCTCCTTCTCCCTTGCTAGAAACATTGCCTTATATAGGCATATAATAATAATAATAATAATAAACAAAAACAATTTGATGTCGGCATGCCGACATTCAAATCAACCAAGCGTACATATATATTATTATTATATTTATATTACTTGCATGCAACAATAAATTAGTTTCTCTGTTAGTTTTGGTTCTGAGTCTGTAATTAGTTTTCGTTGAATAGAGGTGAAATTGTGAGTGAGCAAACCGTAAACCAAAGAGTGCGAGAGATGTGAGGCGGAGAGACCGTCTCTCTCGGTGTGAGCGAGGAAGACAGGAGAGTGGCTGAGTGAGGAGAGTGTGAGCTCCTCCTCTATTGTAATCTTTCTGTAATCTCCCCATTGGTATAGTGATAACCGGTTACTCTCCCGTAGACGTAGGCTTTGAGGCCAAACCACGTTAAATATTGTGTCTCTTTGTGTGTGGGTGTGTTTTTTCTGCTTACTATGATTTCTACAAGGTCTTGGGCGAGATCCCAAATCCTAACAAGTGGTATCAAAGCCTCGTCGATGGCGTTTCGAAACAAAAACAGCGTGTTGTTCGAAACTGTCTAGAAATCAAGTTGCTCGAAATCAGGTTCTGAGCATTCCAGGAGCAAGGGCTCGACGAGAGGAGTCCAGACATGCAAAGTAGAGCCCCATAGGAGCCCAGACGCGCCCTCATGCGCCCACAGAATAAACCGCGTGAGGTCCAGCCTCAACACACGCCTCCACGCGCCGTGTAGGTAGACGGCGCGTTACACCACGCGCCCCATGCGCACCTGCATGAAGAAGACGAGACACGTCAGCGACGCGCCATCGCCACGTCAGCGTCGGTCAGAACCGCGTGCGGCCACGTGTTAGCCACGGCTTGCGATTGACCATCAACGAAGGCGAGTTATTCGGTGCAACGCGGCTAAGGTGTTGCCGCAAATCTGAGGCGTACAAAATGTTTTGGCTAGATCTAAGCCATTCGAAGTCCGTTTTTGGCGTTCCAATAATATTTTTCGACTATTTGGAATATTTCGGACACATTCGTACGGTCAGATTTTGGAATCAGAGTTTCTGCAAAAAGAAGACAGATTAAAGGGACAGACAGCATCAGGTGCAGTAGACGGAATATTCTGTTGGTACATGGAATATTTCCTGAACTTTTGAAAATTGCAATTTGGCCCAGAATTTTTAGAAAATTGTGGTGTGGCCCAACTTTTAGGGATATTTTTCAGTGATGTCCCTGGAAGTGCAGCGAAGGTTGGTCCTGGCTAAACGAACCGTTCTGGATGCAACTGCAAGGTCAGAATAATGAAATTCTGAACGGTTTTGAAAGATTGTCAAACAAGGGAGTTTGTCATCTTCAATAGTCGAAGGAAGGTTGCCGAATATTGTGGAACGCTGTAGATTCACTGAAGATGTTAGAATGGGCAGATTCTGACCAAATTGGACAACCAGATACAAATCGAGATAGATCATTGAAGACCAAAGGAGATTAGGCTTGATCAAATGGCAAATCAATGGAGATCAGAATTGGTCAAGGGCGATCAAAAGAATTGCACATGATTATCTCAAGATCAACAATGTCTAGGAAAGTTCTGCCAAAAAGACACTGTCTAAGGAGACTGGTTCTTAAGTGGGACCGGTTGTGACCCCACCAGTCTTTCCTGGGAACTTTCCTGGTTGTTGAGGTGTTCGGAGGATCTGGTTCAATCAGAAGAGAAGACCATTCATCAACGGATAGATGATTTGGCAACAAGTACAGGATCAGGAAAATGTTGTGGCTGTTGGAGCTACTGTATACGAGTAGGTACTGATCGTATGTGGACGTATAGAACAATAGTTGCAGAGGAGCATACTAAGCACAGGAGCACAAATGCAGACGTGCAGCAGCGCAAGGGTATGCTAGAGTGTCGTACAGAGGTGCGAGAAGAGTATATAGCAACGGGTTGTTGAAAGTTCATAGTAACTTCCAAACAGAGAAATTAAGACAGATAAAACGCAAGAGTGCGTGCCAAGGAGTGGCAAGTCTTTTTCTCTATGGTGGTTTCTTTATGTTTGTGGCAGCGAACGCACCTCTTAATGAAACAGAGTAGTTACGGATCTCTCAGGCGAGCTCGAGCGCAAGAGGAGAGATAGAGCCACGATGAGCACTCAAGAGCCATGGGTGCGAGCACTATACACGGAGTTGCATAGTGGTAACTTGTACAGACCGGTGGAAGTTGTCTTAGCAGAAGGGCTAACTGTCAAACATCAGTACGGACGTACAAGTGAGATAGAACCGAACATCAGGGATTGCAGCACAGACAACGGGCGTATGAGATCGCTGGGAAGTTGTTCTGAAGTGCAGAAAGCAAAGGCTGGTTGTTCAAGAAATAAGCTCCGAGCAAGGAAAATTAAGGATGTTGATGTGTTAAACTCTGAAGTTTTCTAGTTGCTCCCGTGTTCACTATGCAAGAAATTGCATAGCTGACGATGCTTTGACAGATGGAGCTACTGTCAATCATCAATCTCTTGAATGACAAATCGAGGGCGCAAAGGCACAGACAACAAGCGTATGTGGAAACGCTAGGAGGTTGTTCAGAAGTGCAGAGGGCAAAGGCTGATAGTTCAGAGAAAAAGCTCCGAGCAAAGAAGACTGAGGACTTGATGAACAACGAGTTTTCTATTGCTCAAATAACTTGTCCTGCAAGATAAGGCATGACAGTCAAGGGCATCCGAGCAGGGGGTACAGGACATCCAATCAGGGGATGTCAAAATATCTTGGTTACGCAAGTTCAAGCATAGCGTCTCAGTGAAGGCATCCGAGACAGAAGCGTGGACAAGATCTGTGGGAAATAAGAGCAGAGGCTCTCTCCAAATCAGAGAGTGGTGTGAGTTAAGTTGAGGATGTAGGATTCCCTCCTCCTCTTGTATCTCTGGTGTATTATCTCTAGCTTCAGGGGGTGCAAGCATCTCAGTGAGGAGATGCAGACTATGTTGAATTTAGGCGTGACAAGATTAGCAACAGTGTGTGTTGTGGATCACCTTACATGGGTGAACGGAGTGATTTGTTGAATTCACCCATGGGAATGCAACCAACCATCATCCATGGGAAGGCAACCAACCAAGTCAAGCTTGGCGGCCACCAACTATGTCAAGGGTCAAGAATGGAGGCTGCCCAAGTCAAGAATAAAGGCTCTCCCACCTACTCCAATGTGTATAAATGGAGGGTGAGAGGAGATGTGAAATTCTTGACTTGGACAGCCTCCATTCTTGACCCTTGACATGGTTGGTGGTCGCGAAGCTTGACTTGGTTGGTTGCCTTCCCATAGATGATGGTTGGTTGCCGACATCAAATTGTTTTTGGTTATTATTTTTATTTTATAATATAATATAATTATAATAATATATAAAATATATAATTTACACCAAAATACTAAACATATAATATACTAATATAATTTTATATAAAATACTAAACATATAATATAATAATTTTAAACACATAATATAATTTGTTTTATTATTTTCTTTTATATAAAATACACCAAAAATATGAACAAACACATAAAATTATGAAAAATTACAAAAATACTAAATTAATGAAATATTCAGGATACTGATACCAATTGTTGGAAATCGGGAGCACACCAGGAAATACACACAAGCAATAACACAAGAGTTTTAACGTGGTTTGGCAATCCAGCCTACGTCCACGGGAGCGATATCACTATATATCAACAAGAGAGACCGAGTACTGAGTTATATAGAGAAACAGAGAGTGTAAGTTGTGTAATCCTCCTCTTGTTGATATATAGTGATATCGCTCCTGTGGACGTAGGCCGGATTGCCGAACCACGTTAAAACTCTTGTGTTATTGCTTGTGTGTGTTTCCTGGTGTGCCCCCGATCCCCAACAATTGGTATCAGAGGCCGGGTGGTAAAAAAATCAAGTTTTTTTCCGAAAGTGCCCAGATTTTGAAGTGCTCGAAATCCACTTTTGAGCATACTAGGAGGAAGCCCTTGAGGAGAGGAGCCCAGAATAGCAAAAAATATCCCCAGAAGAGAAGCAACGCGCCCTCACGCGTCCATGGAAGGACGCGCGTGAATTCCAGTCTCACCACGCGCCCCACGCGCCATCCAGAGGAAGAAGACGAGTGGGAGTGCGCGTGGAGCTGACGTCAGCCTGAGCCGAGCCGAGCCGAGCCGATCGCTACCATTGACCACCGCCACGTGACCAAGCGCGCTGCCGGATCCGCTGGATTGGTAGTGATTGACCAACCAGCGCCGTTGACCCGCCGCCTGCGTCGTTGACCACGCGTTGACCAAGCCCTTCCGAGAAAATTATCCGGTGCATCTTAGACGCACCAGATTCTACCGATCTGAATCGTTAAAATTGTTTTGGCTTGATCTAAGCCATTTGAGGTCCGATTTGGGTGAGCCAATAGTGTTCTTCAATTATTTGGAATATTTCGGACACATCCGTATGGTTAGATTTTGCAAATAAGCTTTCAAAAAATTGCAGTTTTTATTTTGGCAATCCGAAGTACTTTTCCAGCTAATTTGAGTAGTCCGGACTTCACAACAAAGCCTGTTTTTCAGACAGAGATCACTTTCTGGATGATGGAGGAATCCACATCAGTTTCAGGGTCAATGATTCTATTGAACGCTTCTAATTATGCGATATGGAAGTCGCAGATGGAGGACATCCTGTATTATAGAGACTTGTTTGACCCTATAGTGCTAAAAGGGGTCAAACCAGATGAAGACAAGGATGGGGACTGGATAAAAACCAACCGAAAGACTGTCGATTAAATCAGACAGTGGATTGACCACAGTGTGTTCCACCATGTTGCCCAAGAGACGGACGCCTATGCCCTATGGATGAAATTTGAGGGCATGTACCAGTCCAAGACTGCACGGAACAAAGCCTTGATAATGAGAAGGCTTATAAACCTGAAGCTGAAGAGTGGTGTGTCTGTTGCTGAACACACCAGTGAATTCCACAACCTTGTGAACCAGCTTGCATTAATCAAAATGGAGTTGGAGGATGAGATGCAAGCATTATTATTACTCAGTTCCTTACCAGACAGCTGGGAGACGTTGGTGGTTTCTCTCAGTAATTCTGCACCCGAAGGGAAGCTGACCATGGGGATGGTCACAGACGCCTTATTCAACGAGGAGGTAAGGAAGAGAGAGATGGGAGGAGAAGCGTGCAGGGCCCTTGTCACGAAAGTAGAGCGAGAGATAGAAAGGCAGAGGTAGAGAAGAAATAAGCGAGGCGTTCATAGTCCAAACAGGGCAACACGAGGAGGTGCTTTTACTGTGATCAAGAGGATCACGTAATAAGAGATTGCCTAGAGAAAAATGCGGACAGACAAGCCAAAGAGAAGGCTAAGGGACACGGAGGTCCCTAAACTACAGCAGTTGCAGTGAATTCCTCTGACGATGAAGAGGTGATGCTTACAGTCTCGTCAGAGTTAGAGACACCCAACTGGATTTTGGATTCAGGGTGTACGTTCCACATATGTGCGGATAGGAAGCTTTTCTCCACTTACCAAAGAGTCAGCGGTAGCATTATCCGGATGGCCAACAACACAGTGAACAGAGTTGTCGGTATAGGGACAGTGCGGTTCCTTACTAAGGATGGAAGAAAAGTAATTTTATCTGAGGTCCGACATGTGCCAGGAGTACGTAGGAATCTAATCTCCCTGAGTATGCTAGATCTAAAAGGAAATTGTTTCTCATCTAGTGATGGGGTTCTTCATGTATATAGAGGTTATAGAGAAATGTTGCAAGGCAAATTGTGCAACAAACTGTACAGACTGGAAGGAGAAGTTTTGACAAAGATGAGTGTTGTCAAACGCCAGTCGAAGGGTACAAAGAGAGAACATACACAACCAAAGCGTATGATTAAGCAAGACTTTCATCAGGAATGGCGAAAAAGGTGCACGGGAATGCAAGGAGGCAGTTCAAAGGTGCACAGATTTGAGCCAGTGAAGCCAATCTTGAAGAAAGTTCAGAGCAAAGAAACCAAGTCGATAGAGACTGTGCCAGTGAAGAAGAGAGTTTCTTTTGCTCCCGTGTTAGAGACATTTTGCAACCTCTCAAAAGATGCATGGAAGGGAGGGATGCAATCTCGAGTCGCAAAGTGAGCTTTGCAATGCACTCCAATAAGGGGGTACGAGCACTATGCACGGAGTTGCATAGTGGTAACTTGTACAGACCAGTGAAAGTTGTCTTGGCAAAAGGGCTAACTGTCAAACATCAGTACGGACGTACAAGTGAGACAGAACCAAACATCAGGGATTGCAGCACAGACAATAGGCATATGAGATCGCTGGAAAGTTGGTCTGAAGTGCAGAAAACAAAGGCTGGTTGTTCAGAAATAAGCTTTGAGCAAGGAAAATTGAGGATGTTGATGTGTCAAACTCTGAAGTTTTCTAGTTGCTCCCGTGTTCATCATGCAAGAAGTTGCATGGTAGTGCCGGGCACTCCAAGCAGGGGGTGCAGGACATCCAATCAGGGGGTGTCGGATATCTTGGTTACGTAAGTTCAAGCATAACAAGGGAAGACATCCGAGACAGGAAGCATGGAAGTGATCTGTGGGAGATAGGAGCAGAGGCTCTCTCCAAATCAAAAAGTGGTGTGAGTTGAGTTGAGTTGAGGATGTAAGATTCCCTCCTCCTCTTGTATCTCTGGTGCATTATCTCTAGCTTCAGGGGATGTAGCGTCTCAGTGAAGAGATGCAGACTATGTTGAAATTTGGGCATGACAAGATTAGTAGCAGTGTGTGCAATAGATCACCTCACATGGGTTGAGGGGGTGATTTGTTGAGATCACCCCATGTGAAAGGGGTGATTCTCTTCTTCTTTTCTGGTGAGAACACAGCTACAACATTTCAAAGATTGCGGCTGCCAACCGACAAGCCGCAATCAAGGAAGACGGCCACCGAATGAGCTGGCCATGCCAACCTCTCCACCTACCTCCTCTGTAATGTGTATATATAGAGAGGGTGAGAGCAGAGAGAAGAGAGAGTGAGTACTGAGTTATATAGAGAGAGAGAGAGTGTGAGTTGTGTAATCATCCTCTTGTTGATATATAGTGATATCGCTCCTGTGGACATAGGCTGGATTGCCAAACCACGTTAAAACTCTTGTGTTATTGCTTGTGTGTGTTTCCTGGTTTGGAAAGTTGGTTGTGATTTGTAGCTTAGATGGCCGTTGGTTGTAGAGAAGAATGAGAGGAAAGTATGATCATCACCTCGTCTTATGTAACGTTATTGGTAAATAAAAAATTGCAAATGAAATTAAATGAACAATATGATAGAATTAGGATTTCACAGAGTAGTCAAAAGATGATTTATGATATATATAAATTACATATGTACACACAAAAATAATTCAAATACTATGGAAGTAATCTCCAATAGGTTGAAGGAGCCTTTTTTTTTTTGGCAAAATAAAAGGAGAGTACAAGATGGGAAAATAATGAGATATTTATATATATTAAAGTGTTGTGGTAAATAGTATCTTTTAGAGAAGCAAGAGACTATGATTTTCCTATAATCTTCTCCTAATTCTATTCTCGTGAACAACTATTGTCTTTCACTAACCTAACAATGTTATAGTCCATATCACAAATTAAGATTGCTTATTAAATAATGAAACTATCACATAGAATATCACCATTACATTTAATATTTACTCGAGTGTGGAAGGACAGAGGGGGGTTTGTAAGGGAGGATGATGATGAGGATTGGTAAGTAAGTGTTTTTTTTTTTTGAAGTGCACTTACATGATCGTACTTTTGTTTTTGAATTTGTGATAACAATGGGAGGAATCAGTATTTTTTTTACTCCCTCCATCTCAAAATATTAGTCTCTTATTTTATTTTTTATTATCCCAAAATATTAGTCTCTTTTCAAAAATCAAGTACAAAAATAATATAAATTTCCCATTTTGCCCTTTTTTTCAATTCAATAACAACATAAAAAGTACAATTATGACATTAATATTTCCCAAAAAATGTACTATCAAAAGGTAATTTTAGAAAATTAATTTTTTTAAAGTGCAATAATTATACTATTAAAAAAAGTTGGATTCCCCAAAAGGGTCCATTATTTTGGGACGGAGGGAGTAGGTGAAATTACAAATTAGGTTAACTTTTCAAAAATAATTATATACATAGAAAATTTTATGATTTTAATAATTGAAGTTTATAAACTTTACTATTAATTTGAAGAAAAAAAAAATTCAACTTTCAACTAATTTATTATTTTGTCATTTTTATAAGTCTCAGGCATATAATTTTAATTTACCATTAATATTTTAAATATATGTCTATTCAAAGTGTAACATGCTCTTTTTGATGAGAAGCGAAGTGGGCAACCTCCGTCGATGTTGGGAGCCTGTGAAAGCACCTTTGGAGTTGCCCCTGTTTTGGAGCCAGCAAGTTCTGAATGACCTCCCTCTCACGGTTAAAAAAAATGATTAACTATCTCGAAAAAATCCATATCGTCCATCCGAAAAACATATTCGCTAGAGCTCAGATTTGGTTGCTCAAGCGATTTGTCCGAGTGTACTCCGAAAAGATGTGTCCAATCACTTAAAAGTTGGACGCTTACACACTTTTTCTCACTTTTCACTTCACTCTCACTCTCTCTACAATTACTCTCACTCTCATTTCTCTCATCTCTCTCTAAGAAACCCTCCAACTACCTCATTACTTCTTTGATCCCTCCATATTTATTGAGATTTTGACCCTAGTACTTTCTTTAATTTTGGAGAGCTTATCAAGGGCTACATTGTGTACGGTGGAGATCAGATTTTGACACCGTTAATTTCATAGACTTTTTATGTTTTCATCTCAAGTCTTGAGGTAGGGAGTTTTCTTTGAGTTATATATATAATTTTTGCATGTCTTGTCTATTTTACTATAAATTCAAGCTTGGGTTTTAAGTTTTAAAATGTTGAATCTAGGAAATGTGAAAGAAATGATTTTCTTCTTAGGATTTTGGTCCAAGAGACATTATTTTGTGAACTATGAACTATTTGGGAATGCTTGCAAGAACACATTTTGAAAATAAAGAAAAACTCCTCTTTTGATTGAACCCTAGGTTTTGGGGCAAATTAGAGAAAAGTGAAATTTGTGAAATATCCATGAAATTGTTGCTAAATCCTTGAGAAATTTGAGAAATCTTCCTCATGTTGTTGTGTTGTTGAGATACTCACGAAAGGGATAAGAGTTGCGGTTGAGAAATTATGGTAACATGTCGTGCATTCGTTTAGAAAATGAGAATAAATGTTGTTTGTGAATATGAGAGAATGTCATATGTCACATGGGTATAGTATTGATATAAATTGTTGGTGTATGAACATATATAAATATTTTCTTATTTTGTTCCTTAAGTAAATGTTGGGAATTGTGAAGAAATCACACATATCGGAACTAAATTAAACCATTGCATTTCAATTCATTCATATATATGGTTTCAAAATATGATTTGACTCTAGTTATGCCTTGGAAATGGTTATGTTGTTCGAGAAAAACAATTGTTACTATTGTAATGTTTTGAGGTAATTACAATGGGAAATTTGGTTAGGGGATGTAGTTGAGAATTAAGTTGGCCTGAGTGCTCTTGAAATAAGACCAGAAAATGCGCGTGTGGGTACCTAAGCCCTCAGGTTACAAGCCGGTAAGGTAGGATCTAGCAGTGCTTGATACGCCTACTTACAGACATTAGCCCTAAGAATTTGCCTGAGTCGTATTTACTATCTCGTCTTAAATCTTAGAAATTATTGAAATGATTTGATAATTCTTTCAAAGATCATGGCAATCATTTTTTTTTTTTTTGAAAACGAAGCTTGTGATATGGTGGCATGACATAACATTGCATATATATATATATATATCTAATAGACTGCTTAAGTGTATATACTTTGTGAAGATATCTTTGTTGGACATTGTACTCATCCCTAGTGGATTTGTGCAGGAAATGAGGTGTTGATCCCACCTAGCTAAGGACATGGAAAGTCTTTTGGAAGCAAGAGCTCTTTTCTTTTGTGATTATTTTGTCAATCCAAGGACTTTAATTGTATGGGTTAATTAACCACTTTTGTGTAATCAGGCTTGAGCCTTAAAAGTTGTAGCCCTTAAGGCATTTCTTTGTTGTTATTTCTGGTTGTATGATCACACATACTATGGATTCAACTTGAAAGAGTTTGAATGTGTAATGCATGTGGATCTTTTTGTATATCCCTTACTAAGATAAAAATATGAATTTAAAATTTTGATTACCATATTGGATTTGTTGATGACGGATTCATTGGTTGTTTTACATTGCTTTCTTTTTTTTTTGGGGGGGGGGGGGGGGGGGGGGGGGGACAATAGACATAGAATTTGAATTTCAAGTTGTTTAGAATATTGCTCAAGACCAACCCAAATTTAATTTAATCTTGGCCCTAGGTTTCTAAACTCAACCCGTGTTTAATATTATGCTATCCTAGGCTTAGAATTTAATTTGGACTCTGTTTGGGCCCTCGGTCAAGTTACGCCTATAATTATTAGGACCAAACTGGAAGGATGCTTGACCCATTCACTTATGCACCTTTACTATGACCTTGTTTGATACAACCATTAGTGTTTGTGGCTTTTTATTTTAGGAGTTTGTGTCTAAGAATTTGGTACGGTTTCAACTTATCCTTTATGAAAGAAAAAAATGACTTAAGTAAGTTATGATTTTAATAATTAAAAAATTAAAGAAGTTGTTTTAATTTATGCATTATATTATCAGTCTTTAACTCACTAATATTAAGGACTTCCATCATCGACAATTCTTGTGTCAAGAAAGAATTCTAGAGACACCTCAAACCGGCACCTTTCTTGTGTTTAAAATTTTTATGAATAATTCTACACATAGTAACAATTTTACTAAAATAAAAGAGGCTAAATGTGATTGGTTGTCAAAAAAATAATGACATTTAAGCATCCAATGATGTTTGGACGTATATGTTTTTGTAAGATTGTTAGTAAGATTTTAAGTAGATGTAGTATTACTCAATTTTTATTAGATTTTACACCATGGTATGATTTAAGGAGTTTATCCTTTATGAGAGAAAAAATTACTTAAGTAAGTTATGATTTTAATAATTAAAAAATTGACGAAGTTGTTTTAACTTATGCATTAGATTATCAACTTTTTAACTTGCTAATAGTAAGGACTTGTATCATCGACAATCCTTGTGTCAAGAAAGAATTAGTCTAGAGACACCTCAAAACAGCACCTTGTGTTTAAATTTTTTTTTTTTAAGATTTTACACCATTGTTTGATTTAAGGAGCCACTGTATTAGAGTACACATTAATAAAATATCTGAATAGAAAGTGTGCAACATCAATTTTTATTAATATAAAAAGTGAAAAAAAAAAAAAAAAATCAATACAATGTTGGATCTCGGGTGCGGATGGGATGACTGCATCCAAAAATTGAAAGATATTATATATTATATTATAAAATTTAAAATAATATAAAATTATAAAAATTTGCATCTCTAAATATATTTCCGCACTCTCATAGTGATAATTCTGAATATGTTCCTATCAACACATAAATAAAATAAGTATATTTTTTATGTTCACGTTGAATTATAAAATACATGCTTTTATATATGAAATGGTTCTATGTGTCGAGGATTGATGGTAAGAAGACAATTTTTTTTAACCATGTTTTGTTTATCATAGAGAAGTTGACTATTTTAGTATTTTATTTTAGTTTTTAGCTATTTTAATAAGTTAAAATATTTGTGTTTTGAGAAGATAATTGGATTTTTTTTGTAATTAAATGTGATATTTATAAAGAAAAAAAATGAAATGATTATGAATTTAATGTCACATTTTATCGTATTAATTATTTTTTTTATTTTTGTGGATTTTAACCCAAAAAACAAGAAAACAGACCGCCAAAAAATAGCCTTTTCTAATGTGTCAAACTTGCAATTATTAATATAATAGGTTCCATGCAAATGTCATTAATATTTGACTAATATAAGTGTATCACAACATGTGACAATAGAATAGCTTTACACATATTAATAATTTTACTAAAAATATAATGGGTTAAATGTAATTAATTGTCAAAATATAATGATATTTAAACATTTAATGATATTTAGACATATATTTTAATAAGATTGTTAGTAAGAATTTAAATAAATGTAACATTACTCATGATAATAAGACAACAAATAAAAAAAAACTCACATGCTAAACAAAATATAATAAGTGAAGTTAGTGGCGAAGTCAGGAAACTAAATGAGGAGCACTTATTAATTACAACTTTAATTTTTTTTTCACAACCAACAATAAGAAGAAAATAATAATTTTTGAATTAATATTAAGTACAAAAAATTAAATAAATTGTTACAAAAGTATTTCACAAAACAATTTTACAATTAACTTCAAGTAAAATCAAAAAGAAAGTATTACATGTAACTAGTGTATCATGAACAATGTAAAAAAATCATATATTTAAGTCGTAAAATAAATTATATAATGGTAAGATAAATTAAATTTTTACAAAATTTGAATAAAAATTTCATATAATAGTGATATCATATCATTATTGGCATATGATATTACCAACCAAAAGTAAAGCAACAAATGAAGAGCGAACTCCACGTGTAAATATAACTAACATTCTAGTAATTTTTACATATATATAGTGTGATAATTATATTTGCATATCAATAATGATGGATATTACCTTTATATTGAGATTTTTTCACAAAATTTTCATACATAAAATTATAATTTGTTGTAGTCACTTCATTTTCAATAAAACAATCACTATTATTTTCATAAATTTAAAAATATCCTTGACATTTTATTCTAAATATTATTTTTGTTTAAAATTTTATTTATATACAGATGTTTAAAAAAAAAATTTTAAAAAAAAAGAGAGAAAAATCCAAGGAGGGCACGTGACCCCCCTAGTCCCCATGTGGCTCTGCCACTTAGTAAAGTATAATTGTTATCGTTTTTTTACTTTATATATGTTGGGCCTAATCATCAAATATTGGGTTCATTTGAGAATTTAGCTATTTTAGTTGATTTTTTTGGTTATTTTAGTTTGGCTAAAAAAGTTGTATTTAGGATAATAGTTGACTTTTCTTTTTGTAGTTGATCTGATAGTTGTGAGAAAAAAAAATCAAATGATTATGATTTAAATGTGATAGTTTATCTTACTGGCTACTAGCAACACCCGTGGCATACATGAGTATAAATAAATAATCAAAAAATAATTTTTAAAATTAAATAATAATATGAATTTATCTAAAATATACAGTAAAAATTATTTTAAATCAATTAAATTTTATTTATTTTTATTAGAGTTATACATAAGAGAAGTTTTTTATTATTATTATTCTTATGTCATTAATTTTATGTTTTAAGTTCTTAATAAAAAAAAAATACATATCATAATTGAATTAGTAAAAATTAAAGAATATAATTTAATTGATAAAATATAAATACATTTTGTCTTATGAATTTTTTAAATTTTAATTTATCATATGATAGTAATAAATTACATTTGTCAAAATACTAATTTTTTTTATGTTTTGTAAAGACTAAAACTTTGGAGTGTTTTAAGAAGATGGTTAAAAGTTGGCTTTTGGTTTTTAACTAATCTTTTGTTTTTTTATAAAGTCATTTGGAAAGTTGGTAAAAAATTGTTTTTTGACTTTTTTTTATTAATATTTGTTTATGCTATCACATTACATTCAAATGACCAAAATACCCCCACCCTCCTGGATTTTGCCCTACCTACAAATGTAAACATGGAAGGTATAACTATAATTTCATAGGTAGTTTTTAGCGACCTTCCCAAATGGTTTTGATGCCAAAAAAACTGCAAAACGTAGCTTTTATTTTTCTTCCCAAATGGCCCCTTTGTCTACTCATGCATTAAAATTATAATTTATCTTATGTCATAACTTTCATGTAAAAATGGATTAGAATTAACTTATGGTGTTAAAGTTGAGCTCAACACTATAAGTAACCTAGAAAATAGTTGACTCAATATTTACGCTAGCTTGACCTTAAACTAATTATTAAAAATATGCTCAACTTATGAATCATTTGACCTATTTATTTATTAAATTGTAGATAGATATTTATAAGTATTTTTATAATAAAAATAAGAAATATGGACATATTTTAAGCATATTTATTAAAAAAATTGAACTTAGCTAAAAAAAAATTATATATTTATGTTTAAAACTATTAAATAAATAGTTACATATATTTAATAGGGTATATTCTAGCCCTAATCTTACACTTAATCTAAAAAATTGATCGATTAATTAGTATAATAAATTTAAATTTTCTGTTAAACTATATTATAATTTATCAGGTTGTGACTATTATAAACTAGTTTGGAGGTTCTAATATTAGATTAAACACTAAAAAGTAGTTGAAATCTAATTTGAGTCGATTTTTTCATCAACAATTCTTGGTTTAAACTTAGTGCTTCGAGAATTGTATTTGCTTGTTTCCACTTTTCAAAAAATTTTACTTTCTTATTTTTCATGTTTTTTTTGTTTTTATTGAATTTTTTTTTAATATTTTAAGCAATTTTTTTACTTTTTAGACACACCTAACATAAATACACCTAAAAAGTAAAAAAAAATTGTAAAAAAAATCTTTTAAAAATTCACTAAATACCAAAAATACAAAAAAAAAATATAAGAATTCAATACATTTTTTGTATTTTTATGTATTTATTAATTTTTTAAAATATTTTTTCACAATTTTTTTACTTTTAGATACATCTAAGTAAGGTGCATCTAAAAAAGCAAAAAAATGTTTAAAATTTTTAAAATATTCACTAAAAACAAAAAAAAACAAAAAACACAAAAACCAAAAAAGTCAATTTTCAAAAAACTTAATCCAGAAAACTCAAACCAAACACACTAATTAGTTCATGTCAAATCCTTTAGTTAGTAAGCTGACTTATTTATTTACATTTTAATTAGTAAATATTTTTTATATCAAAAATAAGAAATATGTACATATTTGTTTGGTATATTTATAATTAAGAAATTATATAGTGATACTTAAACTATGTCAAATATTTATTGTATCAAATATTAACATATATTTATATTTGAAAAACTATTTAAGATCAGATCAAGTTAAAACCTAAACAAAAAATTGATAGTACCCAAAATTATATGAAGAAAAATAATAAATGATCTATATTCAACTTTTATATAATAAAATTCACACTTTGAATAAATCTCAACCATGCATTACTTTTCTAAATTAATTCACCTCCCAAATTATTTACTATTTTTTTAAGTAATACTCACTTTTTCAAAACCCACTCAAACAATTCTCTTGACCAACCTTATCATCATCCTTGTCTCCACTAATCACTGTGTAACTCTATTTTAGTTTTTGATGTTTGCAAATATAAAAAGACAATATTAGAGAAATTGCCGTTAGAATTCTAAAAAGTTAAAAATGAAAATAAAATAAAATAAAAAATAAAAAGCATGTTTTAAGTTTTCTTATTCCATATATGGGTGATACTTTTTTTAAAATTCATAAATTATGGAATAGTATTCATTATTTTAAATTTTTATTTATTGATGGGCAAGCCAACTAAGTGTTTTTTTTTTTTTTTAAAAAAAAAATTCTTACAAATAAAAAATTAGAAAATTTTGTTTAAGAAATAAAAGCGGAAAAAAATGGAGCAAGTGGCTTAGGATTGAACATATAATGAAGCAATAATTCATGTTATTATCGAGATCGACTTGATCCTATTTTTGTGTGACCTTTTCGCTGTATTTGGTATTTAAGAAAGAATTTGAAAAAGAAAAGGAAAAAGATAAATGAAATATGAATAAAATATACTTATATTTTACTTAATTTCACACACCTTCTCTCTTTCTATTTTCAAATTCTTTCCCAAATCCTCCAACCAAACAGAGCGTTTGTATTTAATCCAATTCTAACCTATTCAAACAACCAATGTTTAAAATGATAATTACCAAATATTTTTACTATTTGACTAATCACTTTTTTTTAGACACAAGTATTCTCTAATTAACTTTTTTACTTAATGTTCCTAAATAAATCATTATAGCATACAAATATGATGCATATATGCGTATACAATCATCTCCAAGCAAAAAAAGAGATTCAAAATAATGTGCTGTAAAATAATAGGAGAAATGTTACTGTTGAAAAATAAAAATATAATGATTAAAAAAAATTAAATATTGACTAACCTTTAACATCCTTAGAAAAAGTAAGTGCGGTGTTCTCATGCATGATATAATCTCTTTAAGAATAAACAAGTTGCATATATCATTAACAAATAATAATAATAAAAATGTAGTTGGGTAAGGTAGTTAGGGTTTTTTTGATAAAAATAAATAAAAATAAAAAGTAAAAAGAAATGTTTTAATTTTTTCAAAATAGGCGACAGAGATTATGATGGGGAGATTATAGAATATTTTGTTATCTTTCCATGTGAATTTGAAATTCAAAAATCAATGGATATTTATTATTTCTAAAATAATTAATAATTAATTGAATACATCAGTCAATAGTTTGTTTTTTAATCTATTTTGTAAATTGAAAATTCAATAATTTTATAATGATACTTTAGAATTCTCACCAGACTCTTTAGTTAAAAATCTCATTTTTTTCAATATATCATACAAATTTTATCATATTTTTTTTCTTTATTAACTATTTTAACTAAAAGCTACCAACCCAACTAACCAAACATCTTTACATGTAAAGGGTTGTGTACCCATGATTCAAAATTTTCTTACCAAACAACATGAAACAGATTTTTGGAAAGTCCATAGAAAAATTATTACTAACTATCCAAAGTGGCAAGTAAAATTATTCTGATAAAGACATTCTTTAATAATATCATCATGACTTCGAGAGTCATGTGTGCAGCCAAACTAAATATGACGAGTAGTGGGGGTCCTAAGCAAAGTAGTGGTTAATTTGAAAATCTTAATGTCACTTTTTAACCATTATTCCACTATAATAATTCTTGCTAAGAAAAATAGCTATGTTTTGACAATTCCACCTTACATGTAATGAGTTATTTTTACATTACGATCTTATAATCCCTTTTTTTTTTTTTTTTTGGAAAATATGTTAAAAATAGTTTTTTTTACTTTTAACATCTTTTAGATCATATCACATTTCTATTTTTTTTAAAAGTGAAAAAAAAATTAACTTTTAACTTATTTCCTAAAACAACAGTTGATATATAAATTATAAGAGTATCTCCACCCAAATATTTAAAATTTGATATGTTAATCTTTAAAAACCTTTTATTAACAATTGGTGAATGAAATTTTTTCACCAAAAGCTATTTCAAACATCTCAGTAAAAAAATAAAATAAAAAATAAAATAAAAGGGGCTTATTGACAACTGGTTATTTTAGTCAAACAAATACTAAAAATAATTCAACTCATACAAAAAAGTTAAAAATATTCTTTTCATTCACTTTATTTTTTTTGCAAAAAATAAAAAAAGTCTAAATATATTAATTTTTTTCACTTTATATTTTAGTCAAAAAAAAATATGTTAAAAAAATAGCACTTGGGCCAAAAGTCCAAAATTGAATTTTCTTTCTCCAAAGGTCCCAGTGCTGATTTTTTTTGTCCATAAGGGTATGCTTTTTGCACAATGACCAAACTACCCATGCATATATATATATATTGTTTCCATATCAAACCCTAGTCAAAAGTCTCTTAAACCAGCGCCTCTCTCTCTCTCTTTACTTGTTTCATTCTCCCTTTACCTGTACAAATCTAGACTCTTATGTTGGGCATCAATAGAACTCCAAGTGCTTTTGTAACCATCTCTCTCTCTCTCTCTCTCTCTCTCTCTCTCTCTCTCTCTCTCTCTCTTTCTCCCTCTCTCTCTTAGGTCTGGCTACTACGGTGGACATCAGTTGTCACCATCAGCGGAGGATGCATGAAGAACTTTCAAGCACTTTGCATTGGTGCGATCATCATTTCACTTCTTCATCACCCACCAACGGGTTTCATCACTGCCTTCATATCTTCTTTACCTCCAAGAACATGGCAGCCGCCTGAACTTCCTATTTCGGCCTTCGTCTCCGATGTCTTCTTCGGTGCCTTCGTCTATCTCAGATCAGCACTGTCATATATTTCAGATGCTTCAGTGTTAGATCTCCGATGATCTCAAGATCTCCGAACGTGCCTCTCTCTCTTTAGGTGCCACAGATTAATCCATCATCATCATCATTCCATGCATTCCGCCAGAGAGAGTTAGGGTTTATAGATCTCGATCTCAGTTTGGAAGATTAGGGCGACAAGTAGCCCGATCGAGAGGGTTTGAGTGTGTGATTCCCTCCATCTGTCCCTCCCTGCAACTTTCCCTCCCCCTCTCTACAAATACATGTATATACAAATAACCAAGAGCAGAGATGCTATGAACAAAACAATGTGAAGAACTATTTGAAATCATGCCATAAGAAATTGTGGGGAGGTGATTTTAGAATACTCCTTCAATCCAAACAAGCCCTTGTACGATCTTCCAAGCTGTCACCTGAAACATAAATAAAGCTTCGGTCGGTGGTGCTGGAATTAGCACTCTAATGAGCAAGTTAGTCTCTGTAGAAAGATTAGTGTTTTTCTTTGGTTTCTTAAGGTACAAGTTTTTTAGCACCTACCTGCTTCTTCAACCTCCATCCTCTTTTTTATAGAGTCATTATCCTTGATATTTTCTCCATACCGCTTAGCTTTTCATTATCACTCTGTCAGGGCCCATCTCCCTACTATACTTTTTCGAAAGGGACAATCTGGTCCCACGTAATGGATCCATGCCAACTTAACTGATATACTTGGCTCTGACGTACGACACAAGTACCCTTAACTCAGCGTTCTTTTTCATTGTCTTTCATATCTATTCGGCAATGACTTTCACTCTAGTGGACTTTGGCTTCATTTGACCTATCGCAAATGGGCTTGGATGCACGCTGTTTGCCGTTTTGGGTATACCTCTTTTCAGCTCCCACAATTGCCCCCCGAGCATCAGGTTAACTTATATGCCGAGTGGGTTGCGTGCTCAACTCCTACTGGATTGTATTCACAAACTTCAAAACTAATTATACTTCATGCCTAGAAATTTAGGCACGTAATGAACACGCTATCCCATTGCCGATACATCAGATGGGACGATATGAAATGATTGTAGTTTCCCGTCTCTTCGTAATTTCCATTCATTTAATGCGATTTGAAAACTCTTCGCCCTTTCATTTTTGAAAAGACTTTATCCTTGCATTCTCGCAACTTTCCACTTTTAAAACCTCATTTGTGACTGCTTTGCTCTTTCTATCATTCGTGAATCCTTCACTTCAACCTGTAAGTCCTCTTAGTCTCACTCTTTATTTCATTTTCATAATTTCGGTTCATTATCTACGATTTCTTCTTTTTGCATTCTGTTTCAATCTTCTTATGACTAATCACTTAAAAGCCCTCCTATTTGATGATAAAGTCGTCACCTTTTGACGTCACTTCTCGATCCCTAACGACGTTCAACTGACCCACGTTAGAGACGTAGAGGTTAACATGGGCTGACATCAATACCATCGTCTTCCCTTTACTAGTGATTGCCGAAGGTGGAGTTCGTTTCCCTCTCCACACCTTACTTAGAACTGTTCTTCACTATTGAGGCCTTATTTCTTCACAACCCAACGTAAATTTCTACCGAATAATAATGGGCATAGTAAAGTTAAACCGTCAACTCTGACTTAACTTACGGATTCCTGCCATTTGGCATTATTACGCCCTACTTACCAGCTCTGGCAAAAGGGTAGATGACGTATTGGTTGCCGTTCGAGGTAATTAGGGATTCGGTGAAGGAGAAGATCACTTGAATCTTGTGCCTAGGCAAAAGAGTGAACCAGGTGGTCAAGTAGTTCTTTTGTCAGTTTTTTTTTTGTTAATCAGCTCCTCTGTAGGCTAACCATGTTTTTTTTTTTTCTTGTAGGCAATGATCTTAAGAAGTCTCTCACTTCAAGAGACGAAGCCATTCTCGCTCAAGTAAAGGTCGTTCTTGATTTTGCTAGTTGCCCTAATCTCCAAGGACAAGGACACACTGCCCATATTCTTCTAAGATCTGATCCTTCTTAGTCATCATTCACAGCGGCTGACCACATACCGATTCCCAGAGGCGAGAAATAACTCTCGGCTCTTATATTTCATAGCTTCATTAATTTTAGAGATGTTGGGTTTGGATATTCATCAGTCAGTGAACAAGGTGATGGAAATGATAGTCAGGATACTGAACAAGGCGTAGGACAAGACGTTGAGTAGAAAGTTGGTCTAATCATTAAGCAAGATCAAGCAAAGCTAAACGTTACCACCGAACAAGATGTCTGTCAGATAGAAGAGCAAGATTTAGATAGGAAACATGACATAGCTTTTGATCAAGTTGGCTCCAAGGAAAGAGTTAGTGGCTTAGAGCTTGTAGCTTTTCCTAACTGAATAGATATCAAGATTCCTCGAGAGAAAGATATCTTTATCGATTTAGGAGATTTGCCTGGATCCAGGTCGGAAGAAATGGCAGGTGAATCCTTTTCCCTTGCTTAGTTTTCTAGGAAAATGAACGCTGAAAGAGTTAAGTCCAAAAAGGCATCTGTTGATACCACCAACCAAGTAGTCGATACTCCGGCTATCTAGACGGAAAGGGGCCATCAAGCAAGCCGCAATCGAAGTATCGGCGCAACCAATGCTATTGGCATTGGTTAAAGCCCCTTTGTTGGCATCGGTAGAAGCCGCTAATGTGACTGGCTTTAAGCATCTTGGCAAATCTTTGCAGTTAATGGAGCAGCCTGTTGAAAAAAGAGCTAAAGTTGCATCTAATCTTGACTTGACATTGCTATTCCAAATATTGCCTAAAATCAAAGGTGTTCTAATTCCGACAGGTGCTTCAACCATCAAGGAGCCTGGGGTCGCACTAGGCATGGCAACCTCTATTACACTGTCATTGGACAAGGTGATGTTCCGTGCTGAACCCGTTGCTTTGTCTGTTGCAATAGCTGTGCAATCGATAATTTTGGTAGGTTTCATTACTTCAATCCCTTGGTTATATCTAGCATTTTAAATGTCTAGTGTCTTAAGAAACTTGTTTCGCAGGCTACTAAACAAATTGCCGACATTAGCCGCCGTCTCCATGATGCAATGGAGTTAAGCAATCGGCTTTAGGCAAAAATTACAGTTGGCCGGCATAAAGCGAAGTCGGCAATGGCTAAGCTGGCAGTTGTAACGCAAAAACTAGAGACCGCACAACAAAAAGCTATAAAAAAGTAACAAAAAGCTATAAAAAAGTAACAAAAAGCTTCTACCGAAGAGGAGAAAGTGAAGCATGCTGACTTTCTTCACACTCTACTGAAGAGAATGCGAAGCTTTCTAAGGAGGCCCTGAAAACAGCCAAGGACGAGCTGGGGAAATTGAGAGCCAAGTTGCTTAAGACACAGAGACTGTTAACGGAGGCTCAAACGGTAACGATGAAGGCCTTTGAGCAAGGAGAGATGGTTGTCACTGAAAAATATGCCGACCAAGTTTTGGCCTTCAAACATAGAGGTTTCAAACATGGCTAGCAAAAGGCCCTTACTACTGCTTAAGTTTCGCTCGACGTGGCGATTCCTTTTCAGGTAAAGGACGTTGAGCCACTAGAGTCAAACCTAGAGAGCTCAAACGCCAAATATTTTAGACTAAATGCTTTAATTGTAATACTTCATTTTTGTTTTTTTTTTTATTGTTTGTTTTTGTAATAGATATGCTAAGGTCGTTTTCATATGTAAAGTTACCAACTCATGTAACAAGTCAATTTATAAATGAAAACATTCTTTTGTACATCAAAATTGTCTTATTGAATGGGTGTAATTGAACTATACTTAATCATTTTTGAATTGATGCTCGTACAATTGGCACAATGTATATTGATGCAATTGTAGACTTAACTGCCGAATATATTCACAATCATCCCTAGTAATGAATCAGTCTGATTAAATGTGTTTTCGTTTCTCAAGCGGGGTATATCACATGCCACACAGATTCATATATCTGCCCCTACCCTGGTTAGAAATGAATGCATTGAGATCGGCATAATGAATCATGTCGAGTTATAAGCAGGGCAATGTGTACTCCGAGTAGATTCATATATTTGCCTCTGCCCCAGTTAGAAACGAAGGAAACCAATGAATCGAGTAAATGTTTATCTACATCTAACTGTAAGCCGATTACACGTGTTTCCATTTCTCACGCGGGATATATCAGGTGCCGGATAGATTCATATATCTATCCCTACCCCAGTTAGAAATGAATTTATTGAGATTGACATAATGAATCCTACCGAGTTACAAGTGGGGCAATGTGTACACCGAGTAGATTCATATATCTGCCCCTACCCTACCTGGAATAAAAGCAAACATGGGCCGACTACATAGAATGCGATCAGCGACGTGTGCTCTGATTATTAATGGGTCAGTGGACACGTAGAATCGTTAGGCAACATTGAAAGTGGCACCTCCGTGAGTAATTTAAAGTTGTACATTAAAAGGGTGTCCTCCTATAATTAGTGTGTTTGTCTCAGGAGGGTTGTTACTGTGAAAAGACGTCTATGTTGCCAACGGTTCATCGCACCTAAAATTCTATCGTTGATGAAGCGTAGAACGTAGTGGGGAAACTCACCTGCGGTAAAACTCAGAAGCTCATGTATATCAGGTAGACTATTTTTCAACAGTAGATGGGAAGAGAAGACTCTAGCACAATTGAATGCAGAAATGAGTCATCAAGCGCCAAGCGACTCTGTGTGCAAAAACACCATTGAACGAGATAAGCAGGACAAGCATCAATTGCTCAGGTGACCAAGCAAATCTCCCAAAAGAAATAAACAAAACAGATCTCCTAGAAGTAGGATCTAAAAGAAATGAAACACTAGAACTACTGGTGCCCAAGCCTCAGCGCAAAATGAGCCGAGTAGACCGTCACATCCGTTGAGCATCTCCGTTTTTATTGGGAACAAACCCATGACCGAAGTCGATTCAATCATCCACGACCTAAATATGGCAGTTGAATTTACTCGGCAAATCTTCTCCCTAAAATGCATCAATCAATGACTAATCGAGGAGACTATGAGGTTTTCAAGGAAGGAGTCCACAGGGCTATCAAAGGACTATACAATTTATATGAAGAAGGCATGCGCCTTCACGCCGTCCAGAAGGAAATTGATCATAAAGATAGGCGGATCTGAAATTTAGAGCACCGACTTGAGGAAGCTTAAGAGTAGGTAGAGAACGAGGCTTGAAAGGCCAGGGTAGCAAAGCTCAAGGCGGTGGAGGTAATGGATTCAACAATGTCAAATGACAGAGTAACCCAATGCCCTATGGATCAGGCAATAGTCGATCAAGATACGACAAACGTATTTGTCAGTGAAACAATAGATAGTCGAGCCTACAACAAAGGCTTCTTTGAGGGAAGGAAGATTGGCATTGAGAAGACAAGGGAGCAATATGCTAATGATGTCTGCTGATACGAAAATTATGGTTTCAAGCATGGATGGACAAAGGCTCTTCAAGCTTTGGGTATGGATTCTGTTTCACTGTTATACCAGAGCTATGTAATGTCGTTTGAAGCCTATAATGCCAAAAAAGAGATGATAAGGAAGATACCACGAACCCTGAGTAAAGCTAATCGGTGTAATAAATCCCAATTTGATTTTTGGGTTCAACTCCTGTAACTAGGACGCCAATCGACCTTAGAATAAATGTACCCGTAATATAATGCGGATTTGTCATGATGTTTTCTTAATAAAAATTCAATTACGTTTGTTTGCATTCATTAAGCTAATTATGTCTCTAAATTATACTAAAAAATGATGCCTTGCATGATGTTCCGAATTCGAAGGCTTTAATGATGGCACTTCGTGCCAAGCGCGAAGAGATCTCCCTCCGAATTGAAAAGCTAAATAAAAGTAGGGCAATCAAAGATAAATAAAAATAAAGTAAAATAACGTCTTGTATCATTGATTGATTGTATGTATACAAGGTAGTAATATACCTAAAAGCCGACGAACATTATTATGAAGGTTGAAGAAATTAACACAACCATTAATACTAATGATAAAATTTGCAAAGATGAGTAGAATTACAGGGCTAGGGTAACTTTTTGTCATTCATGTCTGAGAGTCGATATGCCCCTGCCTTGACAATTGAATCGATCTGGTATGGGCTGTCCCAATTGGGGCTGAGTTTACCATCCGCAGGATTCTTAGCAACATAGAGTATTTTTTTAAAGACCAACTCTCCAGAAGTATACCAGCATAGATGCACTTGTTGATTGCATAACTTAACAAGTTGATGTTGATATTGCGGCATAGTCACAACGGCCCAATCTTGGTGTTTTTTAATTAAATCCATATCCAAGGCTAACATCATATCATCTCGGCCTAAATCAAAAGCCCTTCATCAAAGGGTCGGTAGGCCAATCTCTAGGGGATAATAGCTTCATTGCCAAAACACAAGGCGAATGGTGTCTCCCCCATAGAATGTCTTGGCATAGTGCGATGGACCCACAATACACTCTCTAATTCCTTAACCCACTTGCCCTTGGCTTTTTCCAAACGCTTCTTGATGCCATCCAAGACTACTTTGTTAGAAACTTTCGCCTGCCCGTTACACTATAGGTAGGCTAGTAAAGAAAAATAGGGTTAAATGCCATACATGTCGCACAACTTCTTATAGATGCCGTAATCAAACTAAGTGCCATTATTGGAAATAAGCGCCCTGGGTATGCCGAATCGAGTGATGATATTCCTCCAAACAAAGCGCTTGATATCTGTATCCCATATATGTGCCAATGGTTCTACTTCAACCCACTTCGTGAAATAATCAATAGCAACAATTAGGAACCGCTTATTGCTTGGAGCTTTCGTAGTGGCCCGACTATGTCCAAACCCTATTGAGCAAAAAGCTAAGGTCTGGTCACAGAGTTCAATTCTTCAACGGGCAGATGTGTTAGTAGAGAAAACTTCTGACATTATTCTCATTTCTTAACATAATCCTCAGCATCGACATGCATAATCAGCCACCAATACCCTTGTGTAACGACTCGATGAGCCAATGATCTTCCTCCTAAGTGAGCGCCACAACTGCCTTTATGTATCTCAACCAAAAAATCCTCCATGTTGTCCGGATGGACACATTCCAAGTAAGGCTTAGAGAGAGATTTTTTATAAAGTTTTCCTTGAAGATCCAAATAATATCTCAAAGCCTTATTCCGCAACTTGTGAGCTTTCTTCTTATCCTTTGGCAATTGTTCTAAAGTAAGGAATGTAGCAATAGGATCTATCCAACTCGGCCCCCTTTGGATGGTATTTACAATAGGATATTCAAGGATATTGATACTCAGCTCTGGAATGAAACCCATTTCGATAGTGCGCTTAACTTTTAAGTTTATAGCCGGAGCTAAACAAACAAGAGCATCAGTGTGTGTATTTTGATCACGAATAATCTGATTCAGTTCATGGTTATCAAATTTCAAGAGTAAGGAGTTGGCTACCCTTATATAGGCCATCATGCGATTATTTTTAGTTGCATATTCACCCTGTAACTGGTTTATGACCAATTTCGAGTCACAAAAGATTCGCAACTGTCTGGTTTTCATTCATTTGAAGCGAGTTTCTAAAGTCGACCAGTAGGGCTTCGTATTCGGCCTCGTTGTTTAAGGCGTCAAAGCCAAGTTTAACCGATTGTTCTACCACTGCTCCTTCGGGGGTTATAATAACTACTCATACCCCACTGCCACGCTAGTTAGATGACCTGTTACAATACAACTGTTAAATATCCCCAACATACATTCTCCATTCCAGATGTAATCGGGGAGTCGACTGGTCCTAAAGATTTAACTCGGTATGTGAAGTAAGCATACTAAACTCAGCAACATAGTCATCCAAGACTTGCCCCTTGATAGTCGTCCTTTGTGAAAACTAGAGGTCATATTGTTCGAGTTCCAATGCTTATTTGGAAACTTATTCGAACAGATGGGGGGATCTGTTAATACCTTAATGGTATAGGCTTGAAAACAGTGCATCAATTTTTTGACAGCCACTACAAAAGCTAGAATTAACTTCTCCGAGGGTAAATACCGGGTTTTGTTGTCCACCATTACCTTGCTAACATAAAAGATAGGCTTTCTGCTCACCGAGTTCCTCCTTAAGCAAGACGGTGCTTACTGCCGGATCGAGTACTGCCAGATATAAGATAAAAGTGTTGCCTGGCGAGGGGATAGCCAAAAGTGGGACAGAACTTAGATAGGTTTTCAACCCTTTTAGAGCGGTTTGGCATTTTAGGGTCTATTTAAATAATTTGCCCTACTAAAGTGTTTGAAAGAATGGCTTGCACCGATTTGCGGACCGACTGATGAATTTGTTAAGTGCTGCAGCCATACCTATTAACTTCTGAACTTTTTTGGTCGACTCTAGTGAGTCAAGTTCTAAGATAGCCTTGATTTGTTTTGGATTAGCTTCGATTCCATGATGATTTACAATATAGCTGAGGAATTTTCCTGATCTAATGACGAATGCACATTTGGAGGCGTTGAGTTTCATTTTGAATTTCTAGAGAATATCAAAAGTTGTGGCAAGATCGACTAAGTATGCACCATTTTCTCTAGACTTCACCACCATATCATCGATGTAAACTTCTATAGTTCTACCAATTTGATCTTTGAACATGGCAGTGACCAATCTTTGATATGTTGCCCCGACATTTTTCAGTTCAAAAGGCATGACCATGTAACAATAGGTTTCCCTTGGAATGAGAAATGTCATTTTGTCTTAGTCAATCAAATCCATGGCAGTTTGATGATACACGCCACAACTGATGTTGGGCGATTACGTCCACAAGTTGATCAATTATGGGTAAAAAAAATAATCCTTAGGGCAAGCTTTGTTCAAATCTGTAAAGTCTATGCAGACACGCCATAACCATGTCTTCTTCTTTACCACGACAGTATTGGACAACCACGTGGGATAGGTAACTTCCCAAATCGCCCCAGCTTTCAACAACTTGTCAACTTTGTTAACTACAGCTGCGGTATATTCAGCAGCTGAACGACGGCTTCTCTGAACGATTAGCTTAGCTTTAGGGTCAACATTCAGGCTATGCATAGCTATGGCGAGACCTACCCCTAGCATGTTGTAAAGTGACCATGCAAAAATGATGATGTTGCTAAGGAGGAAGAACACCAGCTCTTATCGCTTGGCGACACTAAAACTTATGCCGACTAAAAAGAATTTCTCAGGATCATCATTAATTAGCACTTGGTCCAGATCTTCTATTACTTTCTTAGTCGAGATCTTTCCAACATCCTCAAGACTCTCCTAATTCGAAATTTCAATTGAATTTACCTCTAGTTCCTTTAGCTTCTTCTCTACGGTTGTGAGATAATAATCCTTCATCGACTTTTGTGAATTGCGAATTTGTTCAATGCCATATTGAGTCAAATATCGAAGGAGCTAATGGTAAGTACCTAATATGGCTTGCATTGCGTAGAGCCATGTTCAACCCATGATTATATTATAAGGTGATGGAAGCCTAACGACTAGGAATTCAACCTCCAGCGTCTTGGTGCCTGCATGCACTGGTAATGTGATCTTACCTAGAAGGTATTCCTAATTGGCGTTAAAGTCGAAAAAAGGGTAGTCGGCCGGCATGAGATCCATATCTTTAAGGCCGAGCTTAAAAAACATTTTGTAGTACATTATCTCAAAGTTACTCCCTTGATCGATCAGGATATGCCTAACGGCGAACTTATTTACTCATAACTTGATCACGAGGGCATCATCATGAGGCACAGTGACCCCTTCAAGATCGGTATCGGAGAAGCTAATTTCATTCGACAACCATGGTCGTTTGGCTGATACACTGAGCTCAGAACTAGGTTGGGAGGATTGTTACGACTGGATTGCATTCACCATGTTTGGTGGGGATAAGCTATATATCATGTAGATTCTTAGGAAGTAAAAGATGCATCGAGGCGTCAAGTAAACCTGGTAGGTCAATCAATTTTTAGAGGTATTCAGTTAGTCGACCATCTTAGACCTGGTCTTCTAAATGATCTTTCAAGGCATAACAATTGTCGATTATGTGTCCATGGTCTTTGTGATACTCATATTTCAGGTCTCACCGTCACATATCAGGAGGCCCGACCATCTTGGTCGGCCATTTAAAGGAAGTTAGATGTTGAATTTTTGACAGAATCTTATTGATTGGCTTAGGAAATTCTGTGTATTTCTTATCTGACCACCTAAAGCACTTATTTTCTACCTGGTATTGTTAGTTTTGTCGGTACGAATCTCAGCGATTCTCCTTTCTTGATCTGCCTCTTAGCTCTAGGCTACTCCTTAGTGGGATTACGTCTATTAGTGGAATAGTCAATGGCTGTACCAGGATAGGTGTTGTCGTTTCTACAACTTGCAGTCTGGCTTTAACTCGGATTGCATCATCTTCTACTTTGCAGTACTCTTCGACCCTCTTCATCAAGGCCCAAACTGTCTTTGGAGACCTTCAAGTCGATGAACTCCTAAATGAGCTATCGGGATCCAATTCCATCTTGAAGGCAATGATTGTTATGGAGTCGTTGCAATTGTCATATACCAAATTAAAGCATTCCCAACAGCACTGAGTACTTGCGAAAAGTCTCGTTTGGCTTGATTTTCATTGCCCACAAAAAGGTCAGCTTGTTTTGGCTAAGTCTCGTTAGTGATGAATCTAGCCCTGAAAGATTTTTGGAGTTGATGAAAACTTTCAATCGAAGCTGGCTCAAGCTTGTAATACCATCTGACAGCGAGTAGTCCCAAATTGCTGGGGAATATTTGGCACATAAGTGCCTCGTTGCCTGCATGCAGTGTCATTGCTTGCTTGTAATGACGAACGTGATCCGTAGGGTTTGACTTTCTATCGTATAGAGTAAACGACGATGCTTTGAACTTCTTAAGCAAGATCACCTTTGTAATTCGACGAATAAAGGGGCTGTGTCTATCTTCTGAATTTGAGTATTCTTTCTTTTGTGTGCGTCAAGCCCGCGAAGAATCTTCTCCATCAATCAAATTGAGATCATCATTCGGGTTCGTTTATTGGGTCCCGACTGAAGTGAATCTTAAGTGCTGCTATTGTGCCACCGGGGCTGACATCACCTCTTTTGCACTCCTGGCGACCGACCACTCTCGCTAGAAAGTGGCAGTTGTTGCGACTTTGCCAACTCTTGACGCATGCGCTCATTCTCTGTTACCATGTCCGGGAGACGCTGTTCACTACATTGCATTTGACTCATCAATGTTTGCAGGACATCCTCTATAGATGTTGAAGGCTGAAATGGGGTTAGCGGGTTCAAAGACCTCCTTGCAGAGGTTTCTTCTAGACTGAGAGTTGCTCCTGCTGTAGTATTATCAACTCCGGTAACCGGAGGATCTTAGTTTGAGTTTGCCATGGACGAGTTCGAGTATTCTTACAAACGACGCCAATTGTAGGGAGATGGTTTTAAAATACTCCTTCAATCCAAACAAGCCCTTGTAGGATCTTCTTAGCTATCACTTGAAACAAAAATAAAACTCTGATGGTGTCGAAATTAGCACTCTGACGAGCAAGTTAATCTCTGTAAAAAGATTAGTGTTTTTCTTTGGTTTCTTAAGGTACAAGTTTTTTAGCACCTACCTGCTCCTTCAGCCTCCCTTTTCTTTTTATAAAGTCATTCTCCTTAATATTCTCTCTGTCTTGACTTAGCCCTTTATCATCACTGTTAGGGCATCTCCTCCTATACTTTTTCGAAAGGAATAGCCTGGTCCCACGTAATGGATCCATGCTGACTTACGTGATATACTTAGCTCTGACGTACAACACAAGTACCCTTAACTCGGCGTTCTTCTTCATTGTCTTTCATGTCTATTTGGCAATGACTTTCAGTCCAGTGGACTTTGGCTTCATGTGGCCCATTTTAGATGGCCCAATTTGTGTATGTGTTTGATCATTGCACAGGATTTGTGGATCTAGTATGGACATCCAAGTGTTTGTTGAAATAGCTCTAAATTAGAATTAGAGAAGATTAGAACAAATAGAGAAAGAGAGGGAAGAAAGACTATTAACAGATAGTGGATTCAAAAAAATTGAATAGATATTTTTAACAGATAGGGAAAAAAATTAAATAGATAAAAAAACATTTGGACAAAAAATTTGTATAGACAAAAATTTGAACACAGATAAAATTTAAACAGATAAATAAAAAAATTTGAGCATATATAGCTTAAAATATTTGGATAGAACATTTGTCTAAATAAAAAAATTTAACAAATAAATTTTGGACAAATAAATAAAAAATTTGGATAGGACATTTGTACAGAAAAAATTGAACAGATAAATTTAGTACAAATAGATCCAAAAAAAAATTAGACAGATAAAATTTGAATAGATAAATCAGACCAGGCGGGAAAAAAAATTAAACGAAAAATCAAAAAATTTAAACAAATAGATAGATATAATCTGAACAGATAAAAAAAAAATTTAAATAGATAAATATAAATTAGAACAAATAGAGAAAGATAGGAGAAAAAGACTATCAACATATAATGGATCCAAAAAAAATGAATAGATATTTCTAACAGAAAGGAAAAAACACTAAATAGGTAAAAAAAAAATTTGTATAGATAAAAATTTAAACATAGATAAAATTTAAATAGATAGATAAAAAATTTGAACATATAGGTTAAAAATTTTGGATAGAACATTTGTACAGATAAAAAAAAATGAATAGATAAATTTTGGACAGATAGATAAAAAATTGGACAGATAAAAGTTTTATAGATAAAATTTGAACAGATAAATCATACAAAAAGAAAAAATTAAACAGAAAATCAAAAAATTTGAACAAATAGATAGATAGATATAAATTTGAATAGATAAAAAAAATTAAAAAAATTGATATATATTTGAATAAATGGTAAAAAAAAAAGTCAACAAATAAATTAAGAGTTAGAATTAGAAATAAAATGTTCTCCAAAATAAACAAAAAAGACTTTTTACCAAACAATTTTACAAAGAGTTGACCTCTGATCAAAAATATATATATATATATATATTGAACCTAATGATTTAAACAATTGTTAAAGTGGATTTTTCACTAATAAACTATTAAAAAAAGATTTTTTTTATTGATAAATCTCATTTAGATGTATTTTAACTCAATAAATCCACTAAGGAAAATCATAACCTAATTAATCCCATGTGTTTGTATCTTTATTCCATGAGATCCTTTTTTTCTGATTTATATTATTTGTTGGACTATCATACATTTATACCTATTGTTAATAAGTATTATATAGAAAAAAGATATACACATTTTTTTTTATTACTACGTCTATTTTGGTAATTACCATTATTCATATTTTTCTTTTTGATCAGTTTCATTCACATTTGTAGTATTATTTCATTGTGCTAGGGTTTCAAAACTCTCTATTTGATAGGGTTTAGAAATTCTAGTTTACACATGGTGGTGAAATAATATTATGTTCCTCCGTTGTTACAGTGAAACTTTTTGTTCCTTCATTATGTTCGAAGTTTTGTGTTCGTTCATTATTGCTCTGTGTTCGAAACTCTATATTTTTCCATTGTTGTAAGTCGAAACTCTATTTATATCTAGTCAATTTTGTTACAAACATATTATTCAAAGGTGGATTTGGTTTGATTTGAATTTGTGAAATAGTAAAATTGTATAGATTGTTAATGATAGTGATAATGATGAAGATGGTGATGATGAAGATGTGAATGATTTTTTTTTTTTTTGTTTTAAGAGTGATTGAGTTTTTTTTAGATTTCTAATTATATTGCTGCCATTGTTTCTATTTTTTTTGTTAATCAGTGTAAATGTTTACATTTCACATTGTTTGAAAGTCAGAAAACTAAGTATTGAAATATAAATATATACATAATTATATATTTTGCAAGATATGAATGTTTACATATTATTAGTTATTTGTTATTATACTTGTTGTTTAAACAATCATTTTTTGTTACCATTAAACAACTGAAATAGTTATGTTTTTTTCTTTCAATTTTGTTTCATGTTGTAATGTGAATATTCATTGGTATGAATTTAATTTTTCTAAGATTAGTTGTATATTAGTTGTAAATTGTGAACATTCACATTGTATTTTGGTATGGATTTTTTTTTTTTTTGAAATTTTTTTGAAAGTTAATTGTATTTTGTTATTTTGTTTACCATACTTGTTGGTTGAACAATTATTTTTGTTACCATTGAACAATAGAAATAGTCGATTTTCACTTTTTTTCAATTTTATTTTATATTTCACATTGTAATGTCAATGTTCACATTGGTATATTTTTTTTTAAAACTAGTTGTATATTAATTGTAAATTGTGAACATTTACATTGTATTTTTGTATAAGTTTTATTTTTTAAAAAGTTAATTGTATGTTTATTGTTTTTGTTACTATGCTTGTTAGTTAAACAATCATTTTTGTTACCATTAAATAATTGAAATAGTCGATTTTTATTTTTTCACTTTTATTTTATGTTTTCATGTTGCAGTATAAATGTTTATATTGGTATGAGTTTTTTTTTTAAGGCTAATTATATGTTAATTATAAATTGTGAACATTCACATTGTATTTTAATATGAATTTTATTTTTTCGAAAGTTAATTGTATGTTTGTTATTTATTGTGAACATTCACATGTACTTTAGTATGTGTTTTGTTTTTTTAAAAGTTAATTGTATGTTTGTTGTTTACTGTGAATATTCACATTGTATGTTGATTTTCATTCAGATTTTTTGTTGCGTTATTTTTAAATTTTTTAAATTATAAAAAGGTTTAAAGTTCATAATTTGAGATTTTTCTTCATAGAATGCGGGAGAGATTTTCTCCTTAAAATAAATGAGAGATTTTCTTCATACAATAAAGGAAAGATTTTTTCTTTAGCATGAGGGAGAGATTTTCTCCATAAAATAAGGAACTATTGTTATGTATCAGTTTCAAAATAGAAACATATGCAAAAAATTAAAAATGATGATTTAGTCATATTACATTAAACAGGATTTAATGGAATAATCAAAAAGAATATAAGTTTGGTGGAATAAAACACTTACAAAGAAAATTTACCAAAAAATAACCCCCAAAAAAAATTACTTATCAAGTGGATTAAAAAAAAATAATCACTTTGCTTGTTTTTGGTTTTCAGAATTCACTTTTCAAAAAATTATTCTTTTTTGTTTTTGATATTTTTTTATTTTTACTGATTTTTTTTAATTATTTAAGTAAAATATACCTAACATAAATACACTTAAAAAGTATAATTTTTCTAAAATTTTTTTTAAAAAAATTCACTAAATACCAAAAATATTAAAAATTCAATATATTTTTTGTATTTTTATGTATTTATTAATTTTTTTTAATATTTTTTCACAAATGTCTTATTTTTAAAATATATTTAAATAAGGTACATTTAAAAAAATAAAATAAATTACTTGAAATTTTAAAAATATTTACTGAAAATAAAAATATATAAAAAAATAAAAAATTTAATTTCTAAAAAATGGAATTGAAAAAATTGAAATCAAATCCTCTGAATAATTCCCAAACAAGACGTGCATATTCAAGTCCGGGAGAAAAGACGAGTTACCGTCAGACAACCCAGCCGAGACATCCGCAAAAACACAACCCCTGACAGGTCGATCCATGTGGGGGACTCACAGTCAATTAAAATCTTGATTTATCTTCTAAATTATTAATTAATAAATTAATTTCAAATTTATCAATCAAATTAGTAGTGCTAATAATTAGATATCGATTCACACAACACAACAAGAAATATCCTTTGATTGCTTCATTTCCAAAACAACACAAACACTCCATAGCATAAATAAATACCCATCCTCCTCCTCCTCCTCCTCCTCCTCCTCCTCCTTGAAGAAGAGACACCACCGTTTTTAGAGAGAGAAAGAGAAAGTTGGGGAAAATGGCAAGCGGTGGTTATGGTGATGCGAACCAGAAGATCGACTACGTTTTCAAGGTGGTGCTGATCGGCGATTCCGCCGTCGGCAAGTCTCAGATTCTTGCTCGGTTCGCTCGGAACGAGTTCAGTTTGGACTCCAAGGCTACTATTGGTGTTGAGTTCCAGACTCGAACCCTAGTCATCGAGCACAAGTCCGTCAAAGCTCAGATCTGGGACACTGCTGGCCAAGAACGGTATAAATATACTATTCTCTCGATTTATATACTTTATTATTATTGTAATCTGATCTAGGTTTGCTCTGTTATGCGGTGTTTATTATCAACTTATTTATTTTACTGGATGATTTTCTATGCTATTATTATGTTTTGACTTCTATTTTCAGTTGTGATTTTGATTGCTATTATCAATAAACGTACAATAAACAATCACCTGTGATCTCTGTTCTGTGTGACACGATTTCTGATTAACGATATTCTTATTGTTTCTCTACATGAAATGAAATCTTGCCGATTCACGCACAATTTTTCACTGTATTTCCAATTGCTGAAACAGCGGTTTCCGATTGACATTGACTCTGTACAAAATTTCTGTCTCGATGTCCGATTTGAATTTTGAAATCTTGTGTGGCTACTCTTGATCTTTTCAATTTCCATTTCCATGCACATTTGCTGTCTAATTTTACTTTTTAGATATTTTATCTCAATTTGTTGAAATGATCTCCCGTTAAGTAAACAGTATGGTTCCTTGTGCTCTAATTAGTGTTAGATTATTATCCTCCAATTTCTGCATAAGGTGTTTGGTTTGAACTAGAGACCTTCTTTACTGTCAAGGATTTGAAGCATGTATTGGTAACACCTTCATGATTGGATATTACTTGTCGAGCCAAAAAACAAGGTTAGCACCTTTTAGTTTGAATTATAAGTTAAATATTGTTTTATTGAGCTATTGTAGTTGATAATAGTTAAATGATGCTTTTGTACATTTAATTTAAATATTTTTATCATACTTTGAATACTTTTGTTATGAAAATATTTAGCCATGCCAAACACATTTGAAAGAAGGTTGGGAAATAGGGTTTATTTCATTATTTTTGTTTAATTTGTAAAAATATTCTTGGGGTGTTTGGGTTAAGGGTAAATTACCAGTAGGTCTTAATAGTTTGACTTAATTCCTATCAAGTCCTATTGAAAATAAATCCTAATAAAATCGTTGTTAAAAATAATTTTTTTATGATGATTTTTTACATATGTTGCAAAAATTGACAATTAGTGATTTTTTTTTGTCTCGATTTTTATAAATTGTTGTCAAAACTTACAATTAGTGATATTTTTCTATAACAAGTTTTTTAAACTGTAGTTGAAAGTTATAAATTAGTGACTTATTTGGGGTACTTACTAATTAGTCCTGTTAACTAGACTTATTTACTTACAGGTCCTAACTAATAAATTTAACACTATAAAAATAAGAGAGTGATAAATTTATCACTAAAAATTTATTCATAAAACAAAGAGACTGATAAATTTATCACTATAAAATTATTCATAAAAAAAAAAAACTGATAAATTTATCTTTATCACTTAATAAATTATATCAAATAGAACTTAATAGGTAATAAGTTTCCAAAGTAGGACCTATTAGGTAATAAGTCTCCAAAGTAGGACCTATTGGTAGTTTACCCTTTTTTTTGATGATTTTTTTTGAATTGTCGCTAAAACTTATAATTAGTGACATTTTTTGTGACAAAATTTTCAAACTGTCACTGAAAATTAACAATTAGTAACATTTTTTAATAGCGTTTAATGAAAAATATCATTAATTATCATAGAACCTATTGAACAATAAGTCCACTTATTAAGACATACGTAAGTTCCTTTGATTATTTATTCAAAGTTCTGTTGTTCATTTCAATTAAGCTTCAACCCCCAACTACTTTTTGAACAATTGCATTAATGGGCAATGTTGTCTGTTAAATTGTGGGGGCATCATGTTTTCATCAGCATCAGAACTTTTTCTCCCTTCATTTTGTTTATGTCGCATCTAGAAATTAAGAAGCACAGCCACTTTTGAGCAGATGCGTGTCCTTGGTAGAAGCTTTCTGACGTTTTGGACACTTCAAAACTTGTCCTAATATTTTTAAATTTTTATCACCCTGAGCACACTTTGGACACTTGGAGAACACATTTTTAATTGCTTAATCACACATTAAACTTGTTACAAGTTTGAATTAATTAACGTAGGACATAATGATAAAAGAAAAAAATGTAGATTTATACTTATTAATCTATCCTCCTTTAAACTTTAAAAATTAGTGCTATGTTTTATTTTTATTATTTTTTATTAAGTATTCATACGTATAACATAATAAATATATTAAACTATATACTTTGCGCCCCCCATGTGTCATGAAAATTGTTGCGTTGGCATGTCTCGTCTCCGTCTTTTTTAGCTATTTTTTGAATCAAATCACTCACCATTGGTTTTGTCTTTGTTTTTGTTGCATATTATTAAAACGTCTTACATACATTATCCCTTCTCCTCATCTTGTCTTGAATTAAAACACCCAAGTTCCAATTATGGCTTACGCCAAGCCATCCTACGAATTCAATGGTATCTCATTTTACTAAGATGTGAAGCCTCAAAAATGGAGGCTTCTTATAAACATTTTAGAAGGGAATGAATATTGTATTCGGTTGAATCATCAACAGCTATATTTGGCTGTATTTGTGATTTCACAAAAATAGCTGGGTTGAAAGAACTAATTGCCTTTTCTGGACTAAGTAACCCCCAAAACTATTAGACTTCAATGGCAATAATTATTGCTGTCGGATCGAATCTCATATTGTAAAGAACTTAATGAATCTATTCAAATCATCCGAAAAAAAATCCAAGAGATGTTTTCAGTGATTTGGTAGCTTTTCAATTTTGATTACCATAAAAATTCCTGTCACCCCAACAAATAAAACAAAAAAAGTGGTTCCCAAAGTCCTTTAAGACTGGTTAAACTAATGGTAAAACTTACAGAACTATCAAGAATTCTTTCAATTGTTTACAATTTCTAGAAGCTAGGATGTGTTCAGAAGTTGTAGATGAAATATAATTGTAAAATGTGAGTGTTGTTAGGTGACCTTTTTTGGTAGAAGATCAAAGTTTGGTTTGGAAAAGGAAAACCACTGATACATTACAAAAGGGGAGGAAAAATTGGAGACAAGGTCAAATAAAATTCTATGAAAGAGATAATAAACAATTGGGAACCATTTATTCAAAATATTTAGAAATTCTTTAATGATCATGCTTTGCTTTCACTTTGATCAATAGCATATGTTTTCTAGGATGTGGAATCTCTTGGTGAATTAGTGTTGAGTGCTTAAAATAAAGTTTATTACTATCCTACATTTTCACACTTTAGATTCTTTAGCTATCCTAAATTTTATTACTAGCCTAATTGGGAACACTTTTATTTTCATCTGCAACTTTTAGGTTAATTGGGATTGATCGCTTCTTTTAACAATTGTTCTGTCAGTAGAGTTAAATGTAATTGTGTAGAACAATGATACAAGAGCGGAGCAATGTGAACAAGCTCATGCTTACAGTTCCTAAAATCATATTAAATGGGCAACTGAATATTTAGCCCTCCATTTTGTATGATGAGCAGATATAGGGCTGTTACTAGTGCATATTACAGAGGTGCTGTTGGGGCTATGTTGGTTTACGACATAACCAAACGCCAGACCTTCGATCACATACCCCGTTGGCTAGAAGAGTTGCGTGCCCATGCTGACAAGAACATCGTCATCATACTGATTGGAAACAAAACCGATCTTGAAGACCAACGAGCAGTCCCCACTGAGGATGCCAAGGAATTTGCAGAGAAGGAAGGGTTGTTCTTCTTGGAGACCTCAGCACTGGATTCATCAAATGTTGAGAATGCATTCATGACTGTGTTGACAGAGATCTTCAACATTGTGAATAGGAAGAACCTTGTCGCAGGTGAGGATCATGCTAACGGCAACCCTGCAAACCTGTCTGGCAAGAAGATTTTAATCCCAGGCCCAGCTCAAGAAATCCCTGTCAAGAGCAGGATGTGTTGTACATCATCGTGATTTGTTTTGGGGGTTTCCAGATTTGTTTGGACGTTTGTTTCATGTTTCCTAGTAAGTATTTTTTTGGATGTCTGATATATGTTTGTTGTTATATATATCTTTTATTTACTCTATAGCTTAGTGTGCAATGAGGAATTGGTTATTGTTTTGAACGGGGGAGAGATGATGAGACTGGTTGCAGATTGTTTTTTTTTTTTTTTTTTCTGATTCAAATTTTATGTTTTATGGTCGTATGAATTTATTCTCACAGAGTTAGATCCTTCTCTTTGACCCAAGTAATGTGATTTTTGAGACTAATAACATTCGCCTAAACAGTTCAAGGTTCCAATTTAATTGATGTAATCCTCTGTTCCAAAATTTATATATCTTAATGCGATCATGTTTATAAATTTTTCTTCGCTTTGAGATTCTTAAATTAATTGAATGGGATTACATTGCAGACGTAGGATTTTGGGATAGAAAGATCACTGGCCTTGCATCATGAATGGCTCACCGTTTGCCATGGTGCTGCCACGGAGTTGTGTAAAGGATTTAGGTCTTCAATGTATCATTAGGTTTTGTTTAGATCAATAATTTGACTGGAGATTTATGGAAGAAAAAACAAAAGAAAAGTGAAAACTTGAGTGTATGAAATCCTTTAATAGAGGGGGTTTTTTGTTTTTTTTCCTTCCTGGAGTTGTGTAAAGGGTTTAGGTCTTGAATGTATTGGTAGGTTGTTTACATCAATAATTTGACTGGAGATTTGTGGAAGACAAAAAAATGAAAAGCGAAGAAGTGAACGAAATCCTTGAATAAAGGGGTTTTTTTTTTTTTTTTTTTTTTTTTTTTTTTTTTTTTTTTGTAGTTCTTCATTCAAAGAGAACTTTAATTCCTTAGATTTAAACACATTCCTAATGTTTAAATTGACTTTTTTGGGTACTTAGGTGTTGGTTTTAATAGGTATATTTATTGTTCAATAAGTCTTGTGATAATTAATGGCATTTTTTATTAACTATTATTAAAAAATCTCTAATTGTTAATTTTCAACGACATTTTAAAAATTGTTACAAAAAAGTCCTTAATTATAAATTTTAGATACAATTTTAAGTAATAAAAAAAGTCATTAATTTTTAATTTTTAGCGACAATTTAAAAAAATTGTCACAGAAAAACGTCACAAATTATAAATTTTAGTGACAATTTATAATCGTGACAAAAAAATCATTAATTGTCAATTTTTAAAGATATGTAAAAAATCGTCACAAAATTATTTTTAACGACGATTTTACTATGACCGACTTTCAATAGGATTTTATCGGAAATAAGTTTACTATTAAGACTTATTGATGATAGTTTACTATCTTTATTATTATTATTTTTTTATTTAGTGTAAGAAATGTAATGGCAAAGCCATCAAAACAATGAACTGAGATGGCTCCATTTAGGATGGCTCAATTGTTGTCGGCCTAATGGTGGCCCAATTAGAGTTGGGCTAAATTGTGAAATGCTTAATATTCACAATTTAAAATCGACAATCTATAATAAAAAAAACAGTTCCGGTTGGTAGCTCGAAATTAATATGGCTTGGATGGCCCGACACCAAAACGACGTCGTTTTGGCTTTTTTTTTTTTTTTTTTTTTATGCGTTTTACTGAAAATGAAGAAAAAGAAGAAGAAGAAGGAGCTGGGTTTCATCATCATCATCATCATCATCATCATCAAAAGGAGCTGGGTTTCATCAACACATCATCATCATCAACAAATTTTTTTTTTTTTTTTTTTTTCCTTTCATCTTCAGATCCAAATCAATTTAAAAAAAAGTAGAGAAAACAAACTTTGAAATCAAGATCTGCATCAACACATCATCTTCATCAACCATATTTTTTCCCCTCATCTTCAAATCCAGATCAACTAAAAAAAAAATAGAGTAGAGTCTGAAAGAGACAATCGGCGCCGCCACCTGCAAAGAGAGAGATAGGCGCTGCCTTCTCTTCCTCCTCTCTTCCTTTGCTTCCTCCTCTCTTCTTGCCTCTTCTCTCTTCTGTATTTGAAAGCAAGAAAAAGAAAAGGAAAGAAAGCAAAAAAAGAAAAGAAGAACACCCAAAACGACATTGTTTTGGGTATTTGTGCCACTTTCGGGCCAAATTTCTTGAGCTATGAAGTATTATTGTAAAAAAAAATTATACTTTACATGATTAAATTAATGATAAATTAAAATTTAATAAATTTCCTTCAAGATAAAATTATGAAACATTTTTTGAATGGAGAAATGCTCCAATGTGCAATACACACCATATGAAACTCTACATAAAATTACGTAAATTTTTACAAACTTACATAAGTGATCTTACAAAAAAAGAATAAGTTAAATACATTTGCGTAGGTTCGTAAAAACTTGTATAATTACACAAATTTATGTTCAACTTACACATTTTTATAATGTCACTTGCATAAGTTCATAAAAATTTATGTAATTTTATATAAAATTATACATGATATGTATTACAGACGGAAAAATTTTGCTTTTTAGGTGATCTCAATCTTTTTATTTTTGCCTCTTTGGGATGTGTCAAACACACAGCTCCAAAACACCCGCAACAAGACAAACAATTACTAGCCATTTAATGCACAGGTTTTTATTTTTACTCTCTCGTTGTTGGAATCCATTCACTGTCACAATCCCTTCAACTAAAGAACAGTTGTGCTAAGTTCCAAACATACAAAAAAAAATACCCGTATCTTCAATTGTGAAAATGCGAACATGCATATATTCTGTATTGAAAACTTTTTTTTCAATACAGAAAATACACAGCCGGACTCTCATCTTATGATGCCATAATTTAAAGCCGCAGCTTTTTGCCCAGTGTTTTAATCAGACCATCAGAATATAAGATCATGCTCTCAATAGAGCAGACACCCTGCTTTGCAACAAACATTGTAAAGATGACTTCATTGTCTAAGGAAACATACTAAAATTCATTATGAAGGTGTCAAACTAAACTATAGTAAGTGTTCTGAATTGTGAGGTTTAAATCACAACAAAAATATAAGGGGGGAGATCCCTGGAAAGTCCCAACTCCAATGTTTCAGGTTCAACCAACAGTTGCCATTTAGCTGGTTTCAGCATCTTCTTTAGATTCAACATCATTTGTTCGAGTTCTTCAGGATCAGCATTAGAGGGTTTGGTTTCTGGCAATTCAGAGCCATTTTGGTCCCCATCCGCGACAGCCTTTCAAGCATTTCCCGACAGTCAATCGCTGTTACCATCACAGATACATTGGTCCTACCTCTCCAGCATCCAATTGCTATTGTTGACGCATCCACTTTAGGAGGATCTGCTGAACTTTAGCCATCTGTAAAATGGATAAGGAGCTATAAGGGGTGGATGCTGTGACCATCATTGATTATATTCCAAAAATGTTTACACAAACCTTTACGCAAGACCACCACACAACAACCTAACATTAGTTTTGAAGCCTTTTCACCAAATTCAGCATCAACAAAATCTGCAAATTTAATGGTTTTATATTCCAAGAGATGCTTGAAGTCCACTGTGGATGCATGTACGATCTGTTTGGTTATATGTGGAAGAAGCAGTGGCAATCCTTCAGATGATATCCTGAATGCACATGGTGACAATGAACCTTCTTTTGATGATTGCCGTTCCTGAAAAACAAAAAGAAACTGATTAGATGATGATTCAAAACTTACAATTGATGTGAGGATGTATTTGTGACCAAGCAGGTTGCAAGGAGCTTTAAATTGTTTAGGCGACTAATTCGTTAAGATTTTCATTTAAGTCATCTAATTCACCCAACTAGGTTAAAACATACGTATACACGTTTTGGAGGTGCTCCCACACAGAAATTTTTTAACAAAAGACTCTCGCTCCCGCTCTGCTAATTGGTTACTTAGATCACAAGTACTGAATATGAAATATTTGAATACGAATAATTCTTGAGGCCGAAAAAATGTCAAAACCAGAGATAAATGTGGAAAACTTACAAACATCTTCAGGCCAATGGAAGTTATTTTCAGCTGTTGCCCCCCTTTTAAATTCAGTTCAAGGATGTCTTTAACAGACTTTGATACATAGTAAATTCTCTTCACATGGTTGGTATCACTGTTTCTTGTGACAAGGTGACCACTGAATGGAAAGGATTCATCAATACCATAGAATGTCATTATACTATCCACTATGTCATTATTTGAGAAGAACACGACTGGGTCGACACCTTTCCACTTGCCTTGACTCTGTAACTTTCTTTTCCCCCCAACTTTCTCAAGACCAGTTTCTTTATCAACAGGATCTTGGATCTCCTTTGGTTCAATTTCATCACACATTTTGCTAGGATCAGTATTCAAAGCAGATTCCTCCAGTTCATTACCGAGTAAATCTGCATCAGAAGCTGCCAGTAAATCTGCACTAGAAACTGCTTCTGGTAATTGCTCTTCTGTAACATCTGAATTAAATTCCACTCCATTTATATCCTCTTTCACATCCTTTGCTAATTTCTCAGGTCGAGCAGTATTATTACTTCAACTTGCCATACAGACTGGTAGGTTTCTTCTGAATAGCTACACAAAGATAAATAGGATAATTATCTTCTGCAGACAGTAGTACCAATAATGTCAAACAAGAGATGGAAATATATGAAAGGAGCATGCTGGCGTTGCATTCGACCAAAGGACTAGATATGGAAGTTGTAGTTTGGTATCAGCTATCTGAAATGGTCCAGAAAAGGAAGGAAAAAAACATATATATAGGTTGTGGTTGTGAGTTTGAACTTGAGAATAGCCACTTTATGCAAATTATGCCAAATGTTAGGTCTCTACAATTTACCTCTCCCAGACACCCATCCAATGCAGACTAAACTGGGTGTCCTATACATATATCCTGTAAACTGCTATAACTGTGTTGTCTAGACTGTTTAGATTATTGCAATTTTCAAGTTTTACCTGTCCACAAATATGCAAATGCAGTGAATTTTTATCATCATGAAGCCATGCAAAGTCTAGTAAGCTACATGACTCACACATTACACCAAAGACATGCTATGATGCTATCTTCTTGGTTTGTTAAATTCAACAAATGGAGTACCTAAAATTCTTCAGAATTATCTAAATGGAATGATGTTTTGAAATACCTGGCAAAGGGGAAAGTTTGTGAAGGACAGCAATAAAAAATGCCCCAGTATTCTGATCATGAGGCACTATTCTCATGCAACGTTCTAAAGGAAGACTTGAAATTTCCTCGTCCAGAACATCTGTTAGAGCTTCAAGATCCTTCTTTTCTGAATTCTCATCACCACCATTATCATGCCTTTCTCCCAATTCTGTATGATTATCATTTTCAGAAGTGTCCATGTAGCTTTGCCAGAAGGAAACATACTGGGAGTGATTCCTGCTCTACGAAACTTTGAGACATCTTTGTAAGAAGCTAACCAGATACCCTTATCTCGAACCTGCATGTCCAAGTGAAAGATTAAAAAATCAGATGTAAGGAAAACATTGTGACTAAGAACATACTAAATACAATTGAATTGCTTGGTAACATTTTTGGATTGAAATGGCAATCATTTTCTCCTGCTTTTGCAATTTATATTAACACCATACTGAAGAAGACAAGACAAATGTATAAACCAAAATAAATGGAATATGATATCCTTCCTGTTAACCTTAAAAATTGAGGCGTAAGGGTAGGCACTTAATCCACTTATGAGATCACATCCTAGGTCATAATCAGCGTTGTCAGTCTTTTAACACCAATCCACAAACTCCTTAAAAATTGAGGAATCAGATCACCAACATGAATTTTCCATTATCTGATTCTGAATATAAGAAGAAATAAACTGAATAGATCATTTAATTATAATTACCATATATTGTTTCCACATAGATTTAACATGTAAAAAGCCTTAACCTATATAAACTAGTCATTTTGTGTTATCAAGTGTTACAGAATGATCCATCAAGCTAAACTTTCATTTTGTGTCACACATGCATTGCCCAATTGGAAGGTAATTAGAATTAGGTATAAGGTGAAAGGCTTAGGGCTTTAGGAATTCAATTAAGGTGAAGGAGGGTAGATGTTTCTGCTGATAATGCATAGGATCCAACAAAATAAACAAAAAAGAATATGAAGAAAGAGGATAGAAACCTTATAGTCAGAAAGGCCTTAAGATCTGTTACCAAAATGTAATAGATGAAGTCTCACCATTGAAACAGAAGAAAAATTTTGTACTGAACAACCTAAGAACCTAGAATACCCCTAGTTTTGTATCATTACAAAAACACTAATGGCTTATCTGATTTTCTAAACTCGAAGGAGTTAGAATCAATTAGGCCTGACCAAACCCGTGCAGAAATAGTATCCAGTCAAGTGTTGCCTGCATCAGGGACCACTGGTTTGTTAGTACAGCCCACAAAGTAGTTTCTTTTTCCTCCATTTCAAGCATAGACTTTAACTAGCCACTCTTCATCATCTCCCCCTTATTTTTGTGTTAGCACAAAAAGGGCATAGACAGACATGTATCCCACTAGTTAAATAAATAAATCAGGTTAAATAGTTATATTTTTATAAATTTATTATATATCAAATATATGAATAATTTATTTAAATGCAATGATTAAAAAAAGGAAGGGGGGGGCATATATTCTCGGCTTAAACATGAAGATATCATTCACATAACAATTGCATTTAAAGAATGCAAAACAATTGTAGAACACTGAAATACACATGATGTATTCACCTTATAAATTGTTTAAAACATAGTACACAAGTTGCATTCCCAAAAATGCAGGATATTGTCAGCTTGTTACTATAAAGAGATTCATTTTCGTAAGGTTCAAGTGTAGCCGAAATGTTTTTAAAGTGTCCGATATTATGAATTTAAATTTTAAATTAAGATGCATTGAAAAAGTGTCGGACACACTTTTAGGAGTATCCACAGTGTGTTGTGTCTAACACGATTGTCCAACACGCACTTCCTCCATAGAAGTGTCCATGCTTCTTGAGTTCAATCATCCACAAGCATGAGTCATCGGGTAAATTAATTATGACGACTATAAAAAATGCAACCATTATTATAATTAGAAAGCTATAAGAAAGGAAGTTTCGAGTTGCATTAGAACTCAAATTCCTCTCAACTACCCAAGCAAAAGAAGCAAGACACTATATTGTACATGGAATTGCAATTTCAAAGTCCAAGGTCAATACACAAAACAACTTAAACCAGCATGTTGAACCAGTTTAAATATGCTATTTTACAAATATACAATAATATAGTAATCTAACAAAGTATCTAGTTAAATTAAAAGCAAACCTTCCACTTCTTAAGACCTGGCCTACGAACAAGCTGAGGGAGCTCACTGGAGACATCAAGAAGTTCAACAGACCCACCACATCTCCGCAGAATCTGAAGGAAATGAGAGGTTATGAGCCCATGAAAGGGGCAAGAATTAGAAAGGCAAGTGAAAGTTACATAGTCAAATCTGACCTATGCAAATCAAGAGCTTGGACAACATCCAATCACAAAACAAAAAGAAGAAAATTGTCCCTTCTTAAAACGCAGAAGTCCAAAAAATATAATCACAAAATAATATCGTTTGGAATAGACATGACTTAAAGTTGAAAAGGATACAATTTCATCGCAAGACTTTCTTTTTTTTTTTTTTTTGATAGGAAAGGTAAGGAGACTCAAACTTGAGTCTCTTTGTTGGGGCAATGCAACCAAGCAGTTGGGGTGTTCCCTAGGGGGCAATTCATTGCAAGATAATTAAAAGATTTGGATGCTGAAACAGTTCATGACAAGAGAAACCCAACTCTCTGGGCATTTTCAGGTGCATTATTACCAGACCCTCCTTCATTACTTATGGGATGATGTCAACTGTTCAGGACAAATTATCAGCAGTAGTCCTCAGAAGGAAATTACTTAGGTAATACTGTTAATTCATATTAATAGTGCCAAGAACTTTATTTTATTATTTTTTGAATCTAGGCGTGATTAGGTCATCTCCATAAGGTCCTCGTAGTATCAAAAATGATATTAACTTAATTCCATGACAAACACCAAAAATATTTTGCTACTTACCTTGTTTGTGAAAGGCTTTGAAGCCAGTTTTATTCCTTTAATAAAAATAAAAAGGGGAATTTACATGTTAGTGGGAACCTCAAAAATTAATTACAAAGCCATGAAAAAGTTTATAAACCAAACCAAGTCTTGAGTCCCATCAAATGAGGTCGGCTATATGAATCATTCTTCTTCGCGCAGCCCTATCAAAGGCCATTACGTTAGTCAAATTAAGTAGATCTATATCTCTATTTACAACGCTAGCCAATGTTAATCTAGGCCTACCCCGTCCCTTAATACTTCCATCTACCGTTACAGCATTGTATCTCTTCATTACTACCTCTGTTGGTTTCCGTTGAATATAACCAATCCATCTCAATCGATTCTCTCTCCATTTATCTTCTATCGGTGTTATTCCTACCCATTCTCGAATACACTCATTCTCTCTCAACTTTTGGGCTAAGCCTTAAAAGTCTTAAAAACCTTTCCAAAAGAGACATTCAAAATTTTCATTTTTCAGAAAAATAAATAATGAAAAGTGAGAAAACACCAATCGTTTTCAACTTTGCACGAAAACAAAATTTCAAAAATTAAGAAATTTTCAAAAAACTTTGTTGAAAATAGTTTTCAGAAACACATGACCAAACATTTATTTTGTTTTTGTTTTTAGTATCAGTTTCCATTTTTTCAGCTTTCAAGAACAAAAAAAGAGAACAAGAACAAAAAAAGAGAACAAAAACGATACCAAATATGCCCAATCTTAGGTCATTACTCTTTTAATGGTGAGAAGAAAAAGCCCTTTCGTTCCGTTCCTTGACATAGAGGCAGTTCATAAGTAACAAAGAAAATGTAGCCCTAAAGCACGGACACGTTCTTTGGAAGGCGTATGGGTGTCGAACAGCGTCGGACCGGACCTGCGTCGGACCTTGATGACACGTGTCCGACACTTTCGACCTAACGTGTCCTGTTTTTTTGAATTTTTGCGGTGGACACTCTTTCGGACCGCTTGACCGTCGTGGACACGTTATGTGAAACCCTAACGAGACCTAGTCCATTGAAGATAGAAAGAGAAAGAAAGAAAGAGAGTGTGAGAGAAAGAACACATCGTCGAGGAAGAACTGTTGCGTCTCTCATCGTCTTCATCTCCTCTCTCTCTCTGTCCATCTTTCTCACGGTATTAGCCTCGCTCTCGCATCGCCTCTGCCTCTGCCTCTCGCTCTCTGATCGCCTCTCGCTCTCGCCTCTCACTTTCTTTCCCTCTTCCGTGTCTGTCTCTCCCTTCCTCTTTATTCTTTTTATTCTTTTTTTTTTTATGCCTTTCTTTTGTAAATAAATAATATAAATAAATACAAATAATAAATTTATTTTTTAATTTTACATAAAATAAATAAATAAAATTAGTATATATTTTTTAATTTTACATATAATAAATAAAATAAATAAATAAAACTAAATAAAAATAGTATATATTTTTTAATTTTAGATATAATATATAAATAAAATTATATATATTAAACGTATCCCATATGTGTCCCCATTTTTGAAAAATTGCGTGTAAGCGTAATACGTAATATCTGCGTTAATAAATGTCAGTGCTTCTTAGATGTATCCTGTTTTTTCCATAAGTAATAAAAACAACGTATCCATGATGTTTATACAATGTTTCTTTTATTAAAAGAAGAAATTCATTGTGGTTGTAAGAGATAAGTGCAACTTCAACATAAAGTACATGGATGAAGATGAAAATGAAATAAATCATTGTCACTGTAATGAGTACAAAATTGGGATTGAGATTTGTGGCGAATCAAACAGTCATTTTGTCTTGTGCTCTTAGTAGAGATAGAAGAGAGAGCTTCCAGGAAAAGCAAAGCAAATTGGCAGTAGCAGCTACTAGACAATGTGGCATGGTCAAACACCCTACCTTACTCGCCCTCTCTTTTCATTAGTCATGAGAGCGTTTGGATGTAGTTAAAAAACCACATTTATTTCTGTTCTTAATAAAATCAAAAGTTGAGAAACGATCATAGTTACAGCTTACAAGATTCCTAATAGCTGGCACATTACCTCAGCAACCACAGCCTCATTTTCAACTGGATTCATTGAGCAAGTTGAGTAAACTATTCTTCCACCAACTTTGAGCAAAGATATCCCTGAAATAATCAAATATACAAATGACCAAAAAAACATGGTAATCCCTAATGCACAAAAGCTTCTAACTTAACTTCCAATAAAAAAAGCGAATGATTAATTTGGGACAGTCAATTCATCTAGCAACAGTGTTATATGGACTATTCTATTCTCCCCAGTATACCTGTGTACCTATGTCCATCTGATATAAGAAGGGAAAGGGGTTAAGATATGTGTCCAACCCTCATACCCAAATTAGACACTTGATCCTCTAATTTCGTACAATATATGGAGGAAAAGAAGCTCAAATTTGATAATAACTATATATATTCTAGTCTCTCACGTGGATGCGAGATAGAAATCCCATTTTCCCCTAAATTTCATTTAATTTCAAGTACATTGCTAAATAATTCTAAATACAATAAACCAAACCAAAGCCTTGTGTCCCAATTAATTAGGGTCAGCTACATGAATAATTTTTCATCATTTTGCTGTCAATAAGTTAAAAATATCTTTTTTTATTGCAGTATCTCATGTCAATTTAGGTTTTTCCCTCCCTTTGGCATTTATCACTCATCCTTATCGTTGCTATAAACCAAAAATTATTAAATATTATCCCAATTTTATTAAATACAAGTGTAAATAATTCTAAAATGTATATGTTCCAAACAAAATAAGGTCTAAAAAATTTAGTTAGACAATAGTAATAATAGTAACTAATAATATTATTTATTAATATAGTAAAAACAGTACAACACTAACAATTTCCCAAAGAAAATTGTAAAAAGTAAAAACTTTTATAAAAAATTCTAAATTTGTATTGAAGCAACTTATTGTTTCAATATATTGAGCAGTGATTTGGTGTATTTCACTATGTTTCAGTATATTTTGATGGAAATATTTCAATCCTTTCAATGGAAAAACTTTTTTAAAAAAATTGTTCTTTAGTTGTACAAGACTAAACCATCTTAGTTTGTTCTCCTCAACAATCTTCAATTGGTGTTACTCTATCTTTTCACAAAATTATTAAATTCTAATTCTAACTTTCTTGATGCGACACTCATTTTATAGATGTTTTCTAGTTGCTCAATATTATATCCTGTAAAGCAATTATGACCTTATAATTGTTCTATAAAATATTTCCTAGAGTTATTCCAAGTATTTCAGCTGGAACAGTCAGTACAGTTTGATTTCCTATTCATTCTAGTTGCTCCGTTCCAGAGCTGTCCTTACTGAAAGCGCTCTTATTCAATTTACTGGGGCGTGGGTCTCCAAAACCTAATGTTAGTTGGTAAATATTTCCATGATAATGGAATGAATGCATTAATAATATATGATGGATATAACGAATCAAAATTGTAATAAATTAAGTCAGGGGATGCATGAAGTGTCAGATTCACACCAATGCCTCCTTCCTTGCACGCCAATGTATGCTACTTTGCATCGGTGCTGGAAAAGATTGTATTCTTCCTACTGAAACAACAAACACTCGTCTATGGACAAACCTAAACCCTTGAATCAACTAGTAGATCACCACTTCTTAAGGTTTTGTATTACTACTCAAGTGATATGGGAGTTTCTCAGGAAAAGTCTAGCTAACCAAAAGGAAATCGCAAGACTGTAAGATTCTCTAGGCCCATCTGCCTCCCTGGAGAAGGAGCCTGGTGTTTAAATTGTTTAACCGAAAATGAGTTGGAAAGAAGTGGAATGAAAGAAGACAAGTGAAGATCCAAAGAGAAAGGCCTATGACTAAACACTAACTGGAGCAAGCCCAATTGATTCAAGTCGGTTTAACAATTGAAGACTATAGTTTGCGATCAAATAGTAGCAGTTTGGAATTTTTTATACATTTATAAAGTTGTTCAATTGATCCTCCCAGCCGGGGAGCAGATCGAATTAGTTTCCTTAGGTAACCACCGACCTACAATCATCCTTAAATTTCTGTGCTTGGTGTGTCCTTTAAGGAAAGATGAGCCAGTACCACTAGCAAGAGCTCCGGCAGAGAGTTTGAGTCGCTACAACACCTTCCATTTTCTTCTCTGTCCTTTCCTTCATCTCACAACCAAATTTTTTTTGCCCTCTCATCACTTAATACCTCTGTAGTTATCTTTTATTTTTATATATAGGTACCTCTAAATGTCTTTCATTTAACCATGTCTCAAAACAAATTTTCCACCTCTTTAATCTCATTAGCCTTGACTAACACTCTCGAATCCTCACTTTTTATACACTTAAACTAATTTAAATCGCTCGTTTCTCTTTCCCTCAACCTATGTTACATGCAACATGGATTGTTTCGGTACGTGGAACGGGACCACAACACATCACATGCTCTAAAATATGGATTGTTTCGGTACGTGGAACGGGACCACAATACATCACAAGCTCAAAAAAGTGGTACAATAAGAGTAGACTTGTGTAGGTGCACCATCAGAAATTAAGGTACTTCTAAAGAAATTTTCTTTCAACAATTGCACATCCAATAAAATATATTATTTATTAATCATATAAAAACTCATTTCTATAAGCATTATGGCTCATTTTTGTAAAAGTTGTCCTACCAAAACTCCACTCCCTAGATTTGAGTTTATTGTTATATTTGATTTTGATATTTTTCCCGCAAAAGGAAACCTTTATGAAAATTAATAGGGAAAAAAGTTGTGATCACTATGGATCACTAATTTCACCTTTTTGGAATGAAAATTTACCATCTTTCGAAATGTGCGTTCCAAAAATGTAAATCGTTAAGGTATTAGAGTTTTCTTGTAACATTGCACTCAACAAAACAACTTTGTAAAATAATTTAATAAAATATGCAAATATTTAAATGTCCAAAGTATCTACAAGCCAATACCCAACTTTTGAATACATACCTCTATATCCTTAAGATATAGGGTTTAGAGAGTTTTGATGTTTGGACATGACCTCCACCCGATATTCGTATCTGAGTCCATGTAACATGGATTGGAAAATATCAATGGCATCAAAAACTCCTTGTTCTAAGTCATCATAGATGTTATAATCAATATACAAAATTCACATGTTATGTCTTTGAAAAATATACCATTTTCTTAATTTTATATACAAAGTAAGAACCTCATATCAACTTTACCAACTAGAACACAAATAAACCATATAGCTACTTGAATCCTAATATGGTTAGAAAGTAGATCATTCCTGAACACTTGAGAAAGCAAAATGAAGATTAGACAGCCATTAAACCCTTGTCATCATTTCTTGTTAAACTATACTACATTTGAAATATCAACCATTAAGGAAGAAAGACCACCACACTGCAATGAGTGATATAGTTTGACAAATTTTAATAAGACTGAGGAATGATCAGCATCACAAATTATATTCAGGAAAGTGGCGGTGGTCAATCAGGCTCAAACTTAGCATAATCTTTCAGTGTCTCAAAAAAATAAATAAATTATCCAAGATAGCGATTTCATAGAAAACTCAGTAGAAAACTTCTGATGGAGTTAGTTTGTTTTGTATTTATGCTACTCTCGGCCACCTTGATGAGAGGAAACAAAAATAAAAATGATGAAAGGTACCTCGCATTGCTATCTGAACTTGTAGACCATGGATTCCATTGCCCATTCCTACACTCCTGTATAAGAAATAATGATTAGCTAGCTATGAGGCAGTTCACAGTTGGAACTAATGACTAAAAAAATAGTATATATTGCCAAAAGATTACCATTTCCTCCAGATATCAGGTGCCTTCTTGAGTACCATCTCCACTGCAAGGAACATCACACAAGACCCGATCAAATGGGAGCTGACGTACACTTGGCTCCATTGCAACTCCACTCTCCAAAGCATTAGCATAATTCTTGTTTAAGTGACAGCTGGGGAAGTGTTGTGCTGCATGATTTGTGACTATCAAATTGGCAGTGCACATTCTTTTTGTCTGGTGGATAAGAAGATTACATCTCTGGACATCAACGTCATTTGCTACCACCTAAACCATGCAAAATATCAAGGCAAATGTAAATAAAATTACTGGAATATTTATAACAAGTGAAAGAAATACAGCATGCAAGTTGATGAGAGGCTGCAATCTTGCAATTTGTTCCCTATATTTCAGTGTGCAAAAAGATAGATTGGACCAAAAGCAGAATAGAGACTCAAGATATAGTTAGAAGAGTTAGAGAAAGAATAAAACCATTCCACTAGGTAATGACCCAGGCTCAATTGACTCATATATCATCTCAAGTAATTGGAATGTTTTTGAACCAGGAGCTGCACACACTGCATAAAGCAAAGGCAACAGTCAAAATATATTGGCATCTTTTTTTTTTTGATCAACAACAAAGTTTATTGATAAATGAAAAAAAAAAAAGGGAAGAAGATGAGGCATCCTCTAAACACAAGACAATGAAAATACAAACACAAAAAACCCTAACCAACTAAAAAGCGGGCAAAAGCACATAGCACACACCGTCAACCAATCTCTAGCTAACAAAAAGTGGGACTCCCTTAAATAAAGAGTTCCCCAACACCCAAAAAGAAGATAAGTGACAAACATGATTCCACAAACAGCCCACCTCTAAAACTTATCTTCAAACAACTTTGATTTCGCTCCATCCATAGAATCCAAAAAGTTGCAAAGAAGGCACAAATCCATAGAATTTTGGCTCTCTTGATCCTCAAATGTCGAAAATCAACTAAGAGCATATCGCACTCCTTTTTGGGCCACCCACATAACATTTCCAATACAAAACAATCTATGCCATAAATTCAAAGCTATTGGACAATGCAGAATAAATGATCCGCAGATTCTCCGCTCTTACAACCTGAGAATGCACCGAGGATTTAAAACCGATTGGGTCTCCTTTTCTACAATATATCATTTGTCAAAATTCCTCCATGAACCAAGGCCCACATGAACACCTTTACTTTTGGGAGAGCACAAGCCTTCCAAACTTTTTACAAAAAGAAATTGAAGAACTCGAGGATCATCGATGATGTAATCAAAAAGACTTACAAGAAAATATTCGGACGAATGAAGTGCTCAAACCCTCTTGTCCTCCAAAAGAGGAGATAAAGAAAAGTGATCAATTCTAGATAATAAAGAAATCAAGCGTGAAGCCTCCCTATCATTAAAATTTCTAGAAAATCAAAATTCCAAGCAATTGGAGCCAAAAGAGAGCAAGCCATGGAAGCAATTGCGGTGTTATGAGCGAGTCACTTTCGATAAAGATCACGGGAAATCATGACAAGAAAAGAAGATTGACCCATCAAACATCCTCTCAAAACCGAACAATTTCCCCATTGCCCCACCCTTACGAAGATGTCAAGACCAACACGTGAAAATTTGAGAAATTGACTTCCAAGGAGCACGACAACTACCCTTAAAACCACTCGTAAATCCCTACCATTGTCTTGAATCCCATATTTGCTTCTTATAGCCGAATGCCATAGTGAATGGGTCTCAAGTGGAAATCTCCATAACCACTTGCCAAGAAGGGTTAAGTTCTAGCCACAATATTCCGATAGCCAAACCCCTTCTCCTTAGGTAACGACACCACCTCCCAATTCACCAAGTGATCCTTTTTCCCTCATCCTTACCTTCCCAAAAGAAAATCTAGCATCAACTTTTCTATTGACCTTGCCACCTTTAGGAATCTTGAACAAAGATAAATAATAAATAGGAATACCCTCAGCAGTCTTAACTAAAGTGTATCAACCCCCTCGTGATAATAAAGCCTTACCCCAACGTTCCAATCTCTTGCCAATCTTTTCCGCCACTGGAGTCCAAAAAACTTCACTCCTAGGATTAACCCCCAATGGGGGACCCAAATACTTAATCGGAAGAAACTCTATACCACATCCTAAAAGAGGCATACATTACGAAGTTGATCTTCTTTGCATATTAATTCCCACCCTTCTTTTCCCAAATTAACCTTGAGCCGAAAAGAAGCCCAAAAATTCTCAAGATCGAATAAAGATTAACTATCTAATTTTCATCCCCGTGAAAAAAATATAGTATCATCGCATATTGTAAATGAGTTACACTAACTCTATCCTCCGCCTCCAACCCCTCAAAAGACACATTTCTTTAGCTCTATCAACCATCCTGTAAAACATCACCACCAAAATAAAAAAGAAAGGAGAGTGGGTCCCCTTGTGAAGCCCTTGAAGCCCTAAAGCACTCCCGATTTACCATTAACTATGGTGACATATTGCAAGTCAACAAAGCGACCCTAATCCAAGATCTCCGCCACCATATCCTTTCTTGTCCATTACAAAATCCAAAAATTGCCAATCCACATAGTCATTTGCCTTTTCAAAATCAATAGTAAAATAAGTCCCTCCTCCACAGTACATATGCCTTTATTGGCATGGTCCTTATGCCTTTATTGGCGTCTGCACCGTAACAAGTACATATGGCATTTACATTTGGTAATTCTAACAGTTTCTTGACTAAAACTTCAAAAACTACTTGATTTTTATAATGGATAGGCCTTCAAGAATAAACTGCTACAAGATAATATCATTAATCATTCAACAGGACTCAGTTATAAGCTCTACATGCAAAGAAAGTTGACTAAAATGCAGAAAAAGCAGCTTACTATCAAGAACAAAATGGTCGGATGTACATCCAAGAATAGTGGTGGTACCTGAGTCAAAAGCACTCATTAAATGAAAATGAACACTTTACCACTGAAATGTTTCACGAGATTTGTAATAAATTGCATTATAAAAATCAAGGAGTAATAGACAATATATAAAATTGACCAACCATGCTGACAGCCCCCTGTCTTGTGATGTTTCCAATTTCATTTTCTAGCTTCAAGAACTCATGGAAGCTGAAAATGTGAAGTCACAATAAATAAATAAATGAGAACAGGTCAACATTGAACCAGAACCAGTTGTGCTTTTTACTATAGATGTGAT